>VYXH01008486.1:59076-120048 GCA_013397275.1 Burhinus bistriatus | reverse complement strand
TTTTTTTTTTCCCCCCCCCCCAACATTGAGCCCTACTGCAGTAAAGGAATTGCGTTGTTATGGCCTTTGTTCAATAATCTATGCATAGAGTTCGCCCATTCACAGTTCAATAGTTAAACTAAGTGGCAAGTACTCATAGAACATGCCATTCCAAGTCACCCGTGACTTTCAGCTCCCTAACTCCAATTTCTATCATAAATATTCACCCTTTTGTACAGCTCTGTCTGTCCTGCTCTTTTCCCATGCAATTTCCACACCTCCTAAACACGAGCGCTTAAAATCTTTCCTACCCTCCTCAAGAGCCATACGTTATGGTAACTCAATTGACTGATATTGGTCATTCGCAACGATGTGAGCAGAAGACCCCTCTCGTGGCTTATGGTAAAAGACCAATGTTTAACACACATTACACTTTTCCCTTTTAGAAAATGCAGCATCTGCATTTTTTTTGTTACATATTGGTTTTTTGTGTTAAAATCACATATAATGTAACACAACATATGCATAATGTGTATGCTTCTTAGTCTGTGGAACCATAAATTTCCACAACCAGAAATTGAAGGGAACAAATATACATCAGGAAGAGCAAAACCAAGCCTCCTAGGTTGCATGTCATTAGACCCTAAGAACAACTGTACTGGGCCAGACCCATGGCCAAGTGCTCAGATCGCTGATACCTGGATTGCTGATAACAACCAGTACCTGAGTGCAGTTCAAGATAAACCTGGTATCATAACATATAGATAGGCATTTGTATGTGCAGTGTGATTCTTGTGTACACCAAAGCTTGTTGAGCAGAGATTTTAGGGGCTAGTCGGGAAAAATAGAAGCAACGCCTTCACATGCTCCAGCAAAGGGATAAAAAAAAGGCAGCAGTATTTCCATATACTGTATCATTTGTATAGGGTCTTTCCCCCAAATACTTAAAAACCTTTTCTATCTGGCTTTTGAGTTCCATGTGGCTTAAAATCAGGTACAGGGAAACTATCAGCTGCAGTTTCTGTAAGTACAGACAAATCCCTAGTACGTTCTGTCTACGGGTACCATTATTCTTTCTGCTAAGAGAATAATACCATTAGAACTGAATGCGGTTAAAGCAAGTGTGTGCTTCACTTCTAGAGATCCATGGGGGAAAACCATGCATACAGGTTTTGCTACATTTTACTCAAGTTTCTGTGTTGTCTTCATTATATGAAGATTAGTTCTTCTGGAATTAGGAATAAAAATTAAGGTGTAGTTTGACTGATGATCAATATTGTTTGTGATCAGGCAGCTTCATCAATTCCAAAATTAATGGGATGCAGAAGGTAGTTCTACAGACAATTTACACTAGCCTACCAGATGAGAGATAAAAACACTGTCTCTATTTTGTAAAACCTATCTGTTTTGTCTTACAGTGGCATCATGAGACCAGGACTGAATGCAATTTTGGGACCCACTGGCAGTGGTAAATCTTCGTAAGTGCCCTCTTTGCCCTACACAGAAACTACAGCAAGGAGAAAATGAACCTGCACATATTTAGCAGTAATGAACAATACTTTGAGGGAGAGATCTCACTGGTTCCTGAGAAATACCTGAATTCAAAACAGACATGACAAAGATGTAATTCAATTTTAGTCCACACTTTCCTGATACATGATCTTTATAGATCATTCTAGGTTAAACTCATATTATTGAACAAATGGACACAAATGCACTATGAAAATGTATAGATCTCATTTCCTTAGGAAACCAGGACAAAAGAAATTCAACCCTTCAGTTGGGTTTTCTAGGGGTTTTCTAAATAGCAAATGTTTAACATGGGATGCTTTTATGTAGCTGTTCGTGCCATGAACTGGGTTTGTGGTTCAGAGAGCTTACCTCCTGCATGCTTATCTGACAAAGTAACCAACTTTTCTCCTAGTCTACTCGACATTTTGGCCGCAAGAAAGGATCCCCATGGGCTTTCTGGTGACATTTTGATCAATGGAGCTCCTCAGCCTGCCAACTTTAAATGTACCTCTGGATACGTAGTACAGGTAAGTAATTTTTATCACTCGGTGGATTTTATTGTCTCCTTCTAGCTGCAGTTGTAAGAAGTTGCTGCAGTGCTGCAGGTACCTTGCCTTGATCCAAGAATTGAGGCTGGTGCAGTAGCAACTCTCCACACGTCTACCCTCTCTGGGAAAGCTTTGTGTTTGAGTCACTTTCCTTCATGCTCTACAGTCAATGGGAGCAGATGCTTTGGATCCCTCCTTTTGGGGGAACAGCTGTAGGCTACCAATATGCATGGAGTATTTTCCAAGTATGGTGCTTTCTAGTAATATACTCCACTTGCCCCGAGACAATGTCACTAAGTCCCATTCTGAGAAAAACTTTGCCCTGCCAGGGTGGGCTGGCGAGAAAGATGTGAAGGACAAAAGAAGGAAAACCACATCCCTCTTTTCATTTCTTTCCCTTCCCCACTACCCGTGCTCAGCAGCATGCTTGCAGTTTATCAAGACCTGAAGAGGTGCATCTATGAAAACCGCTTACAAAAGTACGGTCAGCATGTTACAGAAAGGTAGTCTCTCAAAACACACATAACTGTGAACTTTCTCCATCTGACAGATTCCATTTGCAAGAGACAAGCATCTAATACCTAAAACACCTACCCTCCTTCCTCCTTTGCTGAAACAAGCTTGGAAAACCTTTACCCTACCCCACAGGGACCCAGCCTCTCTTTTCCTGCCTTCCTGCTCTCACCTGCAGTGGGCTGAGGCTGCATTAACAAACACACAGTGACAGTGACCTGAGCTGTAGCTGCTCCTTAGGTCCCTGTAGCCCTTCAGTATCTCACTCAACACCTCCAAAAAACTGAATAAGGTAAGAATACATGAGGCATCGTTTCGAATACATTGCTATTTAGGCATTTTGCTATCACGCATGATGGAGGATGTTCCTATATTGCACTGCTTTATGAATAAAGGCAAATATAATTGTGTGTGTGAAATCAACTCTCTGCTATGACACATGCATTGAAGATGTACCTTACTGCATGTTCTGGCAGTTGCTACTGTCCCTCTGCATGCAAGGACAACGTAAAACACACGTAGATGCATTTCACAGAGAAAAAAATAGAAATTGCTAAGCCAATAACCAAAGATCTACTTTTTTTTTAATGAAGGATGACGTGGTGATGGGAACTCTGACTGTAAGAGAAAATTTGAAGTTCTCAGCAGCACTCCGTTTGCCAAAGTCAGTGAAGGAACAGGAGAAAAATGAACGAGTGAATCAGATCATTAATGAACTGGGCTTGAGCAAAGTGGCAGATTCCAAGGTAAGGCGTGTAAATATGGTGCTTAAATCATGAACAAATATTAAGTGATTTATTTAATTAACCAAATGGCTCAGCATGGCAGATTAAAAAAAGTAAAATTAAACAGACTTTCAGTAATACAATTAATAACTTTTCTGTATGGCGATCTGTACAGACTCTGCACTGATACTGCCATATGCTATTACATTGCAAGGAAGAGGAAAGGTAGTCTGTGGTTGGAGAAAAAGGGAACACCTCAAGTAATACTAATGTTAAGAAACAGCCTGTGTGTGAGGTAACATCTACATCTGTACCTGAGAGTAGGGTCAAAGTTTCATACAACTCTTCCCAAATGCTGCCATGTCAACAGGATGCTGTTCACTGAAGTATTTGTTATCAGGCCAAATGAGACAAGTTCCTTGTTTTGTGGCAGGTTGGCACCCAGTTCACTCGTGGGGTGTCCGGAGGAGAGCGGAAGAGGACCAATATTGGGATGGAGCTCATCACAGATCCTGCCATCTTGTTCTTGGATGAGCCAACTACGGGACTTGATGCCAGCACTGCTAATGCTGTCCTACTGCTACTGAAAAGGTGATGGCCTTGGAAACAGCTTCCTGTTTTCACCACTCAACTCTGCTACAATTCAGTTGTATTTGACTTAAATTACAATTAGAATGAACAAACAGGGAAATCAGACATGTAATTGTTTACCAGCAAGCCAAGGCTGCAGAGGGGATATTAGCGGTATGAATTCTCTCACTCCAAAGTAGCTGCTCACAGCAGTACACAAAGCGTGTGCGTGCTGGGTTTGTGGTTTGTCTGTGGTGGCTGTCACAGGCAGCTTCATTTATTTTCATGTCTGCCTGGGCCAGAAAAATGATAAAAACACGTGTTGTACAGTCTGGTAAGGTGATTGATTTTAATACGGCTGGTAGTTAGAACACAGCTAGCTGTTTCCCCATCACAAAATCTCAGGTCTATCTTTGGGAAAACAAGCACAATACACTCTCTATTTGCAAATTTTACATCATTTTGCATTTACTACAAGCAAAGAGGACTCAAATGCCTCTCTCCAGAGCTTTCTGTTTGCCTTAAAATCTTCCCAGGACCTTCCCCTCCAACAACATTCCCAGTGATAAGGATCTTCCTTTTCTCACACAGACACTATAAATATGAACTAAATTTTTTCTTTTTCTTTTTTTTTTTTTTTCCTTTCCCCTCCCCTCTCTGGCATGCCAAGTTAATCAAACTTAACCAAGGCTTAACTGAACTTGCAAATTCTCTTCTCTAAATGTAAAGCTAACACCCGTGCCGTTCCTCATTTCACATTCAGGATGGCAAAACAAGGGAAAACAATAATCTTCTCCATCCACCAGCCTCGGTACTCCATATTCCGACTGTTTGACAACCTGACACTGCTGGCCGCGGGGAGAGTGCTGTACCATGGCCCTGCTCAGAATGCCGTCGAGTACTTCCAGTCTGTCGGTGAGCTCAACTCACAGCAGGGCCAACTGCAGCAACATCTTTAGTTTCCACTAGCTTGAATAAAATGCCAATCGTGCTTGATCAGAATTGGACATAGTGTCTATTAGTAAGCCCGGGATTTTAACAGGCAAAGCATTTCTCTTGGTGTTTCACCTCTTGACACATATGTGGGTTTGGACCTCTAATTAACTGTTCCTGGGTGCATCTTAATTAGACAAAGCCCAGGCTAGGGTTGAGAAGGGCACATTGCCAGCTGTCACCTTGCTTTCACTGATAGAACCGTCCGGCAGTGCCGTTCAGCTCTTGGGTAAGCACGGATCTTTTGAAGCCTGCAACACATACGGCGCAGGCTGCTCAACGAGCACAGTGATGTGGCTGTGTTCATGATGGCCATGCACAGTCACACACCCATGGCTTAGGGCTTGTAATGCTGTCACCGCAGGCTACCAGTGTGAGCCGTACAACAACCCTGCCGACTTTTTCCTGGACATCATTAATGGAGACTCCACTGCAGTGGCAATGAGCAAGACCGATGAAACTCACACAGGTATGAAACCCAGAGCTGAGTGAAATTATCATAACATGTTATTTTGCCAGAAGGTGTCCAGCACAACACAGAAAAATCACTTAAAGGTGTCAGACAACCAATAACCATGTTGTACAAGCGTATGGTTATTTGTATGCATGAGGCTATTATGTACTGCTGGTCCATGTTGCTTTAAAGGGAAAAAAAACCCCAAAATGCCACACCATTCCTAAATCCTTTTTGTTTATGCATGGAAAATAATTAGCATAACCTGAAATAAGTACTAAATTCACATACAGTTCTACTATATAAAATATTCCTGTATATGCAAGAGTAGTTTGCCTCTCATCAATAGGTATTCAGTAATTTATCATTGCTATCCAATTCTTCATAAACTGACCTGTATACTTTTGTGTCACATTCAAATTATGAGATGTTAAAGGTGAAAGAATATTTTCATGTGCTGAAGATATAATGTCTGGGAATGTAAGAAACTGTTTTGTTACCTCTCAACACAGAGAAAGAGCTTCTTTCATCTTCGAGGCAAACTAACTGAAGTCCTACAGAAGCAGAGATGATAAACCAGGACAATTGTTCCAGTTAGGGACATAATTTAATGCAGGCATGACTTGTATTTTTTACCTAATGGAATGGTTTATCTGTTATGAAATTCCTGTTTTCCTTCCCCTGAGTAGGGTGGGAAGAGGAGGTAGAGGTAGGGGACCAGTGTTCTCCTGATGCTTCCCTGAAGTTGTGGTAAGGCAGAAATTACCCCCAAACTAACAAATCAAATCTCACCTACATTCAGTAGCATGCTTTTTCATCCTGTCTGTTGCTACTCGTTAATAGCACATTCTCTTTTCACATGAATGAAAAGGGAAATGAAATAATGAATATGCTATGTGCTCAAACACACAGTCTCACTATATCCTTTACCAAAGAAGCAAACAGCATTTTACAAAAATGCTGACTGTGTTCAGGGTCTGTCTAATATTGCAGCTGGCAACACACATATTTGTCATTGGAAAAGCACACATGGGACTACAATTGAGAAAAAAAGGAGCTCCAGCTGAGCTTTCTTTATGACAGACTCAAAAGTTTGACTTAAGTAGACACATGCAGGATTACCTGGATAAAAGTCTGGGAGGTCTAGGGTTATCTCATCAGATCTGTGAAACAGATCACTTACAGAAACCTGGCAGGGGGGATCACTTTTTGATTAAAAGTCAGATTGCTGCCAGTTTGAAACTTCATCAGCACACAAGGGTTTGCATAGTCAGTCTGCTGTGAAGCTGCTGCCTGTGGGACAGGATGCACAGACAAACACAGAGGTTTGGTCTTATTTATACCAACTTTTTTGAATTGCATGCTACAAGACTACGTTCAATGAATCACTGGAACTAAGTGTGCATATTAATTCTTCTGGTTCACTAGTAACTCTCCCACCCCAACATAACTCTTCTGGCTTAACTCCTAAGTAATCTTCCCATCCCTTACAGTATTTCTTTTTAATCATTTCAGCAGAAGAATACACTGAATATGATAAAACCTTGGCTGAGAAGTTAGCAGAAAAATACTCCAACTCTGCCTGCTACCAAGAAACAAAGGCAGCATTAGAGAATATTTCTTTGGGAAATAAAAAGAAAACAAAAGCAATTTTCCGACAAATCACGTATGCCAATTCCTTCCTTCATCAGCTGAAATGGGTGTCCAAGCGCACATTTAAAAATCTGATAGGAAATCCTCAAGCTTCCATAGCTCAGGTAACGCTATTTGTATCTATCCTTTTGTGGTATACATTGAATTTGTTCTGCTGCTGTATTAGATAAGTCATTGGGATGGTTTTCCCTCTTGATATTTTGACTGCAGTAAGCATCTGAAAAAAGAGCGGCAGGGTCTGGAAATATGCTTCACGAGAAGGTGTCCTGAATGCTCCCAAATAAGCAGCATGAGGGACGGTTCAGTAATTAATTTTGGACTACTGAAAGACTTTGTGAGGCAAGATCTTTTCCAGCAGGTTGTTCTGTTGCTCTCGGCCAGGAGCCGATTATCTCCCAAGTAGTTTCACACATTTGCTCAAGAACATTCTTCAGACTCTAATTGTCCAGGCTTGGTACTGTGGGGTTTGGCTTCAAATCTTCTCCCCCACCAGGGAAAGTTAATGGACTACGCTTGCACACTTAATTAAACTTCAGCACACAAAGAAGTGCTGGCAGTTGGCTCAAGTGTAAAAATACTTTCACAGTCTCGTAATGTGTGTGTCGTTCAGTCATTTGACTGTTCATAATAGCGATGATGTCTTCTGGAGAAGATGTGATGAAGACCACAATAGGGTCTAACACCTGCCATCGAAGATGAGCATGTTCTACATGACTGGCCCTGTTAGGACTGCTTTTTCAGAAAAATCAACACTGAAAGTGTTGATTTCTTCAAAGCTGCACATTGCCTTCAAAAATAAAGAATGCCTGGCTGACCTCTGCAGAACGACTAATCCTCAGGAATCCCCTAATTCACAAGCCAAACTCTGCAGTCCCAGCACCAGCAAAACTCCCACTGCAATCAATTCTCAGCAATTCTAGAGGAGCCAATAGAAAAATTGGTCGCGAGCCAGGAGCAGAAATTATCTTCATCATGGTTTATATAATGGGTGAACAAACGGCCATGGTGGAGGGGAAATGAGTCCAGAATCCCTGAGGTTAAAAGGCTTTGAGCATGTGTGTGTGTCTGTATGTCGATACTATGGAGATCCTTAATAATTGCTTTGTAAAAGCTTGACCTTGTGACAAGAATTAGACTCTCAAGGATCTCGTAATACCCCAAGGTTAATGGTCCTGACTTGTTTCTCACAATCTTTTCTATCTCCTCACCCTCATTAGGGATGGATTTTACAAGCATTCTGTGAGAGGTACATGGTTCATTAAAGCCTTTTTTCATTAATCTGCTCCAAATTGGTCTTGATATGATCCCTGCTTTCCACTGCAATTGGCTTAGGAGCTGAATTATCCCTGACATTTGCTCCTTTCGGCAGGACCTTAGTGATAGGGTATGGTGTATCAAGGGGTTTATGGTATTACAATTCATGCATTGCTTGGGCTTAAAAATGACTGAACTGCCTGATACCATCAGTTTTGCTGAGATTTTTGTCATTTGCCTTTAGCATTAAGAAAGTGTGATGTATACACTTCAATCTTTCAAAATCTACCCTTGAGGCAGCTGGCATCTTTGGTATTTAAATTGTCTTACAGACTGCAAATATCACTACATCTATAGCCCAATTGTAGTATCTTACTCATGTTAAAAACAATCCCGTGAATAATATGTGTGATGAAAATAAACTGTCATCCCCAGCCCAGCAGTCAGGAAAGACTGCTTTCGGTTATTGGTTGTCAAGCTCGAAGTAGCACTGAGGTGGCTCCAAGAGAAACCACTGCAGAAGCACAGCACTGAAGAGCTGAAGTTACCCTTGTAACAACATGGGGAGTCACCGACTGTCCCAAGGAGGGTGAATGCTGGAGAGTATCAGTAGAGGTATCAGAGAGGAGCGATGTTGCAATACATCACCAATTAACTTCATCACAGCATCCAAGAATGGCTGAAACAGTGGTGGGGGAAAGGAGCTTGTCTGGGGCGCACATGGTCATAGAATCATAGAATTGTCTAGATTGGAAGGGATCATCAAGTGCAACCATTAACCTAACATGGCCAAAACCACCACTAAACCATGTCCCTAAGCACCACGTCTACCCATCTTTTAAATATCTCCAGGAATGGTGATTCAACCACTTCCCTGGGCAGCCTGTTCCAATATTTGATAACCCTTTCTGTGAAGAAATGGGGTTCCTCTTTCTAACCTGCCCCACCAAGCCCCTGCTATCGTTCTCCTCCCATCACTGGTGCTAGCACCCTCCTGGCACTCCCAGAGTAGTTCCCTCAGGTCATAGATCTGGCCTGGCAGGAGGTCAGGGAAAAGCTGTGATACCTCCTGTCAGTGCCACCACAGAAGAGTGAGCAGCAGCTGAAGCTCCTCTACCATCCCTCGCTTCTAGGCACCCCAGTGCCTTGCCCATGTGAGGCAGCAGCAGCTGGCCGCCACCGAGAGTAGTTGGCACTGGGGAGCTGCTGTGTCTCCCAGACACCTCTCCAAGGATACCGAGGCGCAAAACTCAAAGTACTGCTGTGCTGCAGGTTGCTAACCACCCCATCGACTCCCTTCCCAGCTTGGATAGCTTTTCTCCTTTCTGAAAACACTTCCTGTCAATCTACACGCACCCACTACATATTTAAAAAAAAACTACTGAAGCTTTGAAAGCAATGAGAATACTACTTTTCCTCTTCTTTTCTTTTTTACATTTAGCTGTGTGTTACGGTTTTCCTGGGATTGGTTGTAGGTGCCATTTTCTTTGGACTTAAGGAGGACTCTGCTGGACTACAGAACAGGTTAGTCAGTTTAGGTAATGGATATCCAAAGCTTTGATAAAGCTCCCTCATTGTTGCAATAGGATAATGAACATCTTGGAGGCTGAAAAGGAACCCACAAGCACTTTATGAAAGATACTAACATCTTAAAAGCAAATGCTTCCCTTCACATCAGCAGGTAAGGCACGTTAGTGACTTTGAAATGAGGATGTTCGTCTGCCTCTAGGAAGGTCCCTGTAGCACTGAGAGGGGGATGCAGTTCTGCCCTGCCATGCTGTAGCCTGGACAAGCAGTCCAAATGAAGTGAGTAACGCTGCTTCTGTAGGATGACATTTTTCAGTGCCAGTCAGGTTGCTGAAAACGCTGACAGCAGACATCGTATTAAAAAGGCTTAATTCAGCATGGCAGCATTTTAACTTCTTTCCTGCAAAGATTTCCCCAGGATAAAAAGATTAAAGATTAAAATATACAGACTTGGCTACATAAACCTGGGTAACTAAAGCTTTGATCTTGCAACTGCTCCTATATAAACACTTGAGTTTATCAACAGTAAGTCAGAAGGTGCATCGAAAGATAGATTTTAAAATTATGCTGGTCTACGTATCATTTTGACAGCTCTACGTACATGACCTGACAAATGGGTTTGCAACTAAGAAAGCTTTGGATTCTTAGCCTTGAAACACTTCATAGCATTTACATAAAAATGGCCCAGTTTTAAATTGGATATGAAAGTGTGAAAGCAAAGCCTTAAATTTTACTGAAAAAGGTGAAAACAACTTCTCATATTGCTGTTCCTCATAGCTTGCATCAGATAAATGCCTCACAGACTAAGAATTTTTAATGTGTCAGGAAATTACATTAAAAAAATAAATAGGGAAAATCAGTTAATTTTCTATCCTTTGACTGCATCAGAAAGCATGCTATCCTTGCACGCGAATAACAAATAGTGTCTGTACTATGTCTACTTCAGGCTTGTTATGGACTCAGACTTGTAGCCAAGCCTTTTCCTATGGAATTTGGGATGGGAGGTCACATATTGCCAAGCTCCAGGCACTACAGTTGGATTTACGTACGCTGTAGTGGAAGCACTACATTTACATCACATTTTTAATAACAGCTCACTGTTCTGCTTTTTGTAGAGTGGGTGCAATGTTCTTTCTGACCACCAACCAGTGTTTCAGCAGCATCTCAGCTATTGAACTCTTTGTTGTGGAAAAAAAGATATTTATGTAAGTAAAACACACAAAAAGGTTATCAGCGACTACTCTTACAGAGTTTGTTTGCCCTGCTGTAGCTAATTGCCATTTAAGTACACCTAGTGCAGAGTTTTCAAATTGTTTCCCTGTTAGTGCTCATTACAAATGCACTCTTCTAGCCTATGATTCGTCTGCAAATCCCCAAAATGGTACCTATGATTGCAAATGGCTCAGAGTTTAAGATTATTAACATATGTAGGCAAAACCCCCTGAATACTCAATTTAGGTATTGATTAATAACTTTGTGACTTGCTAGTGTGGACGGTAAATACTACATAACTGAATTCTTTAAAGCTATGCAGATTACACTGTATAGGAAAGGAAAATTGTTTAAGCTTTACCCCCTCTCTCTGTTTTGATGACATGACACATACATTTACTAAAAATTATGTGCACAAGTACCTATATTTATTTGCATATGAAAATGTCACTCTTACTATAGTGTGTGGCTCACTGGACATTGGTATTACAGCCTAAACATGAAAGAACTCCTTTTGGAGCTAGAATTCATTTGCCTCCAGGTAAAAATAATCTTAACTGTTTTTTGTGATTAAATTTGTAATATGCTGTAAATATCTCTGTGTTTCCAGACATGAATATATCAGTGGGTACTACAGAACATCTGCATACTTCATCTCAAAGCTAATGGCTGATTTAATACCCATAAGGACTCTGCCAAGTATCATCTTCACCTGTATAGTTTACTTCATGTTAGGCAAGTATGATCTCCTACAGTCCCATTACAACCCTCTCAATAAATCAACACGACACTCACATTTTATATATGTGTACGTATGCATGCATATTTGTATAGGCCAAAGCACTGCATCAGCATGGCACTTGCTTTTGGCATACCATGCTGTTTACAGAGAAGACACACTTTCAATGATTTAAGCATTCATGTCAGAATCTGTGACATGTCTCATCTCAACTGTTGCTAGAAGGAAGCGTGCCATAACCATTACTACATAGGTTTGATTTATTCCTTTTCATTTATGGCCATCTTAGCTTCAGGTGACTTTTACAAGATACTTTTTCCATCCTTGCAAGGTTGCCTGTCAAAGAAAAAGTTTTGTTTTAAGAACTTAATATTGTGTGAATTAATATCAGCTTGTTCTTTTTGGTGAAATGCCTTCTGGTTAGTGAGCAGACTTTGAAAATTGCTGGCACCAACTTTTACAACCGTAGAACACCTTCAAATGTCAACCTCAAAACATCTCCCAAGCAGAACATTTTCCTAGGGTAAGGTTTCAGATCACAATGTCCTTTTGGGATGTCCCAAAAGCTTGAAAGTGCAAGCAAAATTGAAAAATAATCACAGTTCGCTTTGGTCTGAGTTTTTTCCCTAAGGAACAGGAAAGATGGCTGCATCAGCAAGGGGCTCTCAGAGTGCAAAAGTGGAGTGAGATAGACCTTGCTACCAAATCCACAGCCACCCAAAGGCCACTAGGTCCATTAGGGGAGCTCACTGCTGGAAATGAGTGAAATGCTGTACAACTGCTGCTCATGGAAGTGCATGATAGAAAACTTGAAGCCACAGTGAAGTCTTCACCTTGGACTGTGTGGAGCACAGTACTGTAACTTGTACCCATTCTGCTACCTCCAGTGTTACTGCAGTTACAGGCATACTACTTACTCATCCTGTCCTGCGTTGACAGGGCATACGCATGTGGGCTGTCACAAGC
This sequence comes from Burhinus bistriatus, assembly GCA_013397275.1. NCBI lineage: Eukaryota > Metazoa > Chordata > Aves > Charadriiformes > Burhinidae > Burhinus > Burhinus bistriatus. The sequence continues at coordinate 107,403 of VYXH01008486.1, read as the reverse complement.
CCCACTGCAGTCTTGGGTCTCAGAGATGTAGCCTATGCTGTCAGACAAAATGTATTCTGTAGGCAGGATACACTACGTAAGTCAGGATAGTGTTCAGGTTATGGTAGAGCTTTTGGCAGGATCATACTGAAACCCTTCTTGTTCTGATCTTTAAGGTTTGAAACCAACAGTAGAAGCCTTCTTTACAATGATGTTTACCCTTATGATGGTGTCCTACACAGCCACTTCTATGGCACTAGCCATTGCAGCAGGACAGAGCGTGGTCGCTGTAGCAAACCTGCTCATGACTATCACATTTGTTTTTATGATTGTGAGTAGCATTATTCAGTTTTGTAGACCGAATCCTGAAATTCTAGCAATGCTGAAATCTAGAACTACTACCAGCAGAGTTCAGCCAGATTCTGCAAAAAGACTGTGGGGTCGAGCATGTTGATTATCCTGATTTGTCTGATTGAATATTCTGATACGGTGGGGTCAAATATTCTGGTTTGTCCTTTTAACTAGCAAGAATCAGGGGGACGGGCGGCTGGGTGTGAGGGGGAGGGAGAGTGGTTCCTCTGCCCTCTTCTCCGTGGCTCTGGCAGCCAAGGTACTGACTGGAAAGCAGAAAAGCATCCTAGGGCTACGTTTTGTTCACTCTCCTTTAGCGTTGCCAAAGACAAATTTGACTGGCTGAGGGCATGACCCGCAGCCTCCTGCTCTCAGAGACCACTACTGTAGTTGCCCTCCTCAGCTGCAGAGCCAACCATCGGGCATGTTAGAACCAGACAACGCACTAACAGCTCCAGTTAGAAGACAGACACCATAAACAATGAGGCAGCGCTGAATCAACAGCCAAAAACCACATTGCCTCAGACTCAGGGCACGCAAGCAAAACCGAGTGCACACCTCCTCAGCTCCACACACACAAGCAACAGCAGACATTTCTTGTGAACCCACGTGGGACCCACAGACGGGAAGCATCTGGGTTTAATGCAGGGGTGAAAGCATTCCCTGTTACTCATTTCGGGAGAAGGACCACATGGGGTTATGGCCCAAAGCTGGGTAGCTGAAATGATTCCCTCCCTCTCCTGTGTTCTTCCACTGGAAGGGTTTCTTCCTCTAAAAATGCCTTCCCCCCTGTTTTTAATCTGAAGAAGCAGAGTCAAGAGCTAGAGAAGAACACATGGTAACAGCACGTAATTTGTAAGTTGTTTCATTGTTTTTGTCGTTGCGGCTTTTTTGTAATCCTTGCCTCCAGATTTTCTCTGGGTTGCTGGTCAATCTCACAAGCATCATGTCCTGGCTCGCCTGGCTCAAATACTTTAGCATCCCTCGGTACGGAATGACAGTAAGTGCTGTATTTTCCTGTGTATAGACCTAGAAAAGATTTGCTAGAAAGGAATGTCTTTACTCATGATAAAGAAAACTCCAAACTTTATGGCCTAATGAGCCCACAAGCTAATTAAATACAGCAACCTCAGATCGTAGTGCAGTGTCTTGAAAAAAGAAAGGCTTCTTATCAACCAGCACCCACTACTGTTTAGAAGAGCTCGTTCCTGTAACCGGGAAACACCTCATATGAGAGAGACACTAAACAACTACATCCGCTGGAATGCAGCTGGACAAAAACGATACAGAGTAAAGAATGTTATCCCTAAAAACCAATTCTTCTCTTTTCCATCAATCAAACAAAGACTTGTCAAGCTAAAACTTTTCTCCTAATTTTTGATAATTTAAACTGTGTTTCACAGAGAAATCTGGGCTTTAATATGCCTGTGCAGAAGTAGTCTAGCCTGTGGGAAGTGTTAAAGCCTGGTGATGTGCACGTGGACTGCATACATTCCTCTCTTAAAAGAAAAAGAACTGTGCTGCTTAGTTAAAAAATGGGGATTTGGCCAACATAATAAATAGCAATGCCATCACATTTTTAGAATAAATTTGAACCGAATTATATCTCATGTTGTTAATGTATCATTTCTTTACCTACTAATTTCTGTTGTCATTGTTTCTTTTACTTTAAAAGGCTTTACAAATCAATGAATTGACTGGTCTGAACTTTTGCAGCAGTGGTAACAACACAAATTTAAAATTAAGCCAGCCGTAAGTATTTTGGTACATTAAAATGAATCCCACTACCAGTAACTTACAAAGTCCTAGCACATTAGTGTGTTTGTGAGCAGTTTCTGATGACCAGCAGAATCTGTGAATCTTTATATGGAAAATGAAGTTTTGACTGGTTTTTTTGCATTCTGTCTGCAGAGAACGTTCTGCTTATTGTCATATTTGGTATTTATAACACCAGAAATATCTGGCATTATGCTTCTCACTTTTCTTTAAACTGCATTCACTGAAACACAGACAGACTCTACAATTATACAGTTTCACAAAATCCATTTCAGCTTCCTACAGGAAACAAATTTACAAATAGAAAATAAAATATTAACATAGAGCTGGTGTTTGCCTGGCCTACTATAGACATGAAATCGCACTACAACTTTTAGGGATCTTCCTAGATACTTCAAACTGACTAAGTTTATAATGTGTGTGTATTTATCCGTAGGTGGTGTACTGGCGATGAATATCTGAAAAATCAAGGCATTGATGCGAGTAGCTGGGGCCTGTGGCAGAACCACCTGGCTCTCGCCTGCATGACAGTAATATTCCTTACCATTGCATACCTGAAACTGCACTTCATGAAGAAGTTCTCTTAAAGCCAGAATGAAAAATGCAATACCCACTGTTCAGCAGTTTGATAAGCCAACTGTGCAACTGACTTGATTCTTTTTAAGAGATCTTCCTTTGTACTTTGCTTATGGTTACACAAATGAATGCCATCCTTGTATATTAAATACTTAGTATTAATGTACTTTGCTGAAACGTCTAGCATGTCTCAGTTCCCTTTGCCATAAAAATTATACAACTATTCATTTCTTCAAGAGACTATTCAGTCTTTCTGCATGTTCTAGCTATGAATTTGTTAAAAAATGAAACCAATACTTAATGGCTTAACCTGAAAAAAATAATGGTTCCATAATTTAGTTAGCACCTACATTCACTGGCAAGTAATTCAGTCCAAAGCGATACTTAGCAGGACACCAATGCAGTCTCAACTGCTAATGTGGTCACAGTCTACGTGAGACAGCAACAAAAATATCCTCCCCATCCCAGTGCATGTCTCATGTCCTTTTCTGTTTGGGAGTCATTACTGCTCTAGAGTCTACTTGACTGATGCCATGAAGTTTTTCCTTACCAAGTTCGAGTGGTAGAAACACTAATTTTTAAATAAAGATGACTGTGTACTTTCTTATTCTGCTAGTTTGCATAATCCTTGTACTGAAATTTGCATTTTCTCTGTGTAACTGCAAGACATCTTCGCTGTCCTGTTATTGCTGCTATTGTGAGTTCTTAGTCTTTTTTATGGTGACCAAATTCAAGTGTACAGCTAATCAGGAGTCCATAGGTTGCAGCAACCCTTTCCTGGCAGCCCAGTTTTTCCCCTGGCCACACGCAGCAACGGTAGTTCATCTCAGTCCACTTGGTACAGATGCAGCAGCACTTCCAACAAGGACCTCTGCCCTTAACACTCCCCATTATTATTTCATGCAATAAAATTTGCTTTATTTTAAAGATCTGTTGCTTAATTTTGGCTGTGGTCTACAGACTCCTCACCAGTCCACCCTCCTCTTGAGTTTCTTTAGGAGGCACACGTGCAGTACAGTAACATTATGGGGGAACACTTGGCTAGTTGTACTACTTGGTACCAGTGTACCTGCCATCTTCCATGAAAAATCCACACGCACGGCTTATCCTCTACCTTGTAGCTGACCCAGTTTTCTCCTTGTATGCAGTTGGTACATCGCAGTAAAACTACATCAGCAGCCCCGAGCTGAGGTTTTGCCATGTGAGAGGAGGGAGAGAGGGAGAGAAAGAGACTTATGAGCTTAGAAAAAAACTAAACTACTTTAATGAAAATATTAATAAATTAACAAAATAATAAAAAAAAGAAAATAATGAAATATATACAATATACACAAAACCATACTGAGCTCCCAGGATGACAATCACGTCACCGACAGGCACCTGGGAAAGTCCCAGACTGGACTCAGCGACAGATGGGAACTGGGTTCCAGATCTGGATTCAGGAATGCATGTATTGGGATCAAAGGCAGACAAACAGACAGAGTCCTCTTTGGAAGCCGGCCACTGAAGAAAGAGAGCTGACCCTTTGATCCCTCAGCTTTTATACTGAGCGTGAGGCAGATGGGATGGAATACCCTGTTGGTCAGTTTTGGGTCACCTGTCCTGTCCGCTCCTCCCCGCAGGTGTGACCCCTCTACGCTTTTCTACTTCCGACCCTCCAACGGGGCAAGTAACAAAGTTGGCTGGCCTTGGGTGTTATAGCAATAAGGATAAGCAAGAGCCTCTCTGCATACCGTTCCTTGGCATAAATTACCAATAATAAAGTCTTATCACTCTAAGAACGAACAGTGTCTCCACAATATGCTGTTAGTTTCAGAGAGTTCAGTTAGTTAGAAGGGGCTTAGCTAAAAAGTAAAATTACTGAACAGAAAATTGGTTGTTTTATGTCAAACTGGGACAGAGGTGTTTTTAAAAACATTATTTTTCATACCCTTTTTCATTCAGCTTTGTCACAGCTCCACATAAACATCCAGCAAATAGACTGAAAAGTAAACAATGAAATAGTGCAATACATACAAAATTACAGATTCACAGACACAAGAGCATGCACTAAGTTAAATTTTCAATTTCCAGTTTAGGCAGAAGGGGATCTTGTACAGAAATGTGTTGACATAGACCTAAATTTTTAGGGAAAAACACATAAAACTTTAAGAATACATGCACAAATAGAGTAACACACACAAAAGAGATCCTCAACATTACAGAGTCCTGAAAAACTGAAGGAAGAACTTGCTCAATCATTAAGATTTCCATATTTAGTTATTTGAATACACTCAGTTTTCAGAAAACAGGTTATGAAGGTGTTAAGTTTTAAAATCCATCTACATGACTCTTGCATTACAGTAGTTCACTGTTAATTTATACTTTGGTAAAATAACTTGTTTCTGAAAATAAAATTTTTTTCTTAGATTATCAGGAAACAGTCACCTTAAAACTATACTAACAGGCAGATTCTCTACATTTAAACTGGTATGACTGAACTGTAAGTCTGACCTCATGTATTTCTATGCATGTAACTAACAATTAGAACCAAATATGAATGAAACCATAGTTTTGTAGTACTCAGGCCTTTTATTAGTTCTTGACAGGTTTTCACTTCTTTTCATTTCTATCAAAATGGACAAACATTCAAATTAACAAAATTAATATACAAATAGAATAATTTTGGTTTTGTTTTGCAGTGGGATTGTGAGACTCAGCCTTAATGCAATCTTGGGATGCACTGGTGTGGCAAATATTGCTAAGTGTTCAAGCAAAAGATTTGTTCCACATCAGCTGCATTGACCATGTATGGACATCTCAGCAAGCAGCATATGACTATACAATTTTGCTATGGGTGAATAGATGTAATAACTCTAAGCATTCTACGTTGCTCCTGTTCAAGCACAGAATCTGGGACGTGTACATTCCATCTTCGTGGCACTTCTTTGCTCAGATTAGGCACTTTGATGTTCAGTGACATGATTCGTAGAGCAGAAATATTATTTGTGGTATAAATTTAAATTCAAGACTTTTGGAAGACGGTACAAAGTTAGAAGAGATTGGCAAAATGAAAGCAGGTTTCTCAAAATGGCTGTTCCAGCCGTACTTAGTGACTGAATAAATTTTTAATTTGGAGAGAATTACACTATATACTCAGCACAGAAGCTGGAAGTATCTATGTTAACTAGATAGGCAAGCCAATTTTTACTTTGTTTTTACTTCTCCAGATTCCTTTCAGAAGGACTTTGTTTCTTCTTAGGCTCTTAGATATTTTGGCTGCAAAGGAGGATGCACATGGGCTTTCTGGAAACATTTTGATAAATGTACCTCTGCATATGCAGTAGAGGTAGATTACTGCCTTTGCTGTTTATGTCCCCTAAAGGACATGTTTTGTATTAAAATGAACTGAGTCATTCCACGCAGACTTGCACTGTGACGTCAGGTATCAAGCTTACTGTGATAAAACCTCTGTATACTAGTTTCCATATATCGGTATCAATACAAATATATATTGAATATATTTCCACATATTGATAGATGGATAATTTCAGTACATGGCATTGTTGTCCTATCTCCCATCCCATAATTCCATGGAAAGGATTTGGTTTAGGCTTAAACAACATGTTGCTGAAGACAGCCTCATTGGGCTAGCTATATCTTGAAGTTGTTGTTTATTTGCTTTTTCTTCAATGTATCTTTTCTGTTTGAGATTTGGGAGAAGAGTCATAGTATTACCTTGTTCTGTGAGATGTGACCCTACCAGCTTTCTCTCTGCTTTGTTTTTTAGGATTTAGCCAATCTCTTATTTTTACCTGCTTAATTTACATCATTATATATTTAAATAATATACATGATTTTTCTCTTAAAGAGATCCCAAATATTTCTGGAAAGGAAAAAAACCCTGAGACTAAGCAGTATGTTCTGCAAATCTTTCTTGGGACAATATTTATAATGTTATTTTAGCAATCAAATGGTCAACAGGATCAAATTTTATTTAGTTACTTACCAGGAGAAGAATTTATCCTCAAGAAACCTCATGGGAGCACTAAATCCTAACCTATTGTTTTGCTCAGATTTTAGGGACCTTAAAGATCATCTAGTTCCAACCCCCTTGCCACAGGCAAGGACATCTCCTTCGACCTGGCTGGTCAAAGCCCCATCCAACCTGGCCTTGAACACTTCCAGGGATGGGGCCTCCACAACTTCCCTGGGCAACCTGTTCCAGTGCCTCACCACCCTCGGACTGAAAATTTTTTTCCTGAGATCTAATCTAAATCTTCCCTCTTCTAGTTTGAAGCCATTACCCCTCGTCCTATCACTACATGCCCTTGTAAAAAGTCCCTCTCCAGCTTTCTTTAGGCCCCTTTCAGCTACTGGCAGGCTGCTATAAGGTCTCCCTGAAGCCTTCTCTTCTCCAGGCTGACCAACCCCAACTCTCTCAGCCTGTCCTCATAGCAGAGGTGCTCTAACCCTCTGATCATCTTTGTGGCCTCCTCTGAAGAGGAGGTACTCCATATAGATTGGTGAGCTTTCAACAATTGAGGGTTTTGGTCACAGTGACAGGCACTGACTAAAACAGACTTAAACCTTTCACCTTGCACTATATTGAATGTGTTTGTAAAGAAAAAAAAAAGATTAAGTTTTCATTGGAGCCCATTTGGTTATGTACAATAAATATTCCTTAAATGAGGTGTGGCTCCCCCTCACGGTAAGGTGTGAGAGGTTACACTGCTGTGTAAAATGCCTATCCCCAAGACAAGAGCTTCCCACACAGCTCATGAGGAGTCACTGCTTTCATTAAAATGTGACAGTACTCTAGACTTAAATGACAACATATTTTTTGTTCATGTAATTCATATGCTCCAGCTGTATTATGAAATGGTTTGCAGCGAATGATTTACCACAATATTTTGGTACTCGCTCACTGATTCCTGGGTAGGNCTTTCTCTCTGCTTTGTTTTTTAGGATTTAGCCAATCTCTTATTTTTACCTGCTTAATTTACATCATTATATATTTAAATAATATACATGATTTTTCTCTTAAAGAGATCCCAAATATTTCTGGAAAGGAAAAAAACCCTGAGACTAAGCAGTATGTTCTGCAAATCTTTCTTGGGACAATATTTATAATGTTATTTTAGCAATCAAATGGTCAACAGGATCAAATTTTATTTAGTTACTTACCAGGAGAAGAATTTATCCTCAAGAAACCTCATGGGAGCACTAAATCCTAACCTATTGTTTTGCTCAGATTTTAGGGACCTTAAAGATCATCTAGTTCCAACCCCCTTGCCACAGGCAAGGACATCTCCTTCGACCTGGCTGGTCAAAGCCCCATCCAACCTGGCCTTGAACACTTCCAGGGATGGGGCCTCCACAACTTCCCTGGGCAACCTGTTCCAGTGCCTCACCACCCTCGGACTGAAAATTTTTTTCCTGAGATCTAATCTAAATCTTCCCTCTTCTAGTTTGAAGCCATTACCCCTCGTCCTATCACTACATGCCCTTGTAAAAAGTCCCTCTCCAGCTTTCTTTAGGCCCCTTTCAGCTACTGGCAGGCTGCTATAAGGTCTCCCTGAAGCCTTCTCTTCTCCAGGCTGACCAACCCCAACTCTCTCAGCCTGTCCTCATAGCAGAGGTGCTCTAACCCTCTGATCATCTTTGTGGCCTCCTCTGAAGAGGAGGTACTCCATATAGATTGGTGAGCTTTCAACAATTGAGGGTTTTGGTCACAGTGACAGGCACTGACTAAAACAGACTTAAACCTTTCACCTTGCACTATATTGAATGTGTTTGTAAAGAAAAAAAAAAGATTAAGTTTTCATTGGAGCCCATTTGGTTATGTACAATAAATATTCCTTAAATGAGGTGTGGCTCCCCCTCACGGTAAGGTGTGAGAGGTTACACTGCTGTGTAAAATGCCTATCCCCAAGACAAGAGCTTCCCACACAGCTCATGAGGAGTCACTGCTTTCATTAAAATGTGACAGTACTCTAGACTTAAATGACAACATATTTTTTGTTCATGTAATTCATATGCTCCAGCTGTATTATGAAATGGTTTGCAGCGAATGATTTACCACAATATTTTGGTACTCGCTCACTGATTCCTGGGTAGGAAAGGTCCGCCGAATAGCCCTTTGCAGTCAGAATGCCCTGCCTCCATCTTCAAGGTTTCCTAGGACCCTAGTTAGAATTAATGGCCAAAGCACCTGAGTGAGTTGCAGCTATTGGGAACAGATACATCCAGCTATGGTATTTATTGTACTGATAGGTTAGTTTCTGAGTCAAGGGCCTATTTTAACATTACTTTTTGAAATACAGGGGGAGCTGTCCTGGTTCCGGCAGGGATAGGGTTAATTTCCTGGCCCGGGACACAGGTGTTCTATCCCATGTGAGCCATGCCCAGTCCGTAGGGGGGAGCTGGCCGGGGGAGGAGGGGTCAGTCGAGGCTTGGGAGTGGCTGGGGCTGCCCAGGGTCTGGTGGGGGAGCGCTGGTGCGGGAACCGTGTGTGGGTACATTCCTCCGTCAGCGTTATTGTTGTTGTTGGTCTCCTTTTCCCGTTGCTGTTGTGTTAAACTGCCTTTATCTCAACCCACGAGTTTTGCCTTTTTCTTCTGATTTTCCCCCACTGCCGTGGGGGTTGAGCGAGCGGCCGCCTGGTTCTTTGTTGCCGGCTGAGGCCAAACGAGGACAGGAGGGTATCATCTCTGTTCACATCTGAACTTGGTAACAACTGACCGGTCACCTTTCTAACATTCCATCTTTTTAATGGAATGAACCATCAGGCTGCAACTATTTATGAACTTTAGATCCAATCCTGACCTGAAGACTTCGGCCCTTTGCTGTTTCTGGCAGTGCCAAGGCTTCTTTTGGTTTGTTATCAATAGTACCTGTGTTACTGCTCTTTTAAGACTTTTCATAGCATTAGTCTTAGAGCATTCTGTACCCTTTTATTAAATCTGACCTTAGTCATTTTTGATGCCCGGTATTGTTTCAGTTTTTTGCAGATTAAGAATGTGAGCCATCCAACAATCCTGATTTTTTTCCTGAGTATTACTACTGAAGACTCAGCTGCTGTGGCATCGAAAAATCCACGTGTGACAGTCCTTCCAGTATGACAAGATGGTTCCTTTATGATGAAAAAACATTTCACAGCTTGAGGATAAGGAACAATAATACATTATTTGCAAAATGGTAATCTACTTCCAATAGAATTATAATAATCAATATTTAAATTAGTTTTAATGCAAATTTAGAGGATACTTCTAAAAATCTGTATGAGATTTATATAGACAGGTGTAAACAAACTGTCACAGCAGGCAAGTATACATAAAGAAATGAGATCCATTACAGAATTCTTTTTGAAGATTTCTGCTCTCCTTTATGTTTGCAAGTGTTTAAAAGCCTTCTAGCATGCCAGCTTCTGCTGTCTTTCTCATGAAAAAGAAAAAAATTTGCATTTGAGCTTTGAAATTGTTGACATTTTGTATTTGTATTCTCTTCAAAACCCCAACATTTTTATTAAAAAATTTGAAATAAATCTTCACCTTGCCATTCCAGTATTCCACTGAAATATTGCACAATATTTCAATATATTAAAACATGATTCAAGAGTTGAGTCAGTCACTATTAAAAGACTTAAACCGTAGCAGATATTCAAGCTTATATTTCACAGCTTGCATCCATGAGTACTTGTGGATACAATTAAGGCTTGACTGCTTCGCTCAGAGCTGCTAAAACTGTAACATAATACTGTATTTTAACCTCCTAAAGCACTCAGGGGAACTTCTTCACATCCTGAACATAAGAAATCCTTCGTTAAATTTTTGAAAGCTGAATGACAGTATTCATCCTATCAACCATGTCCAACATCATTAGAGGTGATACTCAAGAGAAATACGTGCTGTGTTAAATAAAAACACTTCATTTCTTATCTGCACAGCTTCCGTGATAGTTGCAATAATCACAAACTGCTGAGGCATACAGGTAATGGGGCTTAATGAATTCCTTATTCCTGCCTCATGGAATTGCCCCAGTATGAACTTCTCCTTTGATTCCTTCCTGTGCGCAGAAGGCTACAGAGATGCGAATCAAGAAAGATAACAGAGCTTTCAGGAGTACAATCTTCCATTGTGACTGTTTTCTTGAGAATGGAATTAGTTAGGATTTGTGGTTCGATGCTGAAACACGTACCTCTGAGAATGCACCATCATTCTTGGTGGTAAGATTCTGATTGTAAAATAAAAATCTGTTCAACTCTTTCAACTGTGTTTTGTATTTACAGATTTGATTGATCTTTGATTTCTGTTCAGATTTTATCTTCCCAGAATATTCAGAGCTGGGATGCTACTTGTAAGTAAATGGAAAGATCCGAGCCTTTGGACAGCTCAAAGCATGTTCTAAAGTTAACAGCTTGATACATACGAATTCAGGATTCTTGCTGACCTAATCACTAATTAATGTATTGCTTTGATGGTAATATGTAGTGCTGCTAGGAAAAATGAAAGCTTTAGAGTACAAAAATTGGCAGAAAGTGTGCTGTACCTTTAGTTTACTTACACATTTTTCCTTTTTAAGCAGAAGGAAACAGTGAGGAGATAACTACTCTTGTTGCAAAGAAATCAGCAGAAAAAGTACTCCAGGTCCTCAATACTACACAGAAATGAAAGCGGAATTAGAGAAGCTGTCTTTGGAGAAAAAAAATCCATCAGTCCAGATTTAAAAATGTAGAACTCTATGGTCCAGGTAGTTGTAGCTGGTCCTTAACATTTCAACATGCAAAGAGTTATAAATGTGATTACACAGACTGTGTTCTGATCTGAAAATAATATCAATTTCAATATACAACAGGGGCTTCTGAGAAAGAAAATAAATTAAGGTAAACTACTCACATTTTAAACAGACTTTGACACAGTATTGCACAGACAGTTTTTACCAAGAAACTCCTAAACTTTTCTTCCTTTATACTACTCATTTTAGCAGTTGTCCATCTATAAGAATGTATTTACACGAAACAAATGTTTCTTCCTGCACTGTCCAATACTTAACTCTGTATTTCACTCTGCAGAGAAGTTAATGTACTGCCTGTATGATTTCATTGCCATTGAAGCAGCCCATGTGATCAGAGCAAATCCCAGAATTGCTGCCCAGGAAGAATTCCCGTTCTTCTCAATGAAAGGACAGACTCTGCTACTCCTGAGTGCATCACGTTTTAGCTTATTTGCTCCCAGTGATTTTGATGAGAATGCCCACGCACTAATGAACTAACAGCAGCACAATCTAGCTGTCAAACTGTTAGCTGAGCTCTGCAACTCCGTAATGAGATTTAGAATATTCTATACCTTAGTTGCATGAGCAGAAATTACAGTAGTAGTCACGTCAGACTTCACTGTCACACTATAGGCTTTAAATTAAGACTATGTTTTTCTCTTTTTATCCAGCATTCTACTTTCCATATATATCTGGAAGATAGGACTAATAATTTGCTTGAAGTTGATCACTCATGGCGGAATATTCTCTTGTACTTTGGAAAAATTCAAATTGGCAGTGGGCGCTAGTGCCAAGCTGTCCTCCTTCAAGATTAAAGTTAGAACAGCAGGCCCACTATGGCAGAGAGATAGTTTTCCTTTCTTCATTCCAACGGAGAGGCACACGAATTAAGCTGAGAGAAAGGCAGAGGTGAAAAAATAAATAAAACCTTGGTTCTCCCCTTTTATTTAGGCACTGACCACACAATTAGATCACTTGCACAAGCCAGCAGATACATCAGCTGTATCAGTACTATAACATACACCTTTATGAACAAGGAAGGCAGGGAAAAAAAAAGTGATTAGGAGGAGAGGGAAATGCGTCCAGAATCCCTGAGGTTAAAAGGCTTTGAGCATGTGTGTGTGTCTGTATGCCGATACTATGGAGATCCTTAATAATTGCTTTGTAAAAGCTTGACCTTGTGACAAGAATTAGACTCTCAAGGATCTCGTAATACCCCAAGGTTAATGGTCCTGACTTGTTTCTCACAATCTGTTCTATCTCCTCACCCTCATTAGGGATGGATTTTACAAGCATTCTGTGAGAGGTACATGGTTCATTAAAGCCTTTTTTCATTAATCTGCTCCAAATTGGTCTTGATATGATCCCTGCTTTCCACTGCAATTGGCTTAGGAGCTGAATTATCCCTGACATTTGCTCCTTTCGGCAGGACCTTAGTGATAGGGTACCATGGATCAAGTGGTTTATAGTGTTAAGACTCATGCATTGCTTGGGCTTAAAAATGACAGAACCGCCTGATACCATTGTTTTCCTGAGATTTTTGTCATTTGAACTTAGTCTTACATTGTGATGTACAGAATTTAATCATTCTGATTATATCACTAACTCGATTGAAAATGTGGCTTTGTGCATGAAAACTCCTGTTTCAGTTTTCTTATATTTAACAGTAAATGATTTAATATGGACTCTAGGAAATTTTAACTTTATGTTTAGGTTTAATATGAAATTATTCAATCTGGTTGAAGATTTTTCTTTTAAATCCTTCATGTGAACTACTTTAAAATAATTAAAAATAAATCACAAGCTGAAGGTTGTTACTTTCTAAATAGGTACTATAATTCGTTTGAATTGATCAGTTTGAAGGAAGCTTTATGTAACAACAATCTTACAAGCTACTTGAAATTTTATTGCTTTCAGTACAGAATGTAAGGTTTTTATATTTTCAGTGCCAGTACCTGAAAGTAATTTCTTGTTCCTTGTAATGAATGCCCCCTTTGCTGTAATTAATAGCATAGCATTGCTAAATAACAGGGGGTTTGTGTTTTTACTAATCTTGTTCCTCCTCAGCAAACCAGGGATCTAGTGGGGAGTGGTTTTCCCCCCAAATACCTGCATGTCACATGAGGTACTCATTTCTGACTTGCTTGGTATAAGCGTTCTTTTCATTCATTGCCTAAATTACAACTTTTCTGTCTGTTTCATCAGCTGTTACAATCTCCCAGCCGTAAATTCTGTTACTAGCAAACACCTAATGTTACTGCTACATAACAGGCAAGAAGAGACATTAAACTGGCTAGATACAGCTAACGCTTCCGAGCACGCTGCCCAGTGGTGGCTGGGAAGCCACTTCCTCCTCTCTGAATTATTTTACAACAAGCAATTGACTGAAGTCCAGTTTTCAAAGTAATAAATAATTATACGAAAGACATCCAATTCCAATTAGGATTTTTTTTTGAAATTGAAAACTGTATCTTTTCAGGTTAATTTGAAGTACTATTTGACAAATGTATTTGTTTGTCAAGAAAGATGGGTTCAATATACTAAGACTTCCATCAGAGCTCTCACTACTATCACAGGCCTTGTTGCAGTTAAAGAATAGGTGCAATTACAGCACCTACTAGATTACAAGTGACAGGTTTGATCCACTGTTCTCAACATAATTACCACTTGATTCCGTAGGGATCTAGTCTTGCCACTCACACATCAGAAGGTATAAATGGCCTTAAGACCATTTACAGAAGAAATTTACTGTGAATTTACTTTTACAGTATCCCAAAAATGGAACTGTTAGCCATTGTTAGCATACATCATGTAGAACACTTGAACTGAAGAATATTTAAAACTTACACAGGTTCTGAATGCGGAGAAGCCCTAAAAAGCTCTCGGTTTATTTATTAAGAAGAGGAAAAAACTGAAAGGTAACCTGCTGATAGCAGCCTCAGGAGAAAACCTGTATTAATTGAGAGCTTTTAATATGCAAAAGGCCACTGACAAAACTGAAATCATTGGTATCCAATTTGGAAATAAACACAGTTCAAAAAAATAATAAAAAAAGAAAACCAACTACAATAACTATACAAGTAACTAAAGATCTGCTGGCTTTCCTATTGCCCTGAAATTTACACATCACCTTTGGATACATTTCTGAAACAACTACATTTTATTTATAACACATTAGCAAGCTTTGTTAAAGATTTACCATTTGTTAAAGATTTACAGTTAATGCTCTATAGAAATTCAGACTGAGTTATCACAGTTTTAGTTCTTAAAACTTGGGAAATACATGAAACTTCAAAATATTACCAATACAGAAAACAAAGTGCCTAACAAGGCTTACTGTGTACTTTTTTTGTCTTGTCACAAAGGAAGGAGGCTTATCAATTTGAAAGCACTTTGTCCGAGTTACAAATAATGAAATAGAGAAAAACAGCCTTCAGTGACTGTGCAAATCATCGGTCTGTAAGACTCATTGAAGAGTGACTTACCTTAAGATTACACTGTTATGCTACTAATCAACCTCCAAGGGTGAAAAAATTCAAAATTTTCTTGTTTGTTACTTTATATTTGTATTTACATTTGTCTTATATTGTGGTTATTATAGCTTTCAACAAGATATTCCTTTTAACAATAAACACATTTCTTACTCTTTTAGCTACTTCTCTGTAGTAGTATTGGTTCAAGCAAAGATTTAACAAGTGCCGAAGTGACTCAGTAGCTCTTGCTACAGACTTAGGTGTTTTGCTGATGAAGTCGCTGCTACTGGCTGTCTGCTTTGGGCTGCGTAAGAAGCATCATCTTCTTTCTTGACTTCTGTGCTGGTAGATACAACAAAAACCTTGTAGGCCATATATTCACTACCTATGAGAAAGGACATTTGTTTAATTTGGGGCTTCCGGGAGACATCAAGAGAATCGTACTTGTAGAGTAGCATCCTACCGAGGCAGAGAATGACAACGCATTCCACAAGGAATTTGGATTATGAGGAAGCACGCAAGACACTGAAGCCAAATCGGAACACAAGATACAGAACTAGTTAGCTGGCGCCTGTCTGGTTTCAGGATAGACACACATTTTTACCACAAGACAAGAAGATCTTTTCGTTATTACCAGTACAGTTACCTCTTAGATTTTATTCTGCATAACTAATTTGTGGCTTTTAACTGTTCTTTCTTTAGAATCAGTGCTTTATTCTCTCTTACTACCAGTGAGTGTATGCTTATCCAAAAAATAAATCAATAGAATCGCAATTCAGCACAGACGAAAGATTTAAAAAAAAACCAAAAAAACAAAAAACATAAAAGCCACAAAGAATTTATGTCACGTAGACACTCAGTATTGACAGCCAATAAAGATAATGAATACATCCACTAGAGAATAAAGAAAGAAAAGAATTAAGACAGCAACATCACACAAAAAAATTTAAATAACATATGTCTATCTCTTTTAATCACAGAGACTAAATAGTTATAGATTAAGAGCTCAAACAGTCACAGTTTCTTTACAAGTGGGAACAGATGGATAAATTCAAGGGCAGCAAGTAGTCTCCAGTAGATACCGTCAGGCAAGCATTTCGAAGTACAGAACGTATGGACTACTATCAAAAGCCAGAAGACAAGAGGAAGAGTCAGATAATGGAGATGCACAGATATCTAAACCAGAAGTTACACAGTTTCTGGAAATGACAGATCAGTGAAACTTTTTTTCAACTGAATGAATGTAATATGCTCCAGAGTCTAAAACATTAATAAGACCAAACCACCCTTGTAGAGGAAAAGCATCTCTGCCCAGTTCTTCAGAATTCCTTAACCATGGGTCCCTTCCAACCCAGACTTTTCTGCGATTCTCTGATTCTGTATCAACAAATCCTTGGCTTGAAAAAGTGGTTGAAATGACTTATTTTCAAGGCATTCCAGAGAAGGTTACAAGGGAAATTAATAATTGTAAAAAGGCAATGTAGTGCCTCAGCGGATGGCTAAAAGAAGCAGGACTGAAAACATACACAGTTTCAAAAGTGCAAGAGCAATGATGGCAGAATCTGAGGCATGGAAAGGCTATGAGATATACTAATAGACTGAACAGACTGGGATGATTTAGTCCTAATGCATTTATTAAGCAGTATTGGGAATATAAATTAATTTTTATGCTTACCTGGTAGGATCAGTCTCAGAAGTTCTTTTAACAAGTTTTTAACATAGTGTCCTGGTTTGAGCAACACAGGACTAATTTATCTTCTAACGGCTGAGAAAACTGCACGTTTAGAAGACTCTAGTGTCTGAACTTTTGAAAATACTTACTTTATAGCCAGCTGTGGTATGTGGGTTTCAAGGTCTCTGTGTTTTTGAGTTAGCCAGGTGCAGGGATGAGGAGGAGTGAGACCCGGGCACTTGACCCAAGCTGGCCAACAGGATTATTTCATACCGTGAGGGTCACATTCAATATAAATTAGAAAGTTTGCTGAGGAGTTTTCCTTTCTATGATGGCTGCGATCCAGAGAACTTCTTGCCTTGGTGCCAGGCCCCTGAGCCTTTCCCTTCCTCCCGAAGCCGTAGCACTCACAGTGTCTGACATTTGCTGTCCACTGCTGGGAGTGCACAGCTTCCTACTGATAGAATTGGCTGAGTATAATCCTTGTATATTTTATAGTGGTATCGGGATCACTGTTGGCTCTTTAGTGTTATTACTGTTAATTATCTAGTCTTATTCTATTAAATCTGTTTATATTTCAACCCTCGTGTCCCCTTGTTTTTTCCCCGATTCTCCTTCTGAAAAGTTGGTAGCCGTCAATCACAGCACTCCAGTTGTGCGAGTCTTCCCACCACGTTTCTGTGATGGCAACTATATCATAGTTTCCTTG
Organism: Burhinus bistriatus; assembly: GCA_013397275.1. Taxonomy (NCBI): domain Eukaryota; kingdom Metazoa; phylum Chordata; class Aves; order Charadriiformes; family Burhinidae; genus Burhinus; species Burhinus bistriatus. Next base: position 90,113 of record VYXH01008486.1, on the reverse strand, counting down.
CTGTACAATGACCTCCAGCTCCTCCTGTTTGTTCCCCATGCTGCATGCATTAGTGTAGGTGCACTTCAGCTGGGCTAATTTTTTTGGGAGGACAAGCCCTAATTCCCACCTGATTGTGCTCAGACACTTCTGTAGTTACCATCCTATCACTACCCCTCATGTCTTTACTACCACACGGATCACCATCCCCCACCATCACTGAGACAGATTGCAAGACTTTGCTAACACTTTCACCCAGAAGCACTGGCACACTGCTCCCAGGCTCCACCTGGTTCCATCCCTGCCCCCCTTCAAACCCAGTTTAAAGCCCTATGAATGAGCCCTGCTAATTCTTGTCCCAGGATCTTTCTTCCCCTCTGGGTTAGGCTTTCCCCACCAGTTGCCAGCATGCCTGGTGACCTGTAGATCAACCCATGATCAAAGAAACCAAAGTCCTGCCGGTTACACCAGTCTTGCAGCCAGGAGTTAATTTGCTGGCTCCTCNATGGCTCCACCAATCTATTTCTCTTTCGAGTTCCCTAATGGTTCTTAACTTTTCTACCTCCTCCCTCAGTTCAACCACCTGCCTGAGCAGATCATTTGTTTGACCGCACCGCACACAGGTGGTGTCTCTGGCTCCTTCTGATACCAGTGCCAGGCTCAGGCATTCCTTGCAGCGGGAGACCTGCACGGCCACACGCTTGCGCGGGAGCACGGTTTGAGTTCCCACATTCTTTCTTGCAGTGGCTTTGCACCGTTGAGTGGCCATGTTCTTCTCCTGAGCCGGGAGGTGACCACTCACTGCTGTCTGCCTCCCGCACGCCCTGAGCGTCAGCAGCCCGCCCTCGAGCTGCCGGTGCCGGCGTGAGCTGGCCGCTTTTCCCGGCTTCGAAAAGCCCCAAAGAAGAGCTCCTGGCCGGCCCTTTCCGCCTTGATCCCCTTCCCCAGCGTGGGCTTACCTCACTGGAGCTGGTCTCCTCGGCGAATATTCAAATAACCTTCCAAAAGAGACCATCATTTAATTTGGAAAAAAAAGGGCAACGGTTTTCTAATACACTATTTTCATAAACGTCAACTTGCTGTCTCTTGACCATTCAGTAAAGTGCAATCACTTTATGTTTAGCTGTGTATTTTTTTTTACATAAAAGGTATAGCACAGGATGAGGGAGTACAATCTGATAACGTCAACAGTGGCAACACCAACAAAGACTCCTGGAGTTTCTCCCCTGCATCTTCCATGTGACGCACTTCTATTTTCTAAATAATCTGTTTCTGTGTGATTGTGGTTCTTACAGACATAAACAACTTCTTTCAATCTAAATATTTCCCTCCTTTTTTTAAACGAGCTCCTCTTCTGTCCGGTAGAGCTTACGTTCATCTCGCTGCTAGCTATCAAAAAAGGGAAAAGACTTCTGAACATAACAAAAATGCTTTTTCTCTCCCAGTCTGAGTCCCTCCTACTGCTCGCTGGGCATGAATTCACAGCCAGTCAGATAGTTAAAACCCTTGTCAAACCTGTTTCTTCACTTAATTGTTTTAAATGACTAAGCCAGGAAACCCAACTGGCCTTTATTACACAGCTCTAATGTTATAAGAACATTGAAAGAAACAGAAATTTCTTACCAGGAGAAATGCATGACCCGTGCAAGGATTCCTTCTCTGCTTTCTGGGGGTCGCAATGACAAAGCAATCATTTTTCTGAAATGGAAGTTGGAGGTCCTTGCAAGGGGACTCGCTGCCTGTTTAGAAAAAGGGAAAGAAGTGTCACCAATCTTAGGCAAATTATCTGTGCTCAAGTTTCTAAAGCCATGCCACAGTAAATCCACCTCAGTCCTTGATAGGTGTTACTATGATGAAATGGGTCATATTGGGAAAGAAATTCCTGCTAAAGCAATCTCCTTCTCTTGACATTTACGTGGCTTAGCAGGACTAATTGGCAAAGCACGGCTAGTATCTTTACAGTAACAGTATTCAAAGCTCAGTAAGATATAACAGTTTTAAAACCAGAATAGCTGCATACATTTTCTATACGATAAATATGAAAACTTACTTCAGCCGAGAGCTTTTCGTATCTGGGGCTGTCTCCTCCTGTGTCAGGAGATGGTTGGGATGGAGCAAAGAGGCTGGGTGCTGCCAGCTGCGGCAGACGACTGCCCAGAAGACCGGGCTGTGGCGCTCGCTGGAGTCGGTGGTTCCTCTGCAGCGGTGGCCCCTGGCAGCTCACAGCTCAGTGCTGAGGGTCTCCAACGCTCACCAGGTCTCCCTTCCTGCAGCTAAAGGTTTCTGACGACTGCACCTCTTGGCATACAGCTATCTGTAACTGCGGAGTCGGGGAACTCAGTCTTACAGCGTCCATCTCAGCTGCAGAAAAAGCTGGTAGCAGGACAAAAGTGTGCTTACCTCAGACGTTGGAATGAACTGGTAATTGCAGTTTAGCCTGAAAGGAGTGAGGTTTTGTTTTGAGTGTTTCTTGGAGTTTTCGTCATACCACTCTCCGTACAACAGTGAGAAGCAGCAGCCTGTGCAGGCACACACGGGCATTTCTGGCAGTCAAGGCACTGTTAAAAGAATATTTTCACAATACCTTAAATGCGACTTACCTGAAAACAAAGCTCAACTATTTTCAGTGGAAGGATTTTTTTTCAAAAGTAGAAGTCTCAAAATCTGGACCGCATTTAAACAAATTCTAGCTCTGTAACAGTTTAATATTGTTGATTTGTTTTGTGTGAATAGTCTTTCAATGAGCGTTTAGTCCCCGTGAATATTTGCTAACCTATTTTTACTCATTTCAAGGCTTTGCAAATGAACTTACTGGTCTAAACTTTTGTCAAAATGTCACCAGCAAAACTGTGGTTGATGCAAATTGTCATCATCAGTCCTTTGGCAATCTAAGTATTGCATTTATTACTAATAACTTCTTGAGAGCCACACAAACCCAATACACTCCCCAAGTCTGACAAAAATTCTTGCTCTTTTCATAACATCCCGCTGCTGGTAGGCCTGCTCCAAAATACCTGAACACCTGGCCGCAGGAAAGCTGCTCTCACGCTAAGTCCAGATTCAGGTCTGTTACAAAAGGCACAGGTTTGCTGTCTTCAGGCCTGCTCTTTGCTTCCTGGGATGCAGTTTCAGTCTCCCTTAGTATTTTTTAGAGTAGAAGCAAAGGACAAGAGCTGCCAGACATCTCCACTGCAAGGAAAACTTGCTTGTGGTCCCACTGCTGTTTCAGCAGTACTGACACTTGAGCACCAGCATGTTTATAGCAGTCCTTTGAACCAAGCTGGGACCAGTTGAATTTGTGTGTTAATGTGTCAGGGTGAGGCGACAAATATAAAAGAGATACAACTCTTTGGAATGTCAGTCCACCGCCTGAACCATTAAGCTGTCCCTCTGCCTTTCTGTACCTATTTTGCATGTTCAGTGCTTAAAACGTGGAAGGACCGTTATGGCACAGGAGGCACACAGACTTACTGTGAAATCAGAAATCTCCTAATGCACTCCTATGCTCCTGAAAACAAATCAGAACCCAAGCTGCTATTTTTGTTAAGATTCCACAAAGCAAAAAAAGTTAAATAGCTTTGCTGCATTTCTGCACTGTAGAAGACTGGCTTGTTTTGCAAACTATTTTTCTTTCGAAATATCTTTTCTGGAAGACCCAGAGCATGAACTAAACTCTTACTGAAGGGGTATATAGCAGCAATGTTTTCTTCTATTTAGCATGCTTTAGTAAACAATACTTCATCATTTGTTTGCTAGCGACTGAGAGCTGATTTTTCTTCCAGCCATCCACAGCATCTTTCAGGTAAAAACAGGGCATAATCTGAGTTACTACTAAAACACTTTTTTAGCAAAACAGAAGACAACTGTGCTTCTGAATTAATTCCGTTTGTGTGCAGAAAGGGAACAATGGTTTGTGAGCATCAGAATTTCAGCAATTCGGTTCAGAAAAGATACTGACACAACTTAAGCGTCTCTGAGATACTAGGCTCTGCCTTCCCTCTTGAAAGCAGTGCCGATTACGTATCTTCCCACCACCAATTACCTGTGTTTGCCAGGGGGCTCGTCGCTGCCCTGGGGACCCCAGCAGGACCAGAGATGCTGTATGGGGACGGGTCAGGGACACAAACAACATAAACCTTCTCCTGAAGGATGCTTGTAGAACGGACTCTGGAGAAGAACTCCTCCACCTCCAATTGCCATCCTCTCCACTCATACTTCACATTCTATATAAGTGGGGAACCAAAAAAGCCCCATTGGTGACTAAATATACAAGTAACAATTGCTTGCAGACTTTTTATCATAACGTTAAGTTTCTTCCCTTTTTCTCTTTTTTTTTTTCTTTAGATGTAATGGAGGAGATTATTTGAATACATAAGGCATCCAAGTGATGCCCATGGGATATGGAAGAATTACCTGGCTCTTATTCCAAACATGCATCTCAAACTGCACTTCCTGAAGAAGTCCTGCCTGGGATTTCCAAGGACCATTCAACACTCCAAATGCTGTAGGATTCCCCCAAAACAAAGGGAAAAAATAAATGGGAATAGAGAAAGAGAGTGTAGAAGTTAACTTACACAGCAACTGTGAAGTAATAAAGGGACAGCGTTACTAGCAGTTGGAGCTGCTACCTGAAATCGCAGAAAATGTGCATTTGCACAAACACAAATGTGAAATAAAGTGTTAAAAAATGTAGTTTGGGCAATGAAGCAGTAGCATCAGCCCAGTATTCTCTGTTCATTTACTCCGTGTGTAGTCCCTTTTTACATTATTAGGTAATCCAAGAATAAGGTATGAGACAGAAGTAACACACACAAATAAAATGTAGGATTCTTAATGTTCCATTATAAACAAACTGAGTGTTTGGCACAATGTTTGCTTTACACATTATAGAAAATGTTTATTAGGAAGTAAAGTGCTCAGTTTTACAGATCAATACATTCTTGATCATTGTAGAAGACTTGCATAATTAACAGCTTCCTAAGAAGATCAAACACTGCACATTATTATGCAAAAACTTTACTTTTGTAATAAGTGACAAATGATATTATAATCTAAAGTTGAAAAATGAAATAATAAAATGTTTGTAACATTTGTCAAGTGGCCATGCACTTACTGCAAAGCCCATTGTCAACACACACGGGTACCCCATGAAAACTTAGTGCACTTCAAGATGAAGTTTGTTATTAAGTAACGACACGTTACAGAAATATACCTCAACAAATACAGCTATAAATGAAAAAATTTGCATAATAATCATACACTAAAAAATAAAAGATTAACTGTGTGACAGAATTTACATTTTGAAAGATAAATGGATTTCCTGTAAAAATGTAAAACCCATACCGATAGGTTTAGTTTTGCTGTCATTCCCTTCAGGAAGGCCCTGCCTCACCAACAGATGACTGCTAGATCACTTCTGCACACTCCCCAGTCCCTGCTACCATAAACCTTAGCGTGCCACATGCTTTACAAGTCACAGGCACAAACCTTAACACAAGGTATTCTTAGTAAGGTTCCAGCTGATTGCCAGATAAGTCAAGTTGGGTCACTTGGCCAAAGCCACTGATTTTAAGTACATGATTATTTAAATACTATCTTAACATTTAGGTAACCCTTGACCCTAGAAACCCATCATCAATTACATGTTACACACATGTAATTCATTAGCATGCCTCAAAGTTTAGGCTGTAAATCATGTCACATACAACACATTACACATTTTTGATACAAATATAAAGACAAGGCTATGTATATTTAAACTGCTTTATATTGTATTTTCTATTTTCCTTGCACACCAGCTGGCCATATGTACAGGTTGTGGTTTTTTGTTTTGTTTGTTTAAAGTTAGAAATGCCAGTTCAACAGGGAAAAGCTTTCCTCAGGAAGGTTTCTAATGTCAAAAAACTTTCAATCAAGGCAGGACAGAGCTTAGTCTGAGTGTCTCTGTATGCAGCTGTAAGGACATATGCAAAATGTAAGCTTTGCCTAAGCAGTACTACCACAAGAAAAGGTGCTAAGCCCTGGCCACAACTGCTTTTTGAAATAAAAAGCACCAACATAACATATACACACTACTTACACTTTGTTAAATAGACATTTTTTCCTCTTTATACCCTACTAATAGCTAAGACGTGTTTGATTATGTAGCTTTCAATTTTCCTTTACACCAACTCTTAGTCTTTAAATACAAGACAACTTCAGGAAAAAAGCACAATTGACAACCTCCCTCCTAAACTGGCATTCCACATGTGGAAACATGTTGCTAGGCAAAACTACACACACCATGCCTCAATACTTTCTATAGGAAACCTATGTTCTTTTCATTGTTGCATCTCCTTTCAAAAACAAAGCTTCTATGACATGGCAAACAGAGGAAATGAAATTCTAAAAAAAAAAAAAAACCACCAACCCCAAATCAGTGATTATACTCCAAACACTTCTCCAAAGGAATCATGTGTTGCACCTCAGCAGAAAAGCATATGTAGAAATACACCTAATAATTTTACAAGCAGTTCTGTTAAATGTAAAAACAGGCTACACACTCGACATGTAATTAGAGCTTGATAGAGCATGAGATCAGATTTTCCCAACTGTCAGCAACTTCTCTGCCCCCTTCCCTGTCACATCCAAGGAAGAGTTAGTGTTTTTAAATTTTGTGTGCTTTTAAAGAATATATTTTCTGCAAAGTAAGCATATTTAGCTAAGAACCTGTGGAATGTTTATCCCAGAAACACTTAGATCATGAAAACATAGCATTAAAAAAAATGGGTACTTTGCAACAAAGTTGAAAATTGTTACATTAGTTGGGTGAGAAGTGGCAGTTCTTAAATATTACCTTTTGAAATGCTAATGAAATGCAAAAACACTTAATGTGTACAGTTTCTATTATGGAATAACGTGATTTACAGTTGTACAAACTAAGTGCACTTTCTTCTGTTTAAAGAAACATAGTATTTCTCAAAAACAGGAAAATGAACATTTTAAGGTAATTAAAGTGTTTGCACACCAATAATAACTCAAAAATATAGGTAGAAACTCAAAGTAAAAAAAAAGCGCTGTTTTCTTTGAACAGTGTCAGCTGTTATAATGAAATAATAAACTGATGCCATCTTATTTTTTAAATTGCTTTTAAAAGCATTTAAAAATCATATTTGCCCATAGAAAACAGAAAACTCGCAGCCTTTCATTTGAGTGTTTTAGCCACAGCACATCATTTTGTCTGGAGCTTGCTGCCCTTGTGAAAGCGTTCCCCATAATACACGTATGGAACCAAAATTCTGTCCAGGTAGATTTTGTCACACCTGGTTTCCATTCTGCCTCCTGCATTTTCATTTCCAAGGCTGACAGTCTCACTGTTGGTAACTTGAACACGGCACATGGCTTACATAGGTCTGAAAATACCTTACGAAGAGAATATTTACTTTTGCCCCCCAGCGGAAATTGTCCTCAGCGGTCTGATCAGGATGATCACCTCATGCTGGGAAACAGTGGAGTGGTGTATTTGCTGGCTTCATACTGCCCTGAAATATTTAGAATCACCTACAAAGTTAATCCTACACATGGATGTTATTCCCCCCATTTCCTCCTCCCCCATCGATACCATCTGACTGGGAGGAAGATGGCCGAGAGTTCCTTGAACGAGGCTGGCCATTCAGTCCAAGTGGTGTTCCCAACCGATGGCTCATTTGGGATGCTGTATCATCTGATTCCCATCGGTCCAACTCCTCTCGCACAAGTCGCTCCATTTGTTCCCTGTGGATTTCATTGTCACGACCCAGTCTTTCATCCTAAACAGATTAAAAGACAAGCTGGAAGAGCAGCTTCCCAACTACAGTCTAAGCAGAACCCTATACGAACAGGGGAAATTCTTCCAAACAATGGAAATGCCACTCAAGTATTTCCATAGGCTAGTGGAGAAACACAGCTACTGCAGTAAATTGTTTTCTTTCCAGTGATGTAATGCCCAGGTTGTCACCTTTGCTTATGAAAGCACAATTTGTACTACAGTTTCTAATTTTTAAATCCATGTCCAGAAAGGCAAAATATACTGAGGAGAGCACACCCACAAGTAAGCCCCATCTCAAGAATCAAGCAGAATTATTGGCTATAACAACAGTCAACACTCAGGAACACCTTATCTGTGACAGGGCAGCTGCAAGTCTGACCTACAGAACCCACCAGGACAGCCCATCCCACCCAACCCTTAACAGCCCTGTTCGGGCTGTTCTTGCTCCATCAGGAAGCTGACAGGTTTTAGCATCCACAGCAATACCATGTTTGTCCTGCTGGCCACTTCCAAAGGGCCCTCAAGAAAGAGAACGTAGGAGGGAAGATGATAGAAGCTAGATAACCCTGGTGACAGAAGTCACCCACTTCCACCCACCACACAATCCCAGAAGCAAGATGGGAGAAGAAGAGCAGACTGCACAGGCCTCCTGGGCTGGATCCCCCAGATTCTAGCAGACAAGTCCATAAAAAACTTTGTATTAATCCCAACAGATACCAAGAGATGAAAGAAATGCTTCAGCAGCTGCTCCAACAACCAAACACCGTTGCTGTCCAATTCAGGGGTTTAAATGGTGCTCTGTTACCTCAGCATGACACAGGCCTGCTATAAGATGGGTTGTCATATCTGAAACTTGCATCATGTCCCTAACATTTCATGTTTTAAATTTCATGTTTTCCTAACACAAAACTGAAATCACTTGGCCACTGCCAAAGCACCCACCTCATCTTTACCACCACTCCTTCAACCCTCCCAAGCCAAGCAGTAGGAAGGAGTGCCAACAGTAAGCAAGCCATGCAGGTTGTCACCAGACAGGAGAGGGTGGGTTTCTTACCTCTGTCACTCCATCTAACAGTCTTCCCAACACATCTCTCCTTTTTAGTTTGGCTCTCTCCATTGCTTCAAGCTTCACAATAACTGCATCAATCTTGGAGACAATACTGCCGATAGAATGCTCCATGCGATCGACCCGTCTCATGAGTCTGAGGGCAACAAGTGTAAGCTTCAGTGACTCTCACATTTCCAAGTCAGTATCATTCTAGCGTGTCAACACACGGAGCAGATAAGGATGAGACCGCATTTTAATTCAAGCACGCGTCTGACATTCCACAAATGAGTCCTACTGTCTAGGAAGGGACAAGGTACACAAGACCAAGAACATAACACAGGGGTAAAGCAGATAGAAAAAAAGTACATATTCCACTCTCTTTTCCCTGCTTTTAGGGCATCCTCATCAAAATTTGTTGGTTCTAGTTACTCAAATTCTTCATTCAGCTACTGTTGCTATAATTAATTAATATAGAGATCTATCATTTTAGACAAAATACACACTCGCAAGTAACTTACTCTTACTAAAAAACAATGGCTGAAGCTCTCACTGAACCTTAAACTACCTCAAGGTTGTACTACTAAAAAAAAACCAAGACCCCAGGAAAGTTTTCTGGTATTAGGGTAGCATGACTATTTTCTGTCTTTTCAATGATCAGGTTTTAAGAATAGGGATTTTTTTTGGTTGGGTATTTTTTTGTTTGTTTGTTTTCATTTATTTTTTGTTTTCTCACTGATTCCCATGAGCCTCTCTAAAGTACTTCCAGCTCAGATATTACTTGAAAGCTACTAAAAGGAGTGACTTAAGCACCTTAAAAACATAACATTTACTTTTATGAATAATTTGATTAATATTCAGAGTTATAGGAGAGACTGCTATATAACTGAAAGGAGAAAATCCACAAGGAAAACAAAACAAAAGGAACAACCATGCAGATTTGTCCCCCTCAAAAGGATAAACTTACACTTGGAACTCTTCATAGGAAACCCCACTAGAGCTGCTGCCCCTCCTTCTGGAGCTGTGTCCGCTGTCTTCGTCTTCATCCTCCTCGGAGTCGTCCAAGCTCCGGGGAAAGCTGCGGCTGCTCAGAGGACGTGGCACAGAGCTCCTATCCAGGTCCAGATCCTCCTTTGTGAAAACACATGCCACACACAGAGAAGATGTAAAGACTTTCACCTGTACATGAGGGATGGGGGTGTCAAGGTCTAAGACCTCCTGCCCTCCATCAGTTCCCCCTTGCCTTTTTACAGTTCTGTTCAGACAGCCAGGGATGAGAGCAAATGTGAAGGGAAACAAGAGGATTCTTGTGGGGCAGCAAACCAGCACAGGGAGAAGACCGGCAGGTGGTGCTGGTGGCATACCACTCCTAACACTGAGCTCACCCTCTCTTTCTCCAGGTCATCTCTCATCTGCTGATGTTCATGCTCTGTCAATTCCTGGTCCCCATCCTGGTCATATTTGGTAAATATTGCTTCAATCTCTGCATCTGTGTGCCCCTTCCTGAAAAGGCAGTAAAAAGAGTTCCCTTACTTTCCATTTTTCAGATGCTGAACAAACTTCAAGTATTAGAAGAACACTTCACTCTGAACAGACTTTCATCCCCAAGCCAAAGACACAACGGATCCCAGTGCCGCCTATAAATTCACAACACTGATAACAAAAAGCTCAGCCCTCACCTTTCATTAGTTAATAGCACAAATCTCCCCTAGACTACACCCTGCTCCTTCACAACCATCACTTTTGTACATCTTTGATTTGTTCCCTTTCCTTGGACTCCTGCCTGTTCACAAACTCCTGCAGCGGCTCTGATAGAAACATTACCGTTTCCTCAAAGGCCTTAGATCTCTGCTTCCCCTTCTCCCCTGCAACACAGCAACTCAAGGAGGTTGGGCCTCAGGCCGCCAAATACTTGGTCCGGTGTGGGATGCTGCCCCACTGCAGCAAAACCCGCCGTAGTGCAGACTCCAGGGGCCAGAGCTCAGCAGACCTCCTTAGTTAAGGCTTGTCTTCCACCTCAAACTGATCATTCTTTTCCCACTCTTCTCTCTTATTCCACAGTCCCATGCTACAGTTTGAATTTTCCTTCGTGCAATGCCTGCAGACCCATATGCAAAGATTGTTTACCCGTACACATCTGTTTCCATAAACCTCCCACCAGATACAGGAAAAGCATGTTTTGCTACTCAAAAGAAAAGTACTCTACTGTGTTGTCTTTATTCACATTAGTGTACTCTTGCCACATCACAGAAGTGACAGAAACTCACGTCAAAGATATCACTTGTCTCTGGGGATACTATTCAAGATAAGAAGTAACAGCTTCCTTACCCTTTCAGATCTTGCCGGAGTTCATCAAAATTTAGTTTTCCTCCACCTTGTCTCAGACTTTCTGAAATGTCATCAACAGTAGTTTTCTTCAATTTAAGTTTGATCATGGCTTTGTTGTAGCCCTAAAGGAAAATGTGAAATTTCATGGTTTACTTGTCATGAAATGTTAACACTTGATTTCCAATAACTTTTTTGATTACAAAAATCAGTTAACGTACACTATCATTCAGTGTGTTCCAAAAGCTCTGCAAGAATCTTTTCCTCCAGTTTATCCATCTTTTATTTCAGTGTTTAAACAGGCAATGCATAAATACCTTTGCAGTTAGAGGTAAGGCTTTCATCATTCAATTTGCACTGCAGGTCAGTAGGAATGGAGTATTTTGTCCCAGTAAGACACCTTTGGCAGTTACTGACAGTTAGATGACAGTTTTAAATAATGCTGACAAAACAAGTACAGCTTTCTGGTTCCCAACTTATTACCCAAGACTTGCCTCATCTTACTGCCTGAAACAAGGTAATTCTGAATTCTGTGACCAAACCAAACAGCAGTTTAGCTTCATCAGTTCAATATTTCTGTATGTACCTAGACAGACAAATCCTATGTCATGTTCTGTAGGCTGATCATTCAACACAAAGTCTCAGATGACTAAAATACATTGTGATGGAAAGTTTTCAGTTGTTTAATTTACACTCAGCTCCGATTCATTTATTTTAATTAAGAGATGTGTATTTTCATTAGCTGCTGCCAGCTTTACTTTGTATGGTTTATATAGCATTTTATGTTCAGATGTGATGAATGAGATGTCAAAATACCAAAACGTCACTTTTACCTTTCTGATAAGGTCAGACAGTTCCATTTCTGCCTTCTGTTGTGCCATATCCGATTTGACTTCAGAGTATGTATCATTGATAATGGCCAAAAACATGTTCTGTGCATGAGAGAAATGAAAAAGCCCACTTGAAAATTTCAACAAGTATGAGCCCTACTACTCCTATGACCTTCATGTGCAGATCTAGATATGATTTTTTTTAAAAAAAAGGTCCAGGAGAAAATGGTGGGCTCTTTAAAAAGCACTAACATCAAGAGCTTGAGATATTGAAATATGATGCACTGCAGTATAACAAATTTTAATCAAGACTACTGGTTCCTAACATGACTGGAGAACTACTTTCCAGAGAGGGTTCATGCCTACACACAGCAGTGGCAATAAACCATGTCTGTTTAATGTTTCATGTTTAAGTTTGGCCTTCTACCTGCAAGGCCAAACTTACACAGATAACTGTGAATTAATCTAGGCAACACAGCTGGCAACAAAAATGCCTGAACAATCAAGTTAACTATTCATCCTGTAATAACCAGCACAAGCCCAAGGTTCTTATATAGTTACAGCTCTGCTTGCATTTCAGATTAAAGATAAAACCAAAAAAGCTTAAAATCAGACACTTGGCATGTAGGCCACCAACTCTGAAAAGAGTTCAGTTGCTTGTTCGGACAAAAGAGAAAAATTTGGTCTCACTAACCCTGTGCCGAGCACATAATTTACTTGAGCTACGCTGTCATTACTGAAAGGGTCCTGCTGAACATGGAATAAACATGACTGAATTGCAAGCTGGACATTCAAGTTCAAAAAGAATTACTCAATTTACTGGCAGGTTCAATGTGTCACTCATGCAGAAAGGCAGTGTTAACCTCTATTTCCTCATGGACTTAAAAAAAAAAAAAAAAGCTTTAGGAAAACAGTCTTCCAGTGCTGTATCTTTATGCATTCTTGCCCAACACCAGAGAAGTAAGAGGTAACTTGACTACTGTCTATTTTGCTTTCAGCTGCCCAACATCAAGAGTTGGTGCTTTCTGCCCATCTTCCCAACTTAGTTTCCAGGTCTCAGACTGATCTCAAGAAACAGACAGCAACATTTGATTCCAGCCAAATGACAGGATATGCAGATATTAATAAGCACACAAATTATAGTGAGTATTTTGGATAACCTGCTGTGCCTTCACACTCCAGTGCTTTTCTGCTACCTCTTAGAAAAAAAAAATATTTCTTTCCCTTGCTGGACACCAGCTTTTGCTCCTCTGGATTTTGTGAGGTGCTTCAAAACAAAGAAACCTGCTTCACATGTTTCTTTGACCAGAGTGACCCATATGTTATTTTCCAGTTGACCATTGGTCCATCTCACTGAACACTTCAGATTCTCTGCTTCCTTACTAGTGAATAGCTAGGATGGAGTCTTCTCCCACAAATAATATCTGCCATTTCTCCTCATCTCAAAGAATAACAAAAAGCCTCATTAAGTACAAGGGTCATTAAATAACTCTAGAAGTTATGATGATACAGGACTGCTGTACTGTTTTAAGGTTAGAAAAATCCTGCTTTAACGCTTGCCACCTTTATCAAATCACCAAAAGACACACAGTTTGGGGAATAACCTGAGGATTTCTTGCTCACATAACAGGCTCCGTCTGGTGATATCATCAGAAACAAAATTACTATATATATTAATGTTAGTACCAAACTAACTGAAAACTACATCCAGGTAGAAGATACTGGGTCTCTTCGCGTTTATTGCCATAAAAAAAATTAATTTACTTGGTCTCCTACGTTTCTAAAACACAGGTCTCCTCCCTCCACTTTGTTATATAAATTATTATTAAGATAAGTACTCCCTCACAATATACTCACTGTTTGTATTTTTCAGACAATCATGTCTACATACTGCCTTTCAGACAAGTTGAGCTTCTTATAATACTGTCTGTCAAAAAATGTACAAGTAATCTGCACCGGCAAGATGAGAAAGACAGGGCCCAACTCTGCCCTTAAGAAGGAAGACAGAAAAGAGGCCTTTGCAGGCAAACCCGTGTATGTGAAAGCTACTGCACTGCTGATGAATTAGGTTCTTCTAGCAGACAAGCTGTGTGTTGCATGCATCAACTAGGGTGTTATAAACACAGCCAGCCACGCATTAAGAGCATTTTATAAACCAGGAGCCTGTATGGAACACTACAGCTACTTTTCACCAAAAGATACGGGCTTGCTGCGTATGACAACCAGGTACTATTCAGATTTTAGAAATAAAAAATTCTTTATAATAATAAACCAATATAAATTAAAAAAACCACAATGTGGAGCACTATATGGGAATGACAACAAACATACAACGCAAATCTATTTTCAATGAAAAAAAATGAAAGTGTAGTGATTAGCCATGTAACAGTCAGGCCCCTACATGGACTGCATACTCACCATTATCAAAAAAAGCCCCAAGTAGCAGTAGAAATCAAAGAACAAGAGATGCAAATCCAGCCACCTACCCACCCCGCATAAACAAAGGCATACATACCAAAAGAATGAAGAACATAAAGAACACAAATGTAGTGAAATAAATTGGTCCCAAAATTCGATTAGCTTCTTCAACCTCTGTGAAGTTGAAGTCTCCCAAAATGATGCGGAACTGAGTAAATCTTAAAAAACAAAACACATCCAGGAGTTGAAAAAAAAACAAACCACTTTTGGAGCTGTGCAAGAATTCTCAATCTATTTTACCCTAACAGTCTGACTGATGGGCAGCAGAGAGGCCTGCACTACTGTAGTACTTTATCAAGGACTGCAATCGTCAATTTCTCAAGCCTACGTCTAAGCATAACCAAACCTGCAGTCAGACGCCACACACAGAGAAAAAAAACTAGGGTGGTTACTTCTGGCTTTCGGTCAGAACTGATAATGGGGGCAACAGGAAGCACAGCAAACCAATGATTAGCATTGTGAAGCTTTAAGACCCACTCCCACCCCTGTCCTATCCTTTCTGCCTCTCGCATACATACCACCCCAGCCCTCTCCCTCTAAAGCTGTCTGTTAAAGAGCCAAGGCTGCAAGAGGGCTGGCACTGTACAGCACCATCAGCATATTTCAAGCTCCTCCACTTCTCTACAAGAAACTTTTTGCAACACTGCCCCAATGTAAGGGGCCAGCGCGAAATTGATAACTCAACAACTTTGCAATTACCTCAGTTAGAATCAGGTTACGTTGTACCAAAACAATACAGGAAAAACTGATTAACAACTCTATATTGTCCTATCTCTCTCCTGAATTCCAGCAGATACTTAGAAATTTACTAGCTGTCTGTCTGAGATGGACTCCGTTTGCGAGTCAACCAACTATACACACTATCAGGAACACAGCATTATTATGCATACAATATGCTAGTAAGCATTACAAACATAAGTAAGCACATAATCATTCAACTGCTGAAGACAGAGTTATTGATTTGTCTAGGAACGTGACCAACTTATGAAACCCATGTCACTCCCACCAACGAAAACCTGCCATTTTTAGCTCACTGATCTAACTATAGTATATTTTTAATCTCACAGCAAAGACAGTTTTGAACCAAAAATTATATCAAAAAAATGCATATGTTACTGAGCTACATCAACAGTGATATGTCTGCAGCTTATGTGTTTAGATGGATGTCGTAGGATTTGTTCGGTCTCTGATGGGGTAACCAAATACAGAAGTTCTCTGTATTTTTTATTCTTGTACTTACATGCAGTCCTGGAAAGTGCTGAAGTCATTGATTTGAGTGCCAAAGACAAGATAGGCCAACTGAGCATATGCTAAGAAAATTATAAAAAACATAATAGCAAAGCCAATGACGTCTTTGACGCAGCGAGACATGGTAGTGGATAACTGACTCATTGTTCTGTTGAAGTTAACAAATTTGAAAAGCTGTTAAAAGAAAAAAAAAAAACAAACACAACAACTGTAAAGACAAGGAAAACAAAAATTCCTTAATTCCTTAACATAATCACTCTCCAACCTTTTACACATGAGATGTCTTACTGAATTTTACTGGAGATAAGGTCAGTTAATTTACATTTAGAAATGTACCACTTCCTAAAAGACACTGAGCCTTGAAATGTAAAGAAGATTTTGTGACAATGCCAACTTCTTGTTTGGATGTGGGGTTGTTTGTTTGTTTTTTCACTCCTCTATTTGGCACCCTGGCTTCAGAGCAATGTTACCGAAATGCTTCCAAAAGCCTATTTCTTTATCTTCAATGAAGATGTTAGCTACGAAGTAGTAAAATGCAAGAAAAGAAAATCTCACAGCTGACTTTGCTCTCAGCAGGTAGCTGGACTAGACAGATGTCCCCTCCAACCTGCATTATTCTGTTACTCTGCCGTTTACCATTATTTCTTATAATGAGCTACTTTATTTCTTAAACCACGACGCACAAAGTAGATGCAACTTTGTCTCACAAAACAGTAAGAGATTAGCTAACTTGCTTGATAAACATAAGCATCAGTTTGGAGTACCAGAGTGGAAATTCACTTATCGTTGGTCTTACATTTTTACCCCATTAGACAGTTTATTAACTAAATGTTTCTCTGCAACTTTATACAAGAGGACAGGAAAATGAGTATGGACATGAAAAGAACTATCACTAGAAAGCAGGCAGTAAAAGAAAGAAATTAAGTTTAAGTAAAGTAATATATCTCATTTTCAAATTAATTGGACTACCTTTACCAACCCTTCTAATGAATCAGAAGTTTTGAGTAGATAGAATGGTCCCAGTCAAACCAGGCTAGGAAAAACCAGTACCCAGTAAGAATTATTGACTTATCAATTCAGGAATAATAAAAACATTTCTTTATGTGTCTGCTGTGACAAAGCACTAGCACTGCCTCCCTCTTCTAGACTTAAACAAGGGCTGACTAAACCTGTGGCAAATTACAACCTTGCTTTTAATCTGCAAAAAGTTAGCCCTGTGCTCTGACTCTCTTGCATGACCAATTTTAGGAGAAACACAACTAAACCTCAAATAATATATCATGTGAAACTCAGAATACTGCTTACATTCTAGTGTTAGAACAAGGATGTGTGTCTTGGAGTTACCTTAATCCAGACAAAAAACACAGTGACTGCAGCAATGTTGTTGAATTGCATTTGCCAATATGCCAAAGGTTCAAAATTGGGGAACGAGTTCTGATCTTCCAGCAGCTTCTTCAGCAGCGTATCAACAGTTGATGTCCTATAGATGCTAATTCCTATAGCTACCACAGAAAGCTGAGTATAAAAGAAAGATACAGATTTACAGAAGGCGATTAAGGGTTTTAAAAGAACTTGTTTTAGCTACATATGTCATATAAAGTTAAGATATGAGGAACTTCATGTTATTTATAGCACTACCATAATGTGAGCCTTAAGTAAAAACAAATACATTGTTCTCAAGGTGTCCTGACTACAAAGCTAAAGTTTCAAACAGGAAAGTAACAGCTAGGGATCACACAGTGCCTGGGGGGGGGGGCAGGGGTATGTGTGAAATTTCACTGATACAAGCTTCTCGCAGTCCTTCAGGGTCAACCCCACTGGTCACTGATCACACTAGTGCTTAGGGCCAGGCATTTGTGGGGGCTGGAGGGGGCCAGGTTTCACCACCTTTCACTCTAGAATAATTCAACAGCCCAGTGGCTGCTGTTTGAGATAGGATCCAAACTAGAATTTCTGGACATATCAGGAAACGCATTTCACAACAAAACCATTATAGTCCTAGACTACAAACAAATAGCCTGGGAGTAAGAAGATTTAGAAATCTCTTCCTTGCCACAGTTGAAGAACAAGATGATAGTGAAGCCTAGCAGGCTCAGAAAACTGAAGCTGTCACAGAGAAGGAAATACAAGGAAAGAAAGATGACAACTCAAAGAGACAAAGGTGAAAAAGATTAAACAGCAGAAAGACAGTAGTTGCCAAAAAGGTACTAGAGTTTTTCTGCAATACAGACTGACCAGTGTTGCCCAGAACAAGCAACAGCTGAGAAGCTGTAGTTTTACCATACAGGTAAGGTTCTTGCTTTGATCTCTGCATATGTACTTTTTATTAGTGTAAGTGAACACTTCATCATGTATACAGAATCATAAAGTACACAACCCTAAATTTAAACAATGTCCCTCAGACAAGGTATAAACATAGAATTTTGACCCTTTGTGTGAACTGAATTTTACACTCATAATTGAATACCCTTCACTGACTGTAACAGCAAAGCACCTTATTCCTGCTCCCACCATTAAGTATAACAAATGCCACACAGTTCGTGTAAACATCTTCCTAAATGGTCCTTCATTTCCAAAGCACTGTGATTCAAGTATGATTTCTCTAGATTAGATACTAACTTCAAGACTTAAACCTTTGATTCATCCAAGCCTGAAGATATAAAACGAGTGTGGGACTGGAACTGTTTCAGCACTGCTGGCTTTGTATACTTTTGGTAAGTGCATCTTGTTTTAAGTCCAGAGAGAATTATATTATGAAGCTTTAAATTCAAAGCTCAGATTTTCTGCTACACCAAGATTACTGATGTGCAACACTGTCCACTTAACCAAGAAAGCAGCCCTGACAGCTGCTAGCACTCTACAATTTTGAGACACTTCTTCAAACTTGGCATTAGCTGGTGAGTAGTTCAATACCACATTAAGTCTCTGTGGTTCTCTGCAGACATTCAAATCCCAGTCCCATTCCTCCAAATGCAAATCACTACTTTAAAGCAGATTAATTTCTTACTTGAAAGCCATTCCAACAGTCTGTATGAGATATGTAGAAGAGAAATGAGGGCGAGTTTGTTACCTCCCATAAAGGCTGTGCCTTTATAGACAAAAACTGTGAAAAAGTATACGAGATAAATACTTCCAACTTTTCACCAGGACGCGAAGGCTGAAACCACCAAAGACAGAACAAGCAAGTTTGCAAAACACACCAACATTACAATACAGACTAAAATTGTCTTATTCAGGCTGAATAGCCCAATAGTCTGTAAGTATACTTCCTAATGATGTCCCTATACCTTAAATCCACGCTAGGAATACTGACTTATTAACATCTTCCACAAAGTGCATTTCAGAAAGCAATTTTAGCCTTATTACAAAGATTACTTACCACAATGATAAGGATATCAAGGCAATTCCAGAGACTTCTGAAGTAATGCAGTCTATGAATGTGAATTTCTAAGATCTCTTCCACCATATAATAAAGAACAAAAAGACAAAATGCCATTTCACAGGCTGCCAGGAAAAAATCAAAAGTGGAGATATAGTGAATCAGCCTCACTGGCTGAAACTGCCAAGATGTAAGAAGGCCTCCAGTTGCTGGAAACTCCACTAACAACCTGCATTTAAAAAAAGACAAAGAAAAAAAAATTCATTTACACAGTGTTGATGAAAAGCACTACTAAAAGATAGATGGTTTTATTTACATAATTTTAAATAATGGAAACAGGCAAAAGCCCACATATGATTCAGAGAAGACACTACACTGAACAGAAAGAGTAAACCTGACTGCTGTCAATTTTGACTAAAACCCAAAGCATTTCAGGAACAGTGAGAAAACAGAAAGACCTGTCTTCATCTGCATCGGTTTCATGCTGTCTAAACTAAAGACTGATGTTGCATATCTATGTATTTACTTTAATAAGTCAACTCACTAGAGGAGTTGCCTGCAAACTGCACCCGAGCCATTGCAGCATCAGGAAAGTCAGAACTGCCTCCAGATGGTGAATGCAGCTGCCATGTGGAGTCCCACTTCTTTGACAGGGAGGCATGCCACTTCAGCTGTCTCTCTCCTTTATGCAAAACATACGCTTACCCAAGTCCTCAAAACAAAGCAGTCACAAGAAAACCCCAAGCCTACAACCTACACTGTGCAATTTGAACACTGTCATGGTTCTGTTCATACCTGACCACACAGAACAGGTTGATGTTTGCATTGTATATGGAGAAATCAATGAAAGCTGCTCTGGTCCCTCTATCCAGCCACAGGTTCTTCTTAAGGCTAGCAATCTGCACCGCTGTCACTTCTCTGGTCCTTGAGAGGTCTTGGTAATAACCAGCCCCACTGTATGTGGCAATCAAGCCCCAGTGGCTGCTCCCATTCAAATCCTTCTCACTGGTGTATGTCCAACTAGTTCAGAAGTAAATGAAACAGAGCACGTTAGTCTTTCCACTTTCAACTTACAATTAAAGCAGACACCAACAAAACCTGACCAAAAAAATCCAATCAGTTACTTAAAGCTGCTTTCATTTAAGAGGTACTTGTAGAAAGTTTTGATGTACCCTGGAGAAAGAGCTTACAAAGTTCCTTTGATTAACACCACAAAATTAAGATAGAAAGATGGGTCACAAGTATATTAACTGTGAAAAGAGAACACATCAATCCACTCACACAGAATTTCTGTCTGCAGGGAAAGAAAGAAAATCGGCATTTACATAGATACGTTCCATCTCCAAAACCTTTTACAGTTCAACTCACACATTGTCCTCCAAGAGAAGCAGTGCTATTCCCATTTTTAGCCAGGGAAGACAACTTTGTGAAACCCACTGCAGCAATAAAATCTGGAATTACAGAACAGGTGCTCATGAGTTGCAGTGCTGCACTCGGACCACAGCACGTCTCCCAAGCGTTAATAGCTACCAATGGCACAATGACAGCACCTAAATGCAAGCGGCGTAACAGCACAGTCCTCTCCAAGTTCTGTAAGGTTTCTCCACGAGCAGATCTGGCAGCTGCTCTGGATTTACCTGGCTTTACAGACAGAACACACAGCAAATGCAGAGTTGCCTTTGCCAAGTGACTTATTGTGTAATTCAGCATAACCCAGGTCGGGGCGGGGGGGGGGGGGGGAAGTGTCTACAGGAATACTACATACGCTGTTCCATTCTGAAGTCCAAAAGGAGCAGTATCTTCATTAGCTACAGAATAGACATCATAGCAGTCTTTGATTTCATCCTTTAAATCCTCAGGTATTGAGCATGAACCATTTCTCACTTTCAGTTGCCGAATGCGAGGCACCCCTAGGAGCAGGTTCTCATAATAAATGAAGCTTTTGTTTTCTGCCATGGTTTTGTTGTTGTACCACATCTCCCAGTAAAGACCATCCAGTAAAGGGCCTTCTGTGAACTGGGGAGGAAGACAGAATTTTAGTTTACATGTTGCCAGCACTGGTTTTATAGATCTTCATTCCATGGATGTGTTAGAATTGCAGTTGATAATTTTTCCTGACACACTGTTACCTGTCCTCCAAAGACATTCCACACCCTTGCCCTACCCTACCCCACTAGCATGACCTGGGTTCTAAACATTCACATATTAAAGGCCTACTTTGTTCCATAGCTTTGACATTGTACACATAGATCTTCATGCACAACCCCTACCGCATTAGAAAAAGATCCTGCAGGTTAAATTTACAGGCCATGACAGGACAAGCAAATCACTGCTACAGAGAGACAAAAAATTGTTTTTAGATTACCTTCCAGAAGTCATCCATTGTGGACAAAGTTTTGAAATCAGTTTTCTCCATTTTTGATACAGGTGTTTCCAGGAAGAGCTGCGATATAACCCTTGTGTAATAGTACATACTGGAACTCACTGTCCCATAAGTCACTGCAAAAGATTTGGTAAGTAGTGAGAGGTAAAGTGGTGGGGAAAGAGAAGGAAAAAGAAAAAAAAGAAGAAAAAAAAGAAAGAATATTTTGCTTGTTTTGGTTTGAATACATTAAGTTGTATTTGTATAGATTTTGCACTGAAAAGTTTAAGCTTCAGAATCCACACCAAGCAGCATTTCTCTGTCAACTGTGATTAAAATACAAAAAGCAGTGAAGAACAGGCTGATCTATCAGTTTAAAATACTCAGTTCTCTTTCCCACACCTCATTCTATTATGAATGCTTCTACAAAAGTAACTTCAAGAAAAAAAAAGGGACGATTCAGCAGGCTGAAGAGAGGCAGCTAGTGCCTTTTCAGGTGACTTGTGCTATCCAAGGCATCCATAGATGGCTGGCACAAGACCTTAGAACTATGCCTTGCTTGAGCAGATAATGACGGTCAACCAGGATATCGCAGGACACTATGAATGACGTTAGCCACCTATGGTTAGACAACAAAACTCCAACCAAGACACGCAGTGCTTCTAAGAGAATCTCTCCCTAGAAAATAAGTGACTGTGTGTTACTTCTTTTCCTCACACTGGGCCAAGCATTTGGCTGATGACCACTGAGCATAAATTATAAAATGATGTAGAAAGCCAAGATGGCTTGAGAGAACAGTCTCTGGCACTGATACTGTTACTGCCTATAAATACTTAAAATTATTTTATGGCTAAAACTCAGAGAAACCTGAAAGATTAAGTCTAGACTGAACAATCTCCAACAGTTTTGACAATTTTATAAAAATATTTTATCACGGGGAAGAAAACATAGTTTTCTTTAGCAGCTGGAGAACAAGAACTATTTTTAATAGACTTCCACTGTGGCACATGGAATGTATCACAGGACCATGCAATACCTGTATTCTCTCTAAATATGTACTCTCAAAAATACAAGAGTACAAGAAACGCCCATATCATTTAGCCTGCTCATAGGAAAGCTCTCTCCTAGGGCATGCCAAGCCACAGACCAGTCTGTCCCATAGTTATTCCTTACATGTGAAATTAAAAAGGATACTACTTTAAAAAACAGTATTGAGTTAACAATATCTGTAAATATTTAACATACTGTACTTTTCCTTTATTCTGTTACCAAAAATCTTTTCCTATAGTAAAATAAATTGTTAACAGCCTCCAGTCAAACTTTTCCTGCTGAAACTAATTTCACTTTATTTTAATTTCAAGTCCCTCACTGGTCACGTCTCCTGGTGGTACAGCATACCAGCCACAAGAAGTCTTACACTGCTTTGTCCATAAACCTGCATTAAGCATTCTTAAAGGACTCAGGAAGAAAAAAAAGGTGATATTTAGTATATAACTGTGCTTACAGTAAAACACCAAAACAGTTCTGTCAACAGTATAAAGTTTGAGGTTTGGGTTTTTTTCAGTAATTCTACTCCAGACAAGCATGGCAGATTTGCTCTTACAGAGCCAGTCTACCAACGCAGTTTTGCATTTTCTTTTCTACTCCAAGATTCTCTCTCACAAAAAAATAAGAACATCACCTTGTTCTGTTACAACTGATCATAAATGACAACTTAAGTGTCACTGACATTTCAGGCATTTAGAACAGAACTACCCACACTAAAAATTGGAGGCTTGAAACATATTAGCTCACCAAAGATTAACTTAATGCATACAGTTTTTATTGTTATTCTGCCTAGTAACCAAATAAAACATCTATTTCACAACTCCATAGTAAGTTCTACTTTGCATTGTCTTGCTAATTTTTATGCAAATATACGAACATGCCTTGTTTTGACTATTAACTTAAAAAATCCTAGAATGAGGTTAGAGATCCATCAAGCTCCTCGCTTCTGTACTAAGTCTGTATTTAGTAGAATCTGCTAATATTATATTCAGTGTTGATTCTAGAGCACCTACCTTAAAGCAGTCACCTACTTAAAAGCCAAATAAAATAAAATAATAATAATAGTAGTAAGTTGACTGTTACTCTGTTCTGTGTTTTATAGTGTTATGATACTTCATATGATATTATAGACAACAAAACAAATGACCCACTTAAATCACGGAATTCTCCAGCTGTGATCCATATACACTTGAGCATATATAGGCTGCAGATGCATTTAAAACATCTAGCATCATGCACACACAGATTATCAGATATTTCTAAGCATTATCTCTGCCTTTCCAGCTACTATCAAGAACTCCTATTCTTAGAATGATCTGTACATAAGCTTGGTGATAAATTTGAAACTCGGTGATTTAATTTATTTTTTGTCCTAGATGACTAACTCGTACTCTTCACATTTAACAGTTCTGTTCAGGGATTTCAAAATGCGTAGCAGAAACATTACTCTCCAATGTGGTACTACATTAAAAAAAATGCTCCCTAAAACCGAAGAATAAGTATATCATTATCCTGCTTAAGTGTTCAACACTTGTTAAGGCACAGAAAGTTGCAGTATTTTCAATCTCAAGCAATAATCCATGTGCAGAAACAAGAGTAAGATTTAATTCCAAATATTTGCCTACACACCTGCCCATCACTGAAACAACCTTCATTCTGGAATCACAGGTAGCAAGCAGACAGTACAGAATTGGATGCATTAAAGCTGCACAGTACTTACGGACACACAAGACCACAAGGAAAATCATGTACGTAACCAATTCCCGTAAAACACTTTTCAGATACTGCTCTCTGCTGGTGTTGCTTTCTTCCATGAGTCTTGTCCCCCACAGACCTTAAAAGGAAAACATATGTAATGACGTATACAGATGTCTGATACTAGATACACTAATGACATAATAAGTTAAAGTGGCTTTTTAACCTATGTCATGTCTGCTGCAGGTTCTTCTATAGATTTTAAACTGATCTAAGTCCAAGCAAGAACAACTTCTTTTTCCACAGGCCGAATGAGGTCCAAGGCAGTATTAACTATTCATGAGATACGATAATAATTCAGTAACAGCTCAGCAGAACTCTAACAGAATCTGCTGAAGGTTTGCCAGAAGTGCTATCACTTAAAACCACATGGTATGAAAACAGATACAAGTATACAAAGACATGCACAGATAGCCATCCTTCAAGAAATGAAGTGCAGTGGTTTGGGTTTTTTTAAAATATGAAAAGCATTGTTAGATGAATGAAAATGCACATCCAATATCGAACCTTTATTAGTAGTCCTAACTAACTTTCTACCTGAAAAGAGGATATGTCAGACAAACATATTTCTAAAGAAAACAAATCATAACTTTCCTCTCCTAAATAGGCAAGGCATGTCCAACAGAGACACAGCAGAGATCTTGGTGAGTATTTCTTCATTATTTCCTTCCCTGCACAACAGAGTTATGATTGCAATATTAGTAGCAGCCTAAATGAGCAACCGCCGCCTAGCTGTCCAGCTCGGCAACTACATTAGCTGAACTACTGCCACCAGTTAGTAGCTTCATATTATACTTGACGTTCTAAAAAAAACAGTGTAAGAGAAGTTACTGAACTTTGGTGATCCCTTCCAAAAGGGTAACAGAAAAGCAAAAGGATCTTTTAAATGGACTCTCTAAAAGAAGCAGCCATCTGAGAACAGAAAGCAGTTAGTAACCACCATACTTATTTCCTGTGCCTAATACAGAAAAAAAAAAGCTGGTAACAGCTGCTGATGCTCAGACGAAAACTGCTACCTTCAAGGAACTTCCTTCATTTAAGCCTAAATAAAGCAAGGTGATTTGACCTTAGTTTATGGTGGGAGAGAAAGCATATAAAAATAAAAATTTACTCTTACAGAAATGCACCAGATTTCCACCCTTTTCTTTTTCAGGTGTTTTAAACAGCCAACTTTTAAAAACATCTTTTGAGTTCTCAGTAGATGGAAATGAAGTAACCTCAAACTCCCTAGGGAAAAAAAAAAAAAAAATCTTTGACCCATCAAACATACCACAGTAATTTGAAGTCAAATGGAAGAGCAACAAGGGATAGCCAAAACAAATTATGAAGCTGACAATGAAATGAGAGTTCAGTTGCTTTGCAACAACTGCTGTATGACTAAGACGGACAAAGGGCTAATTTGCCTGCTGCAGAACTTCATTTGCTAACAAAGAGATGGGAATAAGGAAGCTCTTCCCTCTACCTGTGAATATGAGATGTATTCAGGGGTGGGGGGTGGGAAAGAAGGGTTAGATGTTTTTTAGAATCCTTTCAGCTACCACATTTTTAAGTTGTGACCTAACCACAAAGTCAACCAGAAACTTCTCTTGCATAGGCACAGCATGCACTAATAGTCTTAGCATTAATCTCTGTTCACACTCCTTAACTAGTAACTTACAACCTTCACTAGTGTCAGCCCCCAAAACAAGAGTGTTTTTTCAAAGCTGTTCTTTAAAGCTAAGTCTGAAAATTTACAGATAAAGACTGCAACTTTACTACACAGAATGCCAAATCCTCACCATTAGGTCATTCTTGAAGACAAACACAAAAACAAGAACATTTACAGCCTCACTAATAATAAAGAACTTAACAAATTCAGCCTCTAACACAGCACTACGTTGCACTAGCAACCCTCATAATAAAGGCAGGAAAACATTACGGAAGAGAGGAAGAAAAGGCTGGAACAGCCAGTGAGCTAAGCTGGCAAGAGAGCAGAGTCCTGGCTCTCAGCACATTACTCACCAATAAGAAATGTGGTGAGCAGAAAGCTTGCAAGCTTGAATTCTGTCATATTAGACTAGTTCGGAGTCAGTCAGCAAGTAACAGAAAGTTACATGTGAAGAAAAAAGAACAAACAAAATTCAAACCCAGCACCAGAGATCATACAATGATCTTTGTGTTAAATGAACTCTGGATTTGCCTGTCAGCTAGCTAGCTTGAAGCTTTCATTAGTTGCTACATTTTTAAAAGATACATACATTATTCCCCTTTTTGTCTTATTAGAATATTGGTTTAGATGCATCAAGAATAGTGGTGGTAAGCAGCGCTGGATTTAAGTTGACATCTATTGCAAGCACCAAAAATGTTTTGTTTCTAGCCTCAATTAATCATTTTCAGTTCATTCCTTATATAAATTTTCTATTCATCAACTTTTGACAGAATCTATGCACTCTCTCATTTATCAAACAAATCTGCAAATACCAATTCTCCCATACCCAATCTGTTACACAAACAGCTTACCCAAAGAGTACATGAACTCAGAACAGTTGTCAAAAAATGATGATCAAATGCAAATTAAAAAAAAAATAGATGAAATTTCATCTTACAATAAAAAGTCTAGATTGTTACATAACACAGGAAATTAAAATCTTTCTGTTTACACAATATAAAATGTTATATACATATACAGACACACACATATATGTATATGTAAGTACCTATATATTATATATACCTACATAATCATAAAGCCAAGTTTATGAGGTACAGAATGCACATAAAGTCATTCAGATTTATGTAAAAGTCTTAAATTCTGAAAGTGCTTAAGCCAGGATACATATCACTAACAGTTCTGCCTACACAGAAATTCAGATGCAGGGCAAAGAACGGGGCTGGAGGAAGGACAGGAAAGTGACCCTCAGGCAAAGGTGCTTTGTCCCAAAACAACAACAAAACAGTCTCACAATCTTTAGTTCACATTCATTACTAAGGTACAATCAGAGCCTGCACTAGTTCAACTCAGTAAAAATGTCATGATGCATTCTTTGTGAACATTACCAATTAATGAGTGACTGGAAATTATATTTGATACTTCCATTTAACAATAACTAAGAAAATCTTCCACGACGTATCCCACATATACTCAGTATTGATGCATATGAGTGACCAGGTGACAGCTCTAAGGGGCAGGTTACCTTTCCAGCCTGGCTCTGGAAATGGACTTTGCTCTTACCCATCAAAACTTTTGATGACTTTCCTCTTAACAGAGTTGAATATTCATTCCCTCCTCTCCCCTCAGTATCTGGGATGTTTGCTGAAGACATCTACAAAACTAGAGGGACTAAAGCTACTTCACAGAGACTCACGTTAGAATCTGAAAAGAATCCACAAAGAGAAGAACCTAAAATACAGATAGTCTGAAGTAATTGACTTTCTGTTCACTTAGTAACTCCTGTTACAGTCTCCCCAATAGTTGCAATTGCCAAAATCCCATTACCTTAAATCCTCTCTGCATTTTTATTTCACAACTGACAGCAAGAAAAGTGTAAGGTGTCACTCCATATCCCTCAGTTGATGAGTGGCAACTTATTTAGCCATGGCAACACTCACTTTTGATATCCAAAGGACTAATCCCTCATTGAATACTGTCTAGTGAAATGGCATTTCATTAAATAAATCTATGCTAACTTTCCTCTTGTCATCTTAAAATAAAACTGAGTACCGAGTATGCCATTTTCCAGTCTTCAAAGATCCTCACGGTTATGCATGAAGTGTCAAAAGAACTACTGACCGCTCTTTCCAATATTAAAACCTCAGTAATCCTTCAAGTGCCCCATATTAATTTCAGGCTTGAAATCAGCCCTTTCACTGTGTAGCCTGCAGCAATCACATTCTTCAGAGGTTAGTTACCTATGCAGCAGGCAACTATAGCACCCCGCAGTACTGCCACAGCTTGAAAGTCACACCTAGCTATTTATTGTGCCTATGAATTAATGGCAACATTCTCATGAAAGAGCCAGAAAAGGATCTGTCTACTACAGTAACTTTAGCTACACTTGCATATAAAGACAAAATGTAAGCAGGTCAGAAATCGACAGAAACTGTGGATAGTAACCACAAGGATAAATCAACTCTGAACATTCCTAGAACATGAAACCAAGTCTTTTCATTTTACAGTTAAAAATAGAATACTACCAGTGTACACTGACTGTCTCAAACAGCAAGAGGCAGCTTGGTCCACAACCATTATTGAAAATACTTTTTTTGTTTTCTTGCATTGCAACGTGTAACTTTGCACCATTCTCCAAACAGCACACACTTAATAGGCTCATGCCCAGTAGAGTAAAGAGAACCACACCAGTTGAAAGGATGCATAATGTTACCACGTCAAAGGTGGTCCTGATCTTTCAGCCTGAAAGCAGAAATTAAAAGTTCAAGCTATGGATGCGCATCAGCTCACAAACTGGTTATTCTAGTCCACTGTACATTGCTTTTAGGCAGCAGGATAGGTAAGGACAGGACATCTACTAGAGCAGGGCCAGAACACCTTCTCTGGCAACATCTGCCTGATGCTGATGCTGCTGAAGGCTCAGATGCGCTCATTCTGCCCAGCACAGCATGCAGCTTCAGCAAAAGCCAATTCCTCTTGGTTCTGCTCCTTGATCAGCTGAACAAGGTGAAAATACATATATAGGCTTAAAACCAAAAAAAAGCTAGGAAAAAAGCATAATAATAAGCAACCTGCCTCCACCCAAAAACAACCCTAAGCTGTAGATACAGATGAACTATAGATGATTTTACCAAGCCTTTGTTAGAATGGTATCTCATGGAGGGAGGGAGAGGAAAAAAAAGTAAAATCTGTCTGATGGACCTTCTTTCCACCTGCGAACACCCTGACCTTACACAAATCACATGTTGTTAAGCTCTGTCTTCAGGTTCAAAATGGATCAGAAACCAGAACCAGCACCAAAATCGGTCCTAGCATGGACAATCCATTTTGAGTATTCGTGCAGAAAACATCATGGAGATAAAACAGTAGCAACTTGTGCCAGGTCATGACAAAGTCACCCTTACACTCACCTCATATTCAAACACCACTTTTTTTCACCACAGTTAAAAGTGTATGCAGGAGGTTCCTTCTCGGCAAGAACTAGTATGTAGGGAGCATCTGAACAGTCTATTAGATAAGGATTTTTTATAAAAGGACTTAACTTTCTCCACGTGAAGCAGCTCCTTTCCTAGGAATTTACATATCTCAGCAACAGACTAAACTAAACACCCCATTGAAGACTCAAAACAGAGCAGTGCCAGTTCATGCATAACACATAATTATCACTGGTATTTTTTCCTGGCCATTCAGGTCTCTTGTTATGAAGTGACTTAGTTCACTGAACACTCTCCCAATAAAATCTGCTGAAAAGAAAACATGCTGTATTCCATAATCTGTATTATAATCTGTATACATGCTGTATTCCATAATCTCTGCAAGTCTGACACTGCAATGATCAAGAGGGATTTATTTTGGTGCACGACAGCTGAAGATAGCAACATCGTTATAGCAAATGATTTTTGAATGCACATGAAAATCAAAGTGAAGACATACAGGACATACAATAGTCTAATTTACAAGTCCCTGCTTAAAATCAAGTTTGTTTTGACACCTCTGCTGATGCTGTGCCAGCTAGTAACAGTACTATCACTTCAGAAAACTCACATTTTAGAAGAAACCTTATTTTCTAAACATAGTTTACTTTTCCTGCAGCTTTATAACTATAAAGATTTTGTCTGACACTTAAACAAATCCTACATTTGAAATCGTCACGATTTGATGCTGACATTTTAAGCTTATCTGAAAAGGAAGAGGGGTTTCTCACATGTGCTCCCACAACCTTGAATCCAAACAACTCCCCATCCATCATTTTCTCTACTATGTCAAATCAACCCTATACAGGGCCAACTCAGCACAGAGTTAACAAAGTAAGCTTAGAACAACACTCCAGATGCTCATTTTATGTGCTCCCGCTTATGCTTCAAACTATGTCCCTGGTCACCAGCTGCACATCAACGGGCAGCTCTCAACAATCCAGGGCAGCTCGAAGGCACTGTGCAGTATCGCAGAAAAGCAAAAATCAATAAAACACCCTTACAACAACCACACTCGAAGCATGAATGCCATCCTAACCACTTCTTTTATAGAACAGAGAATGCTGCAAAAGAAAGACAAGTGTTCTGCTCCAACTCTCCAAAGACCTGATCAGAAAAGCCATGCGCACCCAAAAACTACTCAGGAGAGATTCTTGCACTGAAAGCAACCACGACTAAGACCTGGGGGGCAAAGAGCTCTATGCTCCAGAGGAAAGGAAGGAGAGAGGTGTGTGTGCCATTTGTGCGTGCCGGGACAGAGATCTGAAAATGGATACACATTAAGAGATGGGGACACAGACAGGAACAAGCACCGATGAACAGAAGGGACATGGGAAAAGAACACGGATAGAGGAAAAAGAGGACAGGTAGCAAAGGGGTGAGTGGAAGAAAAGGCAACAGGACTACAGACAACTCATAAACATTGGCGACATAAACTCTCGGCGACAGACTGGAGGAAAAGGCAGCCGAGCTACGGGAGCCGAGCGACTCGGAGACCCGCTCCGGCAGCACAGGCCAGGGCAAGGGGGGTGGAGGGGGGCAGAGGCTCTCACCTCGCAGCCGCCGCGCCAGGCGCTTGGCCCAGGCCACTCGGTGGGGTGAGGCGCCGTCGGCTGGCACCTGGTGGCGGCTCGGCCCCTCTGACCCGCCGCGCCCCGCGGGGAGCCGCCGCTGCTGCCGCC
>VYXH01008486.1:0-59003 GCA_013397275.1 Burhinus bistriatus | reverse complement strand
CAGGGAGAGACGCGGCCGTTGGGGCGGCCGTGAGGGCCGCGCGCGCGCCTCCTCCTCAGGGCTTGAAGCCCCGAGCCGAGCCGTGAGGCGGGAAGCTCTGTGGCGCCTCTGTGGTAGCGGTGCAGGGGCCGGCGCCGGGTATTTGAGGCCAGCTCGGCGCTGATCCTCGGTAAGAACGGAAGGAGGCCCCGCGGAGGGGTTTTAGCCACTTAATAAATTGCAGGGGAGCAGCTATTTTGCATAATTTTAAGAAGGAGAGGTATTAAAGCTCCTCATGCAGGCCCTCGGCCCCAACCCAGCAAACAGTAATGCAGCCTGCAGGTACAGGGTTTTGTGTTTTTATTTAAATCCAGTTACAGCAAAGTACAGAGAGCAGCATGCCAGAGAGGTAATGCTCACTCTGTGGATCCAACAGCGTTCGCCTCGCTTCGCCGCGCCACTGCCGACTGCATCCTGTGAGGCCGGCATGATGAGCAGTGCGGACGGCTGGCACTGCTGGTGGCCGAGGGGAGGCCACTGGGTAAAGAAGCTGCCCCAAACCCGAAAAGTCACCACACGCTCTACATTTACAGTTACCCGAAATGAAGCTACTCCCCCTCCCCTTAGGTAGGAATTGGAAAAGAAGGGAAACTCTACATTTGCCTCCCTTTAAAGGGTGACTTCGTTATTTTCGATGCTGTGATGATCTCGAGCATCCTCTGCACTCTCCAACGTTTGATTGCTGTTATCATCGGGGATCTCAGCTGAAACATGGACCTGGCTCTCCCTGCTTTCCATGCTCTGGTGGCTATCCCCTTTGACACCAGCCTTGCTATCATCTCCGTCTGCCTCATGGCTATCGAATTTTTGCCAGCTGTTGTTTTCCATGCTCTGGTCACGCTGCTTGCTGTTCAGCTCGCTGCTGTCCTGCCCATGGCTCTTGTCAGCCCATTCCCTGCTGATAGCATGCTTCCCCAGGGAGCGGCTGGCAGCAGCATCCTCCCGGGAGAGCCCTGCTTGCTGGCTGTCTGCATCCAGGGCGCTGTCATCATCCTCAGCAGCATCATACACAATGAGCTATGTTGGAGAGCAAAAGAAGAAAGAGCCATTGTCACTCCTGAGGAACTGATCTGTCAACAGATGCTGCCATACTGCACCAAAGAAAGCTGCATAGGCTGCAGGGACACTCAAAGCCTGCATGATACATCTTTGCCTGGAGACGCTGTGGTCTTTTATGGAGTTACATGAACTTTTCACATTATGAGAAACTCAAGTTTGATCCTGGCCTCAGATTTCATGTGTGCAAGTACATCATAATAGTGCAAACAGCAGTGTTGCATAGCTTGCAGCAGCAGGCTACACTCCTGCCCCAGCACATCGACAGCCCTCTGGCCATTGATACACCCTGAATTGGGTTTCTCTTTCCAGAGAAGGAAATACATTCCTTCACTTATGCCTACTTTCCCCCCACCAATCCTTTTCATAGAATCATAGAATCGTTTAGGTTGGAAAACACCTTTAAGATCATCCAGTCCAACCATTGACCCTACTCTACCAGGTCTGCCACTAAAACATGTCTCTAAGCACCACATCTACATGACTTTTAAACACTTCCAGGGATGGTGACTCAACCCCCTCCCTGGGCAGCCTGTTCCAATGTTTGATAACTCTTTCAGTGAAAATTTTTTTCCTCATGTCTAGCCTAAACCTCCCATGAAATAACATCTGCATTTTCCAGTTCACTACCCTTTTCCAAAAACCTGGGTACCACTGCTCAGCGCTATTTACCTTTTTTGCAGGTTTGCGGAGTTTGCTAGACTTCACCACGGTGGCTTTTGCCCTCACCCTGTAGGCCACACTGTCACCTCTGCCAGCGTTGTCTCCCCGGGTGAAAGGGAAAGGAGGGAAGGGTACAGTTACTGGAATGTCTGTGGGAAAACTCATGACAACCTCATCGGATTCATCCGTGTCATTGGAATCATTATCGTCATCGTCATCATCCACATCTTCATGGCTCTTGCTTGGCACATCAGGAAAGGGCTGGAAAACATTTATTTTTCATCAGGCAAATGAACATACATGTGAGATGTGCAGACTGGTATCTGTCCTGCTCACGCTGGGCTTATGCACTGTTGAGGAGCCACGTGCATGAATTGCTCTGAATTCATCTCACCATGCCTGAAGCTTTGTTTTATTTAGGGAGAGATATTAACGCAAGAACTGCATTTGATTGAGGAAAATGAGTGCTGCTACACACGGGCTGCCCTGCAGCATTCAACTGACATTTTGCGGTTCAAAACACTTACTGGTTGTGCTGGGACATCCACGCTTTCTTCTGAAGAGTAAAGAGTCTGAAAACAACATAAAACTCACTATTAGCAAACAAAGGCCCATACAGTAGAGCTGATCAGCATGTTTAAGAACTTAATCCTAACTTAATCCCAATCTTGGCATTGAAAGATGCTCTGCTTTCTCTTCCAGTGAGTTGCCCATACCTGCTGAGGTGATGCCAGGTCATTCTGTGGGTGCTGCAGACTCTCCCAAGACTGAGAATTCACGTGGTGGTGGTGGTGATATCTGTGTGAATGGTGGCCCCTGGGGTCCTTCAAGACAAAAAAAAAAAAAAATGCAGGGGTTAATCCACAAAGGAGCATACAGGAGCAGACAAAGCTGCCTGTATCACAACCTCTGTTTTCAGGCAGATGTGGCATCTGCAATACATACTCCTTTTGTAAAGGATGTGTCCTCAGCAATTCATGGCAGCAGGAAGAGGACCCAGAACAAGCCGTGATTTCTGGGGAATTTCAGATCAGTTTCTCCAGCTCATTTTTATTGAGTAAAATTTGAGTTGTATCTAATGACCATTGTTTCTGCTAATTCTCAGGTCCTTTTCCCAAGAGTGATTTATCTCCCACATCATGAAGACTCTAAACTAAATGCAGTAGCTGATTCTCAGACCAAAGAATTGATTTTACAGGGGTATAGTTGGCTATGGAGTATAAATCAAATAGCTATATACAAGACTAATAGTGTTCATTCACACCACTCCAAAAAATCATGGGAATTGGATTAAAGTGCTCTTCCAACACCAAATATTGTTATCTGACCCACACCAATGAATGTGGGTTATAGTAGTTGTGCTATGCTACAGTTCTTTTATCTTTTTAACTGACATCTTACACATTTTTCATTAAGAAAAAAATGTTTCCAGTGCTGGTCCAGAGATACAACTAACAAAAGTTAGGACACCTAACATGACAAAAGTCTACTGATGTCAGTGGCTTTCTGCTTTGGCTACCTGAGAAACTGCCTCATAACAGCCAGGTGAGGACATGTTCTGCAAGCAGCTACAATCATAAAACAAGTATCAGACAATGTGTATTAGAGGGGGGAAAAAAAAAAAAGGAAAAAGTACTTCTTAAACAAAATGAATAGAAAGAAAAAAGGAGCTTACATATTTTTCTTCGGAGCTGGCAGAAATGGCATGCTGCTTGGATTTACTCACCTTGAAGGGAGAAAAGAGAAAAAGCATTTGTCAGTATTAATTTCTTGCTAATATGCAAAGAAAATATGCAAATGATTGCTCATATGCATTTGTGATTTACTCACTGGCCATGCAGTGGTGATGCTGATAAGGCATAAACACAGAACTGCCACCTTCATTGTGATGTTTTACCTAGAAAATATTTTGGAACAGTGAGTCAACAAGGTAAAATACTACAAAAATGCCATAGGCTTTTTCTTTCTCCTGGGTACTTCACCGTGCCAAGACCAGCTCTCTGCTAAGGATTCAACCTGCCCATGCCAATCTTTTTCCTCTGTCCTCCATCACCATCCCACACTCAGCTGGTTTTGTAATGACTTAGCAACTCAGAAGCTACAAGAATTTTAAAACAAGGTACTGAGAAGTGCTGAGCAGTGGTGAGAGTAGCCACATTAACAAGGCAAGCAGACTCCTGTCATCTACTGACTTGCACTGGCAAAGGAAAAGCTTTGTGAAAAATGAAGAAAGATGAAAATGATGTGAAAAATGCTATAAAGATCAGCTTTGGTTTATCTTAGTTCATTTAACATCATTTTGTCAGAAGAGACAGGACAAGACAAACTCATCTTGGATTATCTTTTCAGTTATTTTAGAACTAGTTTTCAGGGTTATTAACTGGAGTCACTGTGAGTAAACTCAGTTTATATGAACATAAACTGCTTTTATTGATAGACCTTTATTTCCCCCTCCAGAAGTTTGAACAGAGTAACCCGTGTTTCCAAGCAAGAGATGAAGTGAAATATCTGCTCACATTGCAGTTTTAAAAATTTAATAAATATGATTCTTGCTACAATTAGGCGAGTGCTGAGCTATAGTAAATTTTGGTGCTGACGGACCAATTCCCAGGGTAAAGAACATCCCTGAGAAGTTAAACTGATTTATTGATGAACAAGAGGCATTTCAAACTTTAGTAAATCACAGCAGGAAAGAAAGGCTACTAAAGGCACATTTAAAATACAGCTGGCCCTGAGACAGGACGCTCTGTTAGAGGTATTGCCATTTCAAGAGTTACACAGAGAAGGGTGCATGTCCCATCAATTCAGTACTATGCAGCACAAACTGCAAGCCTGCCAGGAGAAACAAGGACACTGCCAGGCAGTGGTTAAACGAGGGAGGAAGCTTTCTGTGTTCAAGTACCAGCTTTGAGTTTCCAGCGCTTGATTCAGTGGCAGGGTTTATAGTAACCTACTCCTGACATCTATCAGCACAAAGCTTTAAAATTGTGATTATGTGTAATACCTTGCGTTGCTAAAGCAACCTTGCTCCTATAAAAGTGCACCTTTTTCCACAGAGAAACATCAAAGGTCCCTGTCCAGTGAAGCAGTTTTCAAAGATCTCCTGCCCAACGCTTCCTTGACTAAAGCTGCAGACAGAATGGCACATGGCACGTGTAAGGTAAAAAAGCAAAAAATTACCTTTTCTGGTGTTGGAGGAGTCAGCTGTGACAAGAGCGCTCTTAGTGATCCCAGCAACAGCTCCAGCCGGTTGGCTCCCAGCAGCTCTGGCTTTCTCCCCTCCTCCTCTGACTGTCTGACATCTCCAGCCTCAGGGAATTTAAACCCTGTCCCAGGCATGGCCACCAATCCCCATGTGGCGGAAAAAGATGAGGTCACGAGGCTCCTGGCCACCATCCTGCCCACGTTCTCCTACACTTCCTCTTTGGCTTTGTGGCTTTTGAAGCAAACAAAAGCTACTCTATGGTTAAAACATTACTTATGGGCAAGATCATTAACCAGCAGGTCTGTTGAATGCACAGCATTTGGTATTGTGTAGGAGGACTTCAGGGCACATCTGTCCTCCTTTTGTGAAAAGGCAGAGCCCAGTTTCCCAGAAACCTTTCATGCCCTGTTCTGTAGGGGGTAAGAATATGTAATGTGTGCAGGAAGAAAAAGATCTGAACATAAAACTCCCCAAAAAGGTGTTAATGCTTCCACAAAGTTGTAGATTTGCTCGCCAGGGTATACATGTTGCAACGGGAATCACAAAGACAAGGTGCGGAATATGGCCTTTTGCCTTTTTGGTCTGAACTGGGTCAAAAAAATCTAATATTACTGTGTCTCAGTAGGCGTTCTGCATCCAGAAACTTGTTCAGAAAGGTATACAAGAGCCACTGACAGTCTACTTAAAAAGGGTTTGTGCATCATCATCAGAAATTCTCACTGCTTTTGTATTCATTTGTATCCCTTCTGGGTCCTTTCTAGTTTCATTCACTCTCAGGTGGTTCAGTTGAGTCACCTGCTACAGCTGTCTGCTGCACCAACCCACTCCAGAACCCTTTTCAGGGACCAGATGCCAGATATTTTTCAAGCTAAAAAAAGAAAAAGGAGGGAAAGAAAAGCTATAGCTCCAATATGAGGAGTGCTATGACTAGCATTGGGAAGCAAGGGACATCATGGGATAAAATTCCATGTCTGCTACAGAGCAGTGCATTAGCCCTGCTGATGGGCAACAGATCTATTCTGGCAGCACCTCACTTGGATGGCGATAGCTTTGGATAGATTCTGCCTCATCGGTGATGTGCTGTAAGACTTTCAGACCCTCTACCATTCTGTGTTTCTTTAAAATGACAATGAGGCGTCATTCAAACACATGAAAACATTCCAAACAGCCCTTTTAGAAGGCAGAATGTTTATAACTGTTTCGAAGTGGTTGACTTACTTCTCATTTTTGATACCCAGCTAATATTTGATGTATCCTTAGTCAAGCAGCAACAAAATATAGACACCTTGTTGTCCCAGTCCATGTTACCAATTATCCTGTGCTTACTAACGCTTCTGTGGCATGTTTAGAAACACCATGAGAAATATACACAAGTTAGCTCAACAACTGCCCATCACATCATCACATCTATCTAATTACATTTTTGAGCTGAGAGCAGCAACATCTAGAAGTTTAACTTAGTCTGTGTAATAGAGTATTCTAATACTCTAGGAAGAGAACTGGATAAAAAGATAGTGTATCATTAATCATAGAATCATAGAATGGCTTAGGTTGGAAGGGACCTTAAAGATCATCTACTTCCAAGCCACCTGCCATGGGCAAGGACACCTCCCAGTAGACCTGGTTGCTCAAAGCCTCATCCAACTTGGCCTTGAACACTTCCAGGGACGGGGCCTCCACAGCTTCCCTGGGCAACCTGTTCCCATGCCTCACTACCCTCATAGTGAAAAATTTCTTCCTGAGATCTAATCTAAATCTACCCTCTTCCAGTTTGAAGCCATTACCCCTCATCCTATCATTACATGCGCTTGTAAAAAGTCCTTGTAAATAGTTCTGCATGTCCATGAACCCATGTATGCATCCACCTGAATGAGGACTATCCTAGCTTTTAGTTTTGGAGCTATGTGACCATTATTATTTACTAACTCAGGAAAGACTTTTCAAGCAAAAAAGCCTTCAGTAACTAGGATTTCAGCAGTGTGATCTTCTGCAGATTTGGATAGCTCGTATCATCTCCCATCATATCTGCAGCTCAGTGCTTCTGGAAACTAGACAGTTTACTGAAGCCCTTGAATGCAGATGCAGGACTCAAGCTATAAGTAGGTGGTGTTTAGAAGTTTCAGCTTGAGCATTATGTAGTAGCTCATACACCCAAGATTACAATACATTACTATTACTTAGTAACTAGGACTGCTTCAAAAGGCCACTGTTGTTGACTCCAGGGAACGGCAAACCAGACCCTTAGGTAGCTGAGTACCTTTGATGCCAAACACCAATACAGATGAACAGTGCATGTTGCAACTCCCCTGACTGATAAGAAAAAACTACTTCCATCTGACAGAGTGAGAAACTGAGACCAAAAGAAGCTTGGTGGCTCACACTGCTGAATGTGAGACTGGGTACGCTAAGTCCTGCTCTCCTGTCCACATACACTGGATCAAATTTTAAGCCTGCAAAAACCTACTTTCTGTACCAACCATTCATCAAGGACATGGAACTGAAAAACAATGTTATACTGCAAAATCCCCTAGAGCTGTTGTCTGGCCAAATAAGAACCTTCCAGCACCTGCGATCTGCATAATGGCATATTACTGTCTATCAGACTTTCAGGAAAATACTTATTCTATCAGGACTTGTAAACAACCTGTTTCACCAAATTCAGCAGCAGTTATCAGTCATGCCATTAGAAACACAGTCTTCCTGCATTTTGTTAAAGACCCGGTCAATTATCACTGTGGCTTTTCAAGGCAAATGTTTTCCGAGTACCTGGAACACTTGTCTCGCAGCAGAGACGTTATGTGACCCCCAGGGAATTGTTTCTGGCAAACTGATATTTCCAGTATGCTGGGAGATGACAGCGTTTCTGAGTACCGTTGCCAAAGCTGTATGGTTGATTTTGTATGAACCAAGGAACAATAGTGATGTTTTGCACTAATCCAGAAGCAGGACGTGAAGCAACAGTTATTACTAAATGGCTTCATTTTATGCAAGATCAGCCAGTACAGAGCTGTAGTAAATTTAGCACTTGTCTTATACCCATCATTATGTGGTTATTCATCCTGTAAATCATTTCGTCTAGCTGAGAAATCTTTTGTCTTGGTAGGAGGTAGTGCTTCTCGTCCTCTCAGAGGTAAAGAACAAGCAGGGCAGAAAGGGGTGAACTTTCACCATTTTCATTTCCCACATTAAAATGCCTAATTCTGAAGAGAGCACTTGGCTGCTGGTGGCACAGCAGAAGCAACTTGCTCAAATTTCTACAAGTGGGAGGGTACATGATTTCAGCTTTCAAGAGCTGTCAGGGTCTGTGCATAGGACAACCGAGACAGGCTGTAATTTGTTGCATGTAAGTGACATTTTCTACTTGGCTATCCTGTCAAACAAAGCTTTTGACCACAATTTCTTCCATCTTGGGCTGCGTTAGGAACATGTGGTTAGGCTGCCGTTTCATGTCGCCGAGAAGCACTATCAGTGCCTCCCTGTGCAACCTCCAACATGTACCTAAGATCCTCAGCTGAGATCAGCACGATGCCTGTTGATACCTGTGGCCGGCGTGGGAAATTCCAGCCTGCCTGCAGTGACCTGTAATGCCCAGTCTTTCAGGAAAGCTGGCTTTTCTTAGATTTGTTCACCAAAAAACAAGTCTTGGGGGAAACCAGAGCAGCATCTTCTAGGTGGCAAAGACTAAGACTGGGAGAGACAGATTGATTTCTTCAGCAGCATTAAGAATGCCATCAAGTAAAAGCCCCAAGAAACCCCAGCTCGGCAGTGTTCTTAGAAACAACTGGTTTGCAACTAGAACGTCCCAAAGAAAAGCAGACTTAGTAAACAGCTGTTTCTGTGAAAAAAAGATGAAAACCCAAACTTTCTTGCATTGCTACCATAAAATACTCCTGAAAAGTACCTTGGAAACTCAGCATGTCAGCCAATATAATACATCCCCAAAAGCCCTTAAATTTTCCCAATTAAGGCTTCAAAAGTGGGGAAAAACTTACATTCAGCAGTTGGTAGGCTTCAAAAAACCTTCTGCTTCCTAAATAGACTACACAGACCACCACAGCATTCATTTGTGTCCAGGCCTAGGAGAGTACTTGGTATGCAGAAGGGATACAGGTGTCAGATCTGTTTGATAAAGAAATTACAACAAGAGTTTTGCTCCTTACATGTGTGAGCAGGGCACCCCAATAACACATGCTGTGCAGCACAGCTGTGTATCTTTTGCTTTGCACCACTTAGGGCGTTTCACAGAATCACAGATCACAGGGGTTGGAAGGGATCTCTGGAGATCATCTAGTCCACCCCCCCTTCCAGAGCAGGTTTACCTAGAGCAGTTTGCACAGGATGGCATCCAGGCACAGAGCAGCAATCAAACAAGCAGCAGCAAGTTTCTCCCAAGCAAAACCTCTTGTGGAGTGACAGGGCAGTTCAGAACAATGTGGGGTCTATGACCTTCCAGTCTTCTGCCACTTGTGATCTGCACTGCAACTCACATGACTAGTTGGCAAGGTGAGCTCTATTTAACCCTCATTCAGGCAATAAAGGGAGTTATGGTATCTTACGTTCCTAGAGTTGGCCCTAGCCATTCCTGGGGGGGGTTGCAGAACTAGGCACAACACCAACCTAGAGCTGCAGTAGGTGATTAATTGGGACAGAACAGACACTTTCTGGGAAACAAACCCACTGTAAGTGGCCAGCGTATGAGAAGGTGCCAGTATTTGACAGATAGCACAGTCTTTTGGTGTGTCCTTACCTCCCTCTGCATAAAGAGAGCCCACTCAACTTGTCTGCTCTGACTTCTGAGACTAGTTGCTACCTATTCCCAGTTTCAAATGCCTTTTTAGGAACAGCTTTGGAAACTGAAGAAAAAAAAAATATTTGAGAAACTGCCATACAGCTGTGGCCCACAAATCCTGGAGGCTGAATAGCATCAGTCAGATCCCAGCTTGCACAGAGCCGAGTGGCTGCTCCTACTACGGCATAAATACAGTCCAGCTGTCTATAGCTTCCTAAAATGGAGCTCTCCTGCCATTTCCTCCCTTGACTTTTACAGCCAGCTTAAAAAAACCAATTTTTTCTGGACCTTTTTTGGCTGTTGAAATTCATGTATTTTAATACTGAAGTCCACGGAGCAGCAGCAGGAGGAATTAAACCAGCACAGAAACATCATGTTATTTTCAGGTCATCATAGTTACCAGTGTGAAGAGCAAAACACCAGGTACTCCAGTGCTGGTTTTGTGGCTGTGTTTCAGCTTTGAATTGACAGAAAAAGAATTGCATTTGTTTCAACTGAGAAATTTAATAAACACTACAATTAGAAACAAAAGCAACAAACTGATGAAAGTAAATATGGCATACATCATGTTTTCATGACTGTGCGATTTTGGAATGTATGTAACCTTCAAAAGGCAATTGTTTGAGAACAGGAGGATGAGACTTTCAGCATGTCAACGAAAGCTGAGCTCAATCTGCTCTCTTAAGATGCTGGCTCTGAAGCCTCAACCCTGCTGCAGAGATAACACTCCAGGATGAAGGAAAACACACAAGTGTGCTTAAATCCTCTATATGCTCATAAGAAAGTAACCATCAGTTTGCCAGTTCAGGGCTCACAGTCTGAGTACTGAGGGGAATTTGATGGTAGGAAATAGCTTCACAGAAGATTGCTTTGTGGGCAAGCATTGCAAAAACTTTATGACGAGTTGTTTCCCTCTCTCTCCCCCCAGCTATCTCAGTTCTCTGTTTCCTATCCTACAGCAAAATTTTCTCCTCCCAGTGAGAAATGACACTAATGGAAACGTCTGAATATGCAGAATGGATATGGAAAGAACAGCATCTTCTTGCTCTGCATTGTGAAACTGTTGGAAAGTCACAAGATGCCTGTTCCACCTAGTGCAGGGGCTTTTGGCAGGCACCACAGGAATGATTCTGCACTCCCAGCACCCCTCCGCTTACATCTTCACTAAGGTCCATGGGTAAAGCACAAAGAGCCACCCCCTCGCTCCAAGAAACAGAACAGATTACAGCACAGCATGACAGAGAAGAGGAGGACAGGGAAGATGATGGGCCAACTTCTCTGCAGTCACCCATGCACTGCTTCTGTGCATAACTGAGATAAGCACTGCAACCCTATACTGCATGACAGAGGGAGAGTCCTAACCATGCCGTGGTAATCCTTATCACACAACAGCCTTGATTTTGCGTTCCACATATACCATGTTGAGCTCACATCATGCTTACACACACAACTACACAAGGCTCACAGCATGAGGAGCAGAGAGTCCAAAAAAGGTTGCTACCCATCCCAGAGACAAACCTTTTACAAGGCACACTTTCTGAGTGCCTCCTGGAAGGGACCAGCGCAAAACAGATAATTTGGAGAGGTGCCGGGCATTACGCAATGCAGGATCGCAGCCTGCATATCTGTGGTTGTCTGTACACAAGGCGTCTTTTCTGCAGCCTGCCCTGACTTTTCTGTCTCCAGAAGGTCTGGGGAAGGTGAAGCATGTGCTGCACAAGCAGTGCAGGACTGCTAGGACAGGTTGTGACCACAGACCCAGGCTGGGCTCCACCCCAGAAACCCTTCGGATTTCACGTGGCTTCAAGTTTTGTTGTGAGCTGTTTTCTTAACTCTTAGTTTAGGGCTGCTGTGGTCTGAAGTGGGACGGATGCAGAACTGAGTCAGTGTGAAAGCAAACATCTCTCGGGCACCGTGCACTGGGGTGTGGAGCCCCTGCCGGTGGAGTGGGAGGAAAAACCCATCTGTGGGCCTGATGAAGGGAAATTAAAGAGTTGGGGACTGGATTTAGGGAGGAAGTCGTTTGGCCGAGAAGCTGATTTGATTTTGTGGGGGAACCAAAAACCAGCAGGCTAGGGTCAAGGCCGCTGCTGTCCCAACTGAGTCACAGAGAGATTCCCCAGAGCTCATTCAAGCTTGGAGGTGATGAGACTGTTTTCCCTTGAAGCACATCCAGGCAGGAGCTCTGCAGGAACCAGGCTTCACTGCAGCAATGGATCATTTTGGTTCTGGCTTGAAAAGCCAGGACATCTCCTGCATATCAGGATACTTCATCTTAATTGGTATTGGGGTAGCCACCTCTTGTACAACAAGCAGTCAGCGTGCCAATAGAGAACATCACTCAGACCCAGCAATTCCTCCTTGTGTTTTGCATATTAAAATTGTATTA
This sequence comes from Burhinus bistriatus, assembly GCA_013397275.1. Taxonomy (NCBI): domain Eukaryota; kingdom Metazoa; phylum Chordata; class Aves; order Charadriiformes; family Burhinidae; genus Burhinus; species Burhinus bistriatus. The sequence continues at coordinate 46,862 of VYXH01008486.1, read as the reverse complement.
ATCATTTCAGTTTTTAAAAATTGGGTTTTTTTTGGATGGAATGGGAAGTAGTAACTCACACCTGACAGGTATTATCATCAGCAAGTCAAAGATGTTAATTTTCCTAATTGTATACTTTTTTAAGTAAATAGGATAAATGGATATACTGAATAGTTCAGATGATGGGTAATACAACTGTCTGGGAAAAAAGTAAAAAGGTTTCTTTTCATTAGAAAGGTACCTTCCCCTCCCCCTGCTCCTCTCCTGTTCAGTCAATTTTCTTTTCCTTTCCGCCTCCCTTTTAGCAGGACTGGAATGCAAAAATATTTTGTATTGGAAAGTACCTGTGTACTTTCTGCTGAACTAGCAGCTCGTGTATGTAAGGTGCTCTTACTCTGCAGATTTGTCACCTCCTGGACCGGCCAGTCTGTGACCCTGCCCAGCACCAACGACCAGGAGCCCAGCAGCCTGCAATACAAGGGAGCTGTGCAGAGGCACACTGAGCTTGGCTAGCCAGGAGGACAGACAGCCTATTAGGTACTGGAGCACAGCAGCAGAAACACTTTTGGCAAGCCCCTGCTCTCCTTCCTTGCTTACCAGCTCTCTTTGGAAGGGAGGTGGTTTTTTGGAAATATACAGTTGAGGGATAATCACATCCAGATTTAGGAAATAACATTTTGCACATAATTCGTACTGGCTACCTAGACAGATTATTGGTTGAGCATGTAGCTATAAATTTGGCAGAATAAATGGCAACTGTGGTTGGCATATGGATGCAAAACAGGAAACAAACTGCAGCTATACATTAACTAGAGGAAAGGAAAGCCTAAGAAACTGAGTTAATCAACAGGCTCTGAAGCAAAAAATAAGAAGAGGCAGCTGACGGGGCAACTAAGTCTTGAGGAACGTATGCAGCATTAGGGCTCTTTGCATTAGGAAGAACATTACCAGTCAATAAGTAACAAGCCAGAGCTCCTGTTTTGCTCACTGAGTCTTGTTTATCCCAAAGAAGTCAAATGACTTCTCCTCACCCATGGAAAATGTGAACACAGAGAATGACAAGCAATTTTGGGAAGCAACATCCGTTCTGTATGGAGAAACTTGATCTGCTATACCCAAAATAACTGATGTTGAAACACAGACTAAATCTCATCTAAGCAATTGATTAGACAAAATGAGGAAGCACAACTGCCTGTTGGAACTGTGTTGGTCTCACCTCAGGCAGCAGGGCAGTAATAGAGCAGAGACACATGGGCTAAGCTAGACTGGAAATCATAGAAATCACAGATCTAAGGAGGCGGGTTGTCAACAGGTAACTCTGTGCCCTCAGCAGGCTGCTGAAAAGCATTTATTATGGCACCCAGTCCCTGAAGGAAGCACTGTAGAAACTCTGGCACTTGTACTTTCATTGGCACCAACACAGTTGCAGCCCATGGGAATCTGTTTGTCTGAGCCCTGCATGACTGCGTTGCTGCCCACGTCCCTGACACTTCCTACTCCTGCACTACCCTAATAGTGCAGGCAACTGCATATCGACTCAGCTATGCTACCTGGGCTACCTGGGTGTGCTAAACAGAGGAAAAGAAATAGTGTGGTGCCTACAGCAGAAAACAGAGCTGGCTGCAGGTCAGCTTTCAGCTAGCAAAGTTCCTTAGATAAATGACTTCTGCAGAATGGGTTCTTCTATATTCACCTTTTGCAAAAAGAAGCTAACTTGCCCCAGGGACAGAGGGGGTACAGAGAGACACCCCAGTGTTGGCCTCCATGCACAAAGTGGCTAGAATTTTACTGATTGAAAATTGGAGACATAATTACATCCCAGGCTGAAAGTCTGATCAGGCCAGGCTTTCTGCAGCACTGCTTTTCTTTGGCTCAGCCACAGCAATACACACACACTGATGCATATATATACTGACGTACATATGCACGTATAGTTAGTATTTTAAATTCCACTTTCCAGACCAAATGAAATTCTAGAGTTCTGAGTCCCATGGAAATAACACAAAAAAAAAACAAAAAATCAAAGCAAAACAGAGCACTGGACCATGGCAAGTCCCAGTGAGACTAGTTTGAGCCCCCTGTTTCAGGCTTGAGTAACGATAGAAAGGGGAGAGCTTAATTTCAGCAAATATTCATGGCCATGGATGTCTCCTTTGCCTCTGCCCCAGGCAAAGAAGCCAGGCTAATGCAGTGGGCATTTTTAGGTATACATTCCAGTCTTTCAGATCAGTTGATTCATTCATCCTACCTCTTTGCTAGGTGGCTGCTATCATGAGAGGGAGCAGTGTAACACAACGGCAGTTCCATTTGACACAGATTCCTACAAGAGGAAATGCAGGACCAAATCTCAGAGCAAGGGCGAGAGGAGGTGGACTGTCCAGGGAACACTCACAATGGCTTTTTTTGGCGAGTGCCATGAGTGTCATTGCTGGGGTATAACACTGCTGCTTTTATGGGCAAGTTACAAGGCATGCTTGCTGGCTCCTCTAGGGTCTTACAATGATAGGAATAATGTAGATTTTCCAATGATAACTAAAAAACCAGTAGCATCAAAATATTAAGAAATGCAAACTACCATGGCAAGATTTTTTGAAGTAGCCTTTCCTTTAACTTCATGTCTACCATACCTACCCTTCCCACGCTGATGTTATAGCATGTGACTTAAATAATTTTCAGCAAAAATAATATTGATTATGGCTCTGATCTTGCAAAGCTCTGTATGGGCACAAGCTTTCTCTTATTGATCATACAGTTATTGAGTCCAGTTAGTGGGTAAAGACTATTAAATATATTTTAAAAAAGGGGGTAACTTGAAGACTTGATGCAATAATAATTTGCCCATTTTGTTTATCAGCTCCTGGCTCGACACTGCCAATACATCAGACAAGGCATAGATGCCTGAAAGATACTAAAAGTCTCACTCTGAACTCACAATTTTGCTAGCATTTCTCTTAACACATTGATTTCCTATCATTCGTGTCATGTAAAGCAAGGAACGGTACAGAGGCGAGAAAGAAAAAAAAAAATTAACCTGGCCAAGTAATTGCATTCTCTGGCTGTAGGATTTAAATATCTTTCTTTAACAGGAAGTCTTCCCCATAGATTTCAGTGCCAAACAGCTATGTTTGCACATACACAGATTGCACATTGGAGGCAGGGAAAGAGGGTGGCTTTTTTTATTACGTGGGCTACACAGACACTGCAAATTGAAGCCTAAGACAGCAGGGCTGCTCCTATTTCACCACGATATGGCCTGCCAACAATTAGCCTGTCTGCTTGGGCTGCTGCTCTTCTCTATCCCATCCCTGCATAGCTATTAATGGGGGTGAAAGCAAGCCTGTGTGCTCCCTTGTTACTTGCTGGAGCAGCTGCTTGGGCTATCCAGGGGATTCAGGTGAATACCCAGAAGATCTTTCCTGGAAAGATGACAACTCTTCCAGGCCTGAATTTGTAATATGGACAGACTAAAAGAGTCAATTACCATAGTGTACAGATGATACATACCAGCAGGTGTGGATTTGTGGATTCTTAAAGCTGAACCAGACCATCTTCTACTTTGACCCCCTGCATAAATCAGACTGAAGGACCAACTCCAGGTACTACTGAGACTAACAGCTTGCATTTGGCCAAGCAGTTATTCCTCCTGAATTGGAATGTTCCATAAAGTCACATTGATGAGCTCTAACTACACTGCCCGTCTGTGACTCTAAGAATTAAATTATGCTTTCCCATTGTTTTTTGTGGGCAAGAAATTATTCATGCCATTTACACAATTTAGCAGTGTAAAACCACAGCAACTCATCTCACAATTATCAGTTGTATTCCAGCCCCTCCAGTACTGGTATTAACAAGTTATATTCTGGTTTTAACAGAGATAACCCTGATGGCAATGCTGGTGAGGTTTTTCTAGCACCCTTCTGCTCACAGCTGAGAAAGCCTCCCCAGAGCACTGGCTTCTCACCCTGCTCCAGTTTCAGACTTTGCTGCCCAAGAAGTCTTTGTTTCACTGTATGGCGAACAGGTCTGTGCCCTCTAGGGAAACAGGAGCTCCTCCACCTCCATTAGGCTGCATGCACATCTCCTGGCTTTCTGGAAATAAGATGTCTCCTCCCAGTGATCAATTCTGAAAGATAGCAAGACGGTCAAAGCAGCTCAGCCACTGATGGAAAAGGGATTAGAAACACACAGGTATTAAAAAACCCTAGAATTAGTTCTGGAAGTGATTAGTGACAGTATCTCTCCATTCCTCTCTTAATGCAATACAAACTCCCTGTTGTCCACTGTCTTTTTATCCCATTCCAAGCTTTTGCCATAGAAGTCCAGAGGAATAAGTTTTCTGGATTCGATCGAATTAAAGCAGAAGTGTGGGGGAAATCCCCAAGTGGAGGATCCTTCCTGCCTGACACCTGTTCAGCATCTCTCTACACAGGAAGCAATATCACAGCTTTTCAGGTTACTCAGCATGGTGTAACCCAGCCGCTCTGTGCAAGGTGCCCACCTCTCTTGGGGAGGGCCTGGTAGGGTCAGCATCTGTCATGCAGGGTCTACCAACACTTCTGTATATTGTCATCATGCAGGGCCTGTGCCCAGCAAGAGCAATACTTTGTGCAGGTTATTTAGCTATTACTCTCCAGGAAATCTCTTCATCAGCATAGGCCCTACTCTAAGGAGCGGCGAGGAGGAAAGTAGGCTCTCCAATAAAAACAGCTATTGGTTTATTTGTTTGGTTTCTTATTTCAGCATAGTGATCTCCCTACAGAACGTTCTAGGAAAGCACAAGAGAAATGTTTCTTCTGTGAAATGTAATTAACATAGTTTTCTTCCTGTTGCAAAGTATAATTGCAAATATAAACCAAAGCACAAGAATGGGGTTATTTTGGGCGACGGTTTGTGCATTTCAAAATACTGTGACAAGTTTGGTTTATCAAACTGAAGACAGGGCAGACGTCTCTCTCCCTTCCTGTTTAAGCCAGTGGTCTGGGAAGGGCTGCCGTAACCTATAATGACGGTTAGCTCGCCAAAACAACTTGTTTTTCCTAATCTATAAATGCAGTTTTCCAAAGATTGAACATATGCCACAACATGCACATGCTTTGTGATCCTGTTTGACATGGCAAATCCTGTTCTGATCTCAAGTGATATTAAAACTTACATAGAAATACTCAGTTCTGACAAACTTGATACATATACTTTCTCATACACAGCTCACATGAAGACGTGGAATACTGCTTCAAAGTCAAAGAAATGAGTCAAACTTTCCTCTGTAAAAGCATTTCCTAGCCATGGAAGAACTTGACCAAACATGGAACCATTTTCACATTTCGCTGTGTATTTGCAATTGCTCTTGAGGTGGCAAAGCATTTAAACACACGTACAGCTGAGCCCCAGGAGCTGTTGAGGGAAGTGGAGTGCAGCACGACGTGGCTGAATGGTTGCAGCCTAGGAAAGCAGTGGCAAGGCACCGCGGGGCCGGAGGTCATTTTACCCAGATGGGTAATTCCCTGCAATGTGTCCCCACATGCAAAACATATAATCCAAGACGGAAACAGAGGACTGAAATAACAAATGGTTTACTTGCCTCTGCTCTCCAAACAAGGTCAATCATTAAACAAAAATGAAAAATTACATTCTGTCAGTGGAAAGCCTCACTAGTATAAGCAGGTACAACACACTTACTGAACTTGTTTGTGTCTGGGCTCAATAGTCATTACTATAAATCTTTCTGAGCCAACCTACCTTAAAAAAAATATCAACTGCTTTCTATCTTATTTTCTTAAGTCACTGCAGGAATTTACAAGTAAATATTCTGGTCAGCATCCATAAGAAAAGACACTGCAGCACAAGCGGCATGACTGAGTAAACCACTGGGCAAAAGCAGGCAACAACATTGCACAAGGAGACTCCTTGCATTATACGTAGCTCAGGTAAAGTGAAACAAGGCTGGTTTGGCAGGGACCACATGGGAGCAATACCCATTTGCCTGAGAGCTGCTCTCCCCTGACACTTGAACGTGGGAGTGCACTGCTGTGGCTCTCTTCTTCCTCTGGCCATCCCTCTGTACTGTCAGGGCCCAGGGGCTCCAGGCAGACTTGCACATCTTGGTGAGAAATGTGCTGAACCTTCAGCAGCAGCAGCACTGCCACTGCCCAGGGAGGTGGCAAAGCAATGTTGAGAGGTGCTTCTCCCAACAGTCAAGGCATGTGTTAGAAAGCTATAGGAGTGCACACGACTAAGCAGAAGCAGTATATGGACATAGCGTGTATTTTAAAAATTAATTTTCTAGCTATCAGAAGATATCTAAATATCTATCAGAAGGTATCCCCATCCTACCTGGAAGGTGTTTGTTAAGAGCTAAACCACATTTTCCAAGACAAGAGGAGCAAGAAATGAGAAAGAAGACTAAATATTTTGATTTCCAGGTAATTGCACAAAGGCCATTGGACAAAACGTGAAGAGCTTCTTGAATCAAATTCCTGCTGAAAGCCAAGAACCTGAAAGGTGTCCCCTCACATGTGTTTTACAATGTTTCGGCCCATTCGGTCTGGTGACTTACTCTGTGACAACACAACATTGACTGCTGTGGTTCAGCAAGGGTTTTCGCAGAGACCTGACACTTCCAGCAAGCATTTACTACCAGATTACTCTTCTAGCTCTGTTTGTGGAGTCTGTGACAAGTCTAGCCTTGTGTCAGGAGCAGATGCCAAGGACAGACATGCTGAGACTGTTTCTCTCTTCAGCCAATGCACACCCCTACCCCCCCGAAACACCATCAGGGTGCCCACCCCAGTTCTAGCCACCTACAGCTGGGCAAGTGCCAGCAAGCCACGCACAGCCTGAGGCATCAGACACATTTCACTCTTGCCTGCCAGCATAAACCTTCAGGGAAAATCCAATCACAAGCTCATAAGTCACTTCCTTCCTTAGCAACATGCATGAGACACAAAATCCTAAACCAGACCCATTACTTGGCAAGGCTTCGAGGTCCTGCTGCATTTTGCACTGACTCAAGCAGGCTGCTGACAGCAGAGGATGCATCTGTAACACTCAAGGCCATGGTGGCCCAGGTGGTCCTTCCCTGGCCAAGGGGATAACACAGGCAAGCGAGTATGAGGAGGGTGGGGGTGCCGGGCACAGCATAGATTTAGCATTCATCTGACACTGACAGTGATCGCTGGGATTGCTGCACGGTTACAATCACAAGCACATCTCCCTGCGGCCTGTCAGGGTGTACAAAAAGGCTTGGAGGTTTCTTAAGGAAAAACAAGCAGGGAAAGGCACAGAAAATTTGTCAGGCAAATCACAGAGCCAGCCAACTCATGAGGAGGTGGTTTAAGCCAACCATTGCATGCATATGTTTGCTTTTGAAGACTATTGCAGGTAGACATCTCTCAGACCAGACACCTGGCACACCTGCAGGCTTTGGAGAAACAATCTGACCATCAGGAGGAGCTGAGGTCCAAATTTCCCCTTTGTATATCAAACACAAAGAAATACAATTCAATTCTGAGCAGCTCCAGGCTCCAGAGGTGCAACAGACTGCTTTGTTTCATTAATATGTAAAGCTTTGAAACTGGGATTTTCCGGCAGCCTTCTAGTGCCAGGCTGGTGTCTTGTGAATCATGTTTGTCTATCACATCAGCAAGGTGTGTGTCAATTCCTGCAGCAAAGAGGGTTAAAGCTCTCTGTTGCTCACCCTAACGAGTGCAGGCTCCAGGCTGAGCAGTGCTTTACTCTCTTTAAAGAAAGAGGAAGATGCTCACACCAGCCACAGAACATCTCTCCAATACAAGCTTTGCCTTCCTGGGGTCTTTAATGACAGCACACAATTACAAGACAAGACAAGAACAACCCCAAGTAAAAGTCTCTGTCAAGCACACAAACACTGAATATCCAGCATTGTTAGGAAAACACAAGTAGCTATCAGTAGGTACTTGTATATGAACTGAATTGAATTATACCAGAACTTTGCTACCTACACTGCAAACTAATTCCTTTGTGGTTTCTGCAAGAAGGGGAGGCATGCCGTGCCACATACCTTGAGCAAAACCCTCCCCTCATACCTGGCATTCTGACTGGTCACCAGCCCTTGCTAAGGGTCAGAGCCTGTGGCAGGCTATGGAAATACAGATCCTGCATGCAGGAAGGGTAGCAGACATGTAACATCTCCATTCCCCTTCTGATACAAATCACACTAAAGGATTGGTTAGCGACAGTGAAGAATCAAAGAGAAAGAAAACAAGTAAAATAGGTTTTCAGCTGTTTCTCATCTCCTGGAAAAGCACATCACAGTAGCTGCTCTAGGTACTTGGGTTGTCACCTGCACACAGACCCAGCTGTCCCACACTGAGTCATTTACAGCCTCAGGGCTTTATCTCCATTTGAAGAGGCTAGCATTTGACCTGTGCCCTTGCACCTCCTACATCTCTGAGCACTTAAGAACCTTTTCTGTGGTCCTCGTGGTTACTGGAAATCTTCTGCAAACTCTCAGAAGCAGAACACCTGTTTTGAAGACAGCCTGACAGAGCAAGTCCATGCCAGAGCCCTGTGCAGCTCTGCCTCCTGAGCCCAACATCCCTAGGAAGGAGCCCCCTTGCTTTCCCCTTTATAGTGTCCCAGATAAGGCCCTGACATGAAGTTGTGTACTAGTCACTTTGTGCCTGACAGTGTGGTCTTTGAACAGGAGAGCAACTGAGGCTAACATCAGCTACTGGTGAGGCTTTTGTTCCATGAGGCAGAAGTATTTTATTGCTGTCATTAAAAACCCAGAGATTTAGTCTCACTGGTGTCCTAATGCATACCTTGTTAACTTAATCTCATTTTCTAGTTAGTCATGAACTCTCAGACTGCGTTCATACCTTTAAATAAACAGGACTTTCAGGGATGAAGTGTGGTGCATAGCTTGCTGCTGCCAAACCCAGCTAGTACCTTCCCCTCCTTTTAGGTGTGCCAGAGCAGACTGCCCAGACAGCACAATGCAAGACAGTGCCTGGCCACAGAGCTCAGTCCCTAGGGCATCGGTGCCTTGGTTTTGCCACCTGAGAAGCGGATGCAGTGGCCATGGGTTGTGGCAGAGAGGATGAAAGCTTCTCCCTCCCCACAAAACTGCCGGATGATACAGACACCCCCCAGTTCCCCTCCACATCCCCGAGTGGAGAAACACAAGCCCCCATCCCAACAAACGCCTCCACCCACCAGCTCGGGGGAGGTTTCTCTAGCTCTGAAACCCCAGGCCTGGGCAGTGTTTGAGCTGCATAGAGAAAGGGACCCATTTTGTTTTTCTAGTGACTGTAGCAATGCTCTACTCTTTTCTGGGCTCCAGCCTTTTGTTTTAAGTGGCCCAGAGCCAGGCAGCACGAGTTAAGCAATAGCAAAACAGTTCTGGTCTAGCACAGTCCCTGTTAAAATCTTACTCCTGGCTCAGTGACCAGGAAGCTAAAAATTAACTACCTCCCTCAAGCACACCTCCACAAAAGCCCCTTTTGTAGGGCACACTGGTAAGGGCAGGCAGGATAACATGGGGGCAGGGAGGGAAGCATCCAGGGCTTACAGAAAGGGGCTGTGCAGGATGGCAACAGGTAGTGGAGACATCCTCCTGAGCAGGGAGCTGGGAGAGGGTGAGAACATGTTAGACCTCGTGTAGCACAGCATCTCATCTTAACACATTTGGTACCCACCACAGCCATGGCTGGTGACAAGAGACAAGGCACCCAGGGGGACAGAGGTCACTTTTTCCCCAGGAGAAAGGCAGAGTTTCCTGCCACCCGTTTCCAGGATGACTTACTCATTTCGGCAAAGTGCTGACAGAAGCAGCTGTTCCCTGGTTCTTGCACATCAAATCCCATCTTGCCCCCAGGCATGTGTCAGAGCTGGTTTCCAGTGACCAAAGGAGGCCCATGCAAGCTGGGAGGCAGCAGGGCAGTCATTGGGTCCAAATGAGGTGATGAAATCATCAGCTGCTTGTGACATACCTCAAGCAACTTCACTTTGGGCAACTGGCTTGGAGACCAACATACCTGCCTGTTAGTGATTTACATTCATAATACCTTAAACTCCGTGCATGGGAGCTATCTGTGAAACCCAGGGAGCCCGTCCAGGGAAACCCAGCCTGAGAAGTCCCTTGTTATCTGCAGCACAAGCCTCCTCCTGATGAGTGGAGATGGGACCTGTGCAAACTAACCTACAGGTCTTCAACATTCGGCTTCTCTCATCGCCCGTATAACAGTTATTTCCTTTTTCACAGGTGACCATTTCACAGCAAGAACCATTCTTTTGCAGTAACGATCTTGGTTCAGATGCATTTATAATAAACAGGAATAAAGGCAAAGATTTTCCAGGCAGCAAATGAGACTCTGAGGAGGTCTGCCAGGCCACAGCAGTGCTGGGTCTCTTGAGTATCCCTCACAGCCTTTCCCACAGCATCTTCCTTTCACTTCTCTTTTGGCTTGTTTCAAAATGCAGAAAATGAAGCTTGGAAGCATAGAAGAACCATATACACTGAATAAGCAGGACACTGTTCCACAAAACTGGTATCTAATGAATTTCATCAAGGAATCCCTTGACCTCCCTTTGGCTGGGGATTTTGGATAGTCAGAGCAAGAAGCCAGCACCAGTTTACTCAGGATGAAGCAGAGGAGGCGAGCACTGACAGAGGGCAGAGCAGGGAGAAATGAAACACCAGGGTGGAAATGCATAGCAGAAAAGGCAAGGCTGGAGAAACAGGAGTGGAAAAAAGTCTAAAGGGGAAAAATGCAAATAGAAGAGAAAAGTCAGAAGGCTGGCAGGGGAGAAGGCTTGAAGCACAGGTAGCTCAGGAAACTGAGCTGTAAAGGGGGAAGGGAAAGCAAAATAAGAAAGAGGAATCCATTCCAAAAGGCAGAGCTGGTTAGTCAGAGGTAGAACTGAAGCAGAGGGAAAGAGCACAGTCCCAAGCCTCCTTGTCCCCACCAGCACTACACAGCCTTCTGCCCAAGTCTGTGGCAATGGTCCCTGCTGGGGCAGGTCTGCCAGTGTCTATAGTCCTACATCAGCTCTACTTTCATGGGTCTGATCATTTAAATACATATTATCCTCAGGGAATAAACTTGCAAGCTCTGCCTCACAGCTTGGTGTGATCTGCATAATAAATTTAGAGTGTAAACTTAACTGCAGTCTGTGGCACAGACCTCGGTGCTCACACAGCACTCTGAATTTCTATAGCTTACCTAAAGGTGTCCCTGCTATTGCTGGCACGTACAGCATACGCTGTCAGCAGGCCTCCACTCAAATACGCTGCCAACAGCAACTATTTTATCCAATTTCTCCCAAGGCATTTTCCACAAATCAGCACTGCCTATCATGCTCCTCTGCCATACATAACAGATGGAGCCCAAAGTCATGGACTAAATTAACTCAGTGGACATTGTGTGGACATTTGCGGACATTTTACAGGGGTGGTCCATAAACTAGGGGAATGATATCTGTGTATTATATCAAAAGATGGGAAGGGGGGGTGGTGATGGTTAATGAAGATGCATTGGATAGCGTGGGACCTGAGCATGGTGTAAATGGTATGGAATAAGGGGTGGAGAATGTCATGGTTTTGGCTGGGATAGAATTTCAGACTTTTTTACTAGCAGCTGGTATAGTCCTATGTTTTGGATTTGGGATAAGAATAATTTCAATAATGCACTAATGTTTTTAGTTGTTGCTAAGCAGTCAAGGCCTTTTCTGCTTCTCATACCACCCAGCCAGCGAGTAGGCCAGGAGTCCACAAAAAGTTGGGAGGGGATACAGCCGGGACAGCTGACCCCAACTGACCAAAGGGATATTCCGTGCCATACGATGTCATGCTCAGTATGTAAAGCTGGGGGAAGAAGAAGGAAGTGGGGGGGAGGTTCAGAGTTATGGCATTTTTTCTTCCCAAGTAACCATTACGCATGATGGAGCCCTGCTTTCCTGGGGATGGCTGAACACCTGCTGCTGATGGGAAGTAGTGAATGAGTTCCTTGGTTTGCTTTGCTTGCATGCACAGCTTTTGCCCTACCTATTAAACTGTCTTTATCTCAACCCAAGAGTTTTTCCTCACTTTTACTCTACTGATTCTCTCCCCCATCCCACCGGAGGCAGGCAGGGGAGTGAGTGAGTCAGTGGCATGGTCATGGTTGCTGGCTGGGGTTAAACCATGACAGTCAGCAAACCCTGTACTGGAGCATGACTGTATTTCTGCACAGGCTGTTAGGGATGTGCCACCTCCTGCCAGCCCTCCTGGGTGCCCCAGCTGCCCTTGCCTACCTGCAGGGAGGCAGCCCAGCCTCACTTTGCTCAGCACACAGTAGTGATCAGCACTTTGCTGGCATTAGTGTATGCATTCAGCTGCTCTAACAGAAAGTAAACAGGAAAGAATCAAAAGCCGGTGTGTTCCTCAGCTACATGGCTGATCCTGCCTGAGCATAAGCATCCCCTTTCCAGCCAAGTCTCTACTTCCAGCCCTATAGATTCAATCCCCTCTTTACTTTCAGTTGAGCAAGATTCTTTTTACAGTGCTGCTTTGCTCTGCTAAATCTTTGGCCCTCAAGAGTTAACACTCCAACCATATATATGTTTAATATATATTCCCAAATCATGCTCTACAGCTCAGACAGAAGTCAGGTGTTTAATGCAGGAATTAGCGGCTGCAGGCATGTCAATGCTGTATGTTGCAGCCAGCGACATTAACTCCTCTGTCCATAACTTTTGGCTACGGGTAGGGTAAGGCAGGCAACAGAAGTATAAATATTAGGTTGGAAGGGACTTCAAGGATCATCTTGGCAAAAGCACAGTCTAGACAAGATGGCCCAGCACCCTGTCCAGTCGAATCTTAAAAGTGTCCAATGTTCGGGAATCCACCACTTCCCTGGGGAAATTATTCCAATGGCTGATTGTTCTCACTGTGAAAAATTTTCCTGTTGCGTCCCATCGGAATCTCCCCAGGAGTAAGTTGTACTCATTACCCCTCATCTTTTCTGTAGTGACTCCTTGTAAAAAGGGAGTCTCCATCTTCTTTGCAGCCACCGTTTAAATACTGGAACATGGTGATAAGGTCTCCCCTAAGCCTTCTTTTCTCAAGGCTAAACAAACCCAGTTCTCTCAGCCTTTCCTTATATGGCAGGCTTCCCGGTCCTTTGATCACCTTGGTGGCCCTTCTCTGGACCCTCTCTCACCTGTCCACATCTTTTTTTTTGCTTAGAGGGGACCAAAACTGAACACAGTATTCCAGGTGTGGCTTGACAAGCGCTGAGTAGAGTGGGATAATGACTTCTTTATCTCTGCTGGTGATGCCCTTGTTGATGCAACCCAGCATCCTGTTGGCTTTCTTTCCCACAGCAGCATACCGTTCGCTCATTTTGAGCTGCTTGTCCACCAGGACCCCTAGGTTCCTTTCCACAGAGCTGCTCCCCAGCTGGGTAGATCCCAGCCTATGCCGCACTCCTGGATTATGTTTTCCCAGGTGCAAGACCTTACACTTGTCTTTGTTGAACTTCATAAGGTTCTTGTTAGCCCTCTCTTCCAGCCTATCCAGGTCTTCCTGCAGGGTGGCTCTCCCTTCCAAAGTGTCCACTTCCCCACTCAGTTTGGTGTCATCAGCAAACTTAATCAAGGGATGCTTGATCCCATCATCCAGCTCACTTATGAAGATTAAACAGTGTTGGGCCCAGCATCAATCCCTGGGGGACCCCACTTGTGACAGGTTACCAGTTTGAAAAGGAGCTATTTACCACCACCCTCTGGGTGCAGCCTGTCAACCAGTTCCCCACCCACCACACAGACCACCTGTCTAGACCATAGCACATCAGTTTCTCTAGAAGGAGGCTGTGGGGAACCGTATCAAAAGCCTTGGAGAAATCCAGGTAGACAATGTCCACCACTCACCCCACATCAAGCAAGCAAGTTACTTTGTTGTAGAAGACGATCAGGTTTGTCAAGCACAATTTGCCCTTGGTGAATCCGTGCTGGCTTTTCCCAATCACGTACTTCTTTTGACTTGTGATAGCTCCCAGCAGGATTCGTTCTGTAACTTTCCCAGGGCCTGAAGTAAGACTGATGGGCCTATAATTTCCTGGAACCTCCTTTTAAGCCCTTCTCGTAGATGGGAGTGATGTTAGCCTTCTTCCAGTCTTCTGGGACTTCCCCCCGTCCTCACAATGCTGTCAGCCAGCTCTCTTAACACCCTTGGGTGGACATTGTCAGGGCCCATCGATTTGTAGGGGTCAAGCTCCTGTAATAGTTCACATATCAACTCTTCCTTCACTGGCAGTGGGTCTATGTTTGCATCAACCTGGATTTTTGTTCCTGAGGCCTGGGGCCCAATAGTGCTGGTAAAGACAGAGATGAAGAAAGTGTTGAGAACCTCTGCCTTTTCAGTGTTGTTGGTGACTAATTCACCTCTCCTGTTTAACAGTGAGCCAATATTTTCCTTCTGTTTCTGCTTGTTGTTTACATACCTGAAGAACCCTTTCTTGTAGTTTTTGACATCTCCGGCCAGTTTCAATTTGAGCTGAGCATTTGCTTTTCTAACTGCATCTCTGCAGTTTTAGTACCAGGAAGAGATGCTCCTTGGCAAGGATGTGGGATCATGACCTCACCAAAACTAACTGTGTTTAACACGTGATGGCTGATCCACATCATCCCTTCCCGCAGCAACATCCCCTGGTCCCTGCCAGGCAATCATTACATGCTTTTGTTAGATTTCTATATACGCTCTTTTCTGTAAATTTAAAGAGGACCTTCCCTTCCAGTAAATTACAACTTTCTTTTGGCTTTCAGGCCAGTCTACAGCTCATGTTTTCATACAGTCTGAGTTGCTCGCGTCTGGCTTTTCCGAGGCACTGACTGCGGAGAAGGTTAAGCAGTTCAGCGGTTGAGTTGCTGGTACAAAAACAAACCTACAGATTTTTGATCCAGAACACACACCAAAACAACACACTATAGCGAAACAGCCCAGCTGGAGCCAAGTATACGTGCTATTGCATTACGCCCCCCTGACGTTTATTTACAAAGCAAGCCAAGTAGGACTGCTGTCCTCCAGGTTTCCTTAAACATGTACTTTTCATGCCCAGAAGCTCTCCTTGGATCAGGTTTTTGGTGGGAGGAGGGTGTAAAGCAGCCGTGCATGTAGGACCTGCAGACTGCAGGCTTCTCCAGCACATCTACCAAGAAGTGAAGTGCAGGTGTGCAGGGGAGGGCTTGTCCACAGCTGCTATGGGGTCTGAGATACCTAAGACAACAGTGGATTTTCTGCACCTGTGCTGTGGCTTTCCTCCCAGAAAGCACACCCATCAACTCACCTGGGAGGACCTCAGTTGTCACCACAAAAGAAAACACCTTTCCAGGGACTGTACAGCTTCACACAGCTGCCCTGCACACCACAGTCCACAAGCCACAGCACTGAGCTGGGTCAGTCAAACAACAGCCCCCCCTCACACCCCACTGCTGGTGTTGGCACCTGCAGTGCTGCCAGCCCCACAGCCGAGAGCACAAGATGCCACTCTCATCCTGCTCCAACGGCCTTAGCACCCACACAGCTCCCCAGGCAGAGCTGAGGGTGAGTTTGCAAAGGGGCTGGTACCAGTGCCTAGGACAAGGAGCAGCTCACAGGCAGCTGCTGCCCTCCTGGAAGAGATAAGGAGGCTTCCCCAAGGGGCTGAATACCCAATGGCTGGGTTCAGCAGGTTTTATTAATGAGGATGCTGCACCAAGATACATCACTGGAAAACCTTTGCAGCTGGGTGTGCTTTGGGGAAAGGACCTGACCTGAGCCTTGCCCAGCTGGCCTGCTGTGGCAATCCCCAATTAGGGGTCACGGTAAACCCCCCCCCTCATCCAGCTAGCTTGACTCATGGGGGAGCTGACCCCCTTTTGACCCAGCACCTGCTTTTCCCAGTACTGCTGCACATGCCGGCCCACATGCAAAAGCAATGGTAACAGAAATCCACTTTTGCGAAATCTGAAGGGTTTCCACTGCCACAGCTGCTGCAGAAGACCCTCTGCACCTCACAGGAGAGGGCTTTTAGGCTCTACAAGTCAGTGATAGGCCACAATAGCAGATGTTTCTCCTCTAAGCACAACACTTACCTGAATAAACAGCTACCCATACTCACCTGGCCACATCCTCACAATTAGTATTTGTAAGGGAAGCTGAGATTTTTAGGGACAATTTCTTTCTGCTTCTGTACCCCCAGAAAGTACTCTAATGTACATATCACTCTTCACTTGGGTTCACTCTATTACAGGGTGGGATGAGAGACCCTAAAGCACTTCAGTAACAGCCTCTGATGTCCTGACATGAAGAAATACCTGTTGATAAATCGCTGCTGCCCGTCAGTAAAAAAACCAAAAACAACACATGGGAACAGGAAGTAAATGCATATATATTAAAGGTCTAAATTAAAGTTTTTTCCCCAAAAATACACAGTTCAGCAGAGCCAAAGACCAAAGAGCCACAGAGGAACACCTCCCAGGCCTAGTGGCCACCTTTAGCCCACCTGTAAGCTTGCTGCGGGTGTTGGGGCATGAGGAGGGGCAGTGAGCTGCCCTGCCAGCTCCCACCTCACCAGCACTCATCAGCCCAGCTTTCACTGCAAGGAAAAACTAGCTCCTCGCTTCACTCCAATACTTTAGGGAAATGCTTTCCTCGGGAAACTTGCAGTTTGTCCGTTCAGTGGCTGCTTGTGCTTTTTAGCAAGCGAGTTTTGGAGGAGCAGAGCCAGGCACCTCAGTGGTGGTGAGGAGGGGGCTCGGGGTGAGCATCCCAAAATGCCACATGCCCCAGGATGTAGAACCAGAGTCACCACACAAAAATTCCAGGTGCTTTAACAGCAGGTGTGCAAGGAAGTAGTGCTGTTTTTGAAATGTATGCCATTTATACCTGAACTAGGCAGTTTTATACTTGACCTTGCTGTTCAGGCAGGGTTCCCCAGGAGTTCGGGGAAGCAGAGGGGCAAGAGGGCAGCAGTGCTCATCGCAGCACCAGGCAGAGCTGGGCATCATTCAACAGACACAAAACGTCCCCAGCAAAAGACTTTTTATTCCACTAGATGGTGCCCACGCCTTGCTTATGGATGTTGCTTAATGGCATGGACAAGGATGCGGTCAGGACTGGGGATGGAATTAGCTGGGCACCATGGCGGGGTCCCCATGGGCCTGCAAACCTGTCAGTCCCAACCCTGACAGTGGCAAGACCCCAAAATCACCCCTTCATTTTCCAAGCAATGGCATACACCAAGCCCAAGCTCCCTGGTTCATCAGAGTTGGGGTGTGACGTGCTGTGGCAATTCTGGGGGCAAGTTGCCGCACCCAGGCTGCCAGCAACCTTGCAGCCCTATTCTCTCTGAGCCAGGTGGGCTGGCACAGGAGGTCCGTGAGCCTTTGGGGGTCTTGTGGATGCTGCCCCATGCCTGGGAATCTGCAGGCAAACCCCTACCCCAGGTTGCTTAAACCTCCATGTACCCGCAGCACTGGCACCAGGCTGCCTAGTGCAGTTCCCCAGGGTTACTGGGTCCTGTTGCCCTGGTGTGGGGTGTAGTGAGCACATGCAATTTTTGATCCTTTCTACTGGAGAGCACGAGCTCTAGCAAGGCAGAGCCCCAACAGCTGGTACTAGTGATAGCATCAGTGAGATATGCACTGTTATCATTGTTCTGGTGGTCCCAGCATCAATCACCCATGGATGATCCCTAAGAACTAAGTCGATGGCCCTAAACGTGTGCCGCCGTGCAGAGGGCAGGGGAGCAGGCACTCTGTGGGTGCATTGCCGACATCATAGCTGCTCTCACCCTCTCCCCCTGCATGGGCACAGCGCTGGCAGGGAGTCCCCTCCCAGCATGCTGAGAGCAGCACCTCTGCCCACGAGGCTCAACGCCACTCCCACTGTGCCGTTTGCTCTGGCACGTTGCCGAGCATGCCCATTTTAGCAGCTTCTCGGACAGAAAAAGCAACCTGCAATTGCATAAACAGTGATTAACTTTGGGCACCACTGGCGGCACGGCTCCAGCATGTCGAAACCCAGCTTGGCTCACGTGCAGGGGCCAGCAGTGGGAATGGCGGTGGCATAGCCAGGGCGTGCTGCTGGAAGGGCAGTGAGGCCAGCAAGCACCCTGGCAGCATGCTTGAGGGTGCGATGGGGATGTCTCGCTGCAGGAGACGGACGAGCCGAGGAGGTAGATGCTCTGTGGGGCCCCCCAGCAAGGAGAAATGGCCCAGGGAGGTGGGTGGCCCTGCGCAGGAGCTGGTGGGGTTTGATACCCCAAGGGAGGGATTTAGGGGGCTGGTTGGCCAAATTGCAGCCCCAGGGGTGATGGCTGGGCCAGGGATGTGCTGTGGCCAGAAATCCCTCTGTGCCCAGGGACTAGCTCCCCCACAGCATGCTGCTAATGGGAAAGCAGCTGCCTGAAGTCCCACTGCAAACACCAAAGTCAGCAGAGCCTTAGGTACAGAAATGCCTTTATTTCTCCGTTAGGCTGGAAGTGAAACCATGAGGACAGAGGCTTTTTCTTCCCATTTATTTACTCACTTTGCATCAGTGCACAAACAACGCTACCCTATGCCGTGTAGCATGATTGCTGTTACATGACTGTCTAGCACAGCAAACCCATGCATCGCTGTCGCAGTGCCGGACGCAGCCCCCCCTCAAATTAACAGCAGGATTGCATGAACCAGTGATTTTTGGCTCCTGGGCTGCGAAGCACCACATGACCCCCACTAATGTGCAGGGTGCCCCTCACCCAGGCAGGAGCAGCGCCTGCAAGCAGCGATGCTGTGGGGGGGACGACATGTGGGACCCCCCAACTCCACCGCTGGAGCCCACCGGGGTGGATACTGGCAACCCCTCAGAGGGCCCCCAGGCTCTAGCGGCCATGGGGGTGCCCTGGGGCTCCCCACCCCGAGGGCTGCAGCCCACGCTGTCGGCTGTCGCTGCGGCTGCCCCGCTCCCCCTCGGAGGACTGGCTGCTGTCAGCACTCCCGAGGCTGCTGTAGGGGCTGTGAGGGCCACCCCCTGCCCTGCCAAGGGTGTAAAAGGACCGCTCACGGACATGGAGCTCATCAGCACGCTTCACCTGGTCCACCTGCCTGCTGTGGCCCAGCGCTGCAAACGCCCCCAGCGCCCCAGCCCCTAGCCTCCTGCCATGGCGCCCAGGGAGACGGCCGCGCCCGGCCTCTGCCACCGCCGCCCCAGCCTTGCCACCACGGCCTTCACCCACTGCCACACTGCCCCCAGCTTGCCCTGCCTGTGGAGGGGGGCTGTGCCCTGCTTCGGTGGCACGTGGCCTGCCTGCCGTATCACCGCCATGGCCACCAGCACTCGCCTGGGCCCCACTCCATGCCTGGCTGCCAGCTTTCCTGCGTGGAGACAGTGCTTTGTCCCTCCTGGGTGTTTTGTCCAGCCCTGCTCCCCCCGGCTGGACCCTTGCCCCCACCCCAGGCCGTCCCTCCCTGTGGGGCTGGGGGGTGGCTGGCCCCACTTCCCCGCTCCCCCCTCTCCCTGCCACAGTGCTCTCGCCTGCCTTGCGACCGCTGGCCATCCCCAGAGCAGTGGTACAGTCCCCCTTGCTCCTCCTGGGGGAGGCCACGGTGGTGCCCAGGCGGATGCTGGCCCCCTTGGCTGGGACAGTGGCAGCGGCCTCCTTGTCACCCCCCTGGCGGGGGGTGGTGACAGCCATGTGGCCTGGCCTCCCCTCGAACCTCTGTTCCGCACCTCTTGCCTCATCATCACCTTTCTCACGGATGCCAGCCCCTGCGGGGACGGTAATGCCACCACCAGCGACCCTCCAGGGACCAGGGACCACCGGCCTTTCTCCGTCACCAATGGTGGTAGCACCATCCTCATCATCTCCTGTGAGATGGCCATCCCCGGGGCTGCTGGTGACACTGTCCCCGTGGCTTGGGGTGGCTGTGGTGGCTGGTCCTTCAGGCTGTCTGTGAGCAGGGATGCCATCATCGTCGTCACTATCATGTGTGGCAGTGACGCTCAGCCTAGGCAGGGGGCTGCTGGTTCCTGCAGTGGAGATGCCACCATCCTCACTGCCACCAGTGGCACCGGCCTGGGTGGTTTCTTGGTCCCCTACATGGATGTTGGCCCTCCCAATGAAGATGTTGACTTCATCGTCCTTGTCCGGAGAGATTTGGGTGAAGCCGGTGGCCCTCACAGTGCTGCTGGCCTTCCCGTGAGCGACGGTGACGCTGCCTGAGTCAGGCATGTAAGCATATTCATCCACACCTTTGGCGTCAACTTGGACGTCCTCCATCTTCTCAGTGACAGAGGTGAGAGCAGCACCTCCTGTCCCTGTGCCCCGCATGACGCCCTCCTGCCCTTGGCCAGGGATGGGGGCCTCGCCGCTGCCCTCGTCCCCAGCCCTTCCCGTGGCAGGGTCCCTCTCCCACCCATCTATCATGGTCCCCTCCACTGGAATCCCCCCGGGGGCACCATCATCCCTGTCTTCACTCCTGATATCAGACCTGTTCCCTGCCACGACCTCACCAGAGCCCCGAGGGAGAATGGAAACACCACCATCGACTTCAACCACCAAATCCAGGTCGCCACTGCCCTCCGAGCTGGCTGGGGTGGGACTTGCGACACCGACACCACCACGTGCTCGTGTGCTGGTACCCGGTCGAGGACTGTGAGCATCCCCACCAACACCTGGGGTGCTGCGGTTTTCAGGCTTGAGGCCGGTCCCGTTCTCCATCGCATCAGTGCTGTCATTGTCACCTCGCTCCGGGGCCACCCCATTCTCCGTCGGCCCCCGCCTGGCATTGTCCTCTCCCAGCTGGCGGCTGGGGATGACGCTCCGGCTATCAGCCTCTTCCTTCTGTGCAGTACACGCAAGAGAGAGGTCAAGGTCAGCCCCAGTGCCTGCTGGCTGCGTGGGGCACCACAGCCAAGCCGGGGTCCTGCCATGCCACCTGGCTGCCTCCTCACCTTTATCTGCGTCTGGTTCCTCCGTGTTGAAAATGAGTAGACATATTTGAAAACGTAGAAGCCATGCTTGGCATTGCAGCCTTTCAGCAGTATCTGGTGGGGAAGAAAATAACCAAACCCCACAATTTTCTTATTACATGTGAGGACAGGAGCTTCCCTTTCTGTGCCTGGCACAGGGTCCCACCAGCACCCTGGGGCCCCAGGGTGGGCAGTAGCTCCCACCATCTCATGGCCGCCAGCGCAGGCAAGGACCTGGGCAGGATGTGTGCGCTCACCTCCTGGGCTCCAAGGTTTGGTTTTCCCTTAGGCTCATTTTCTGCCTTTGCTTGCTTTCAGGAGCTGTGGGTTTGGGTTTTTTGCAAGGTAGCTTATGGCTGGAATAAACAACCCGGTTGGTGGTCCCCATGAGTGATGGTACCAATGGCAACTGAGGCACTGGAAGGACAGCAGCTGGCTTCCAATTGGCAAAACCAGGCATTTTCTTCCACACTACCCAACTGAATTTTGCTACTGATGCATTACACCAATACACTGTGAAAAGAACCCCAAAGCAGCTGGGCCTGGGACTTTTACAACCTCACCTGTACATACACCAAGCATTTGTGCTCTGGGGCTGGGCAGGGGCAGAGGAGCAGCAGATGGGGGGAGGCCCTTCTCTCACCTGAGCACATCATACCTTTCCCTTCCCCTGCTCTTTATAAGGGCTGCTCAGATGCGAGGGGGTCACCAGTTCCTTTTTCCGCAGCTCACTGGGGCTGCCCTCCAAAAGTGGCTTTTTCTCCCTGCCCTCCCCAGTGCAGGGTACCACATGGGGTCTGGGTGGGCAGGGGGAAGACGTACCTGGTGCTGTCCCACACAGTTCCCAGCAGCTCTCCCAGGCAGCGGCGGTGGCACCTGCGGACAGCAAAACACAAGTGAGAACCAAGGCGTCAAACACTACCCCAGCATCCAAGTGGCTGCCAACGCCTGCCACCAGCTGCCCACCCTGCCCAGCGTGATGGGCATGCCACAGTGTCCAGGGAAGGGTGGGAAAACTGGGTCGATAAGCCAATAAAATCCCGTGCGCTACCTGGGGTGCCGGCTTAAAGCCAGCAAAAGTAGAAAAGGTCAAAAACCTGTTTCCAGGGTCTGAAAAGTATTGCAAATTCTGCTACAGCATGCTTGCATTGCTTGCTACTTTTAACAGGATATTGTTGGTTTGCAGATACCCTTTTACTGGATTCTGCTGCAGAGTGGTTTTTTTGCAGAGCATTTTTATTGCAGAGCAGTTTTAATACATGGCACCACTGCTCACATCACGATGCTCCAACTTATGGCTGGGATCTGACTGCAATGGGAGCCTGGAGCTGGTGATTCCCAGTGTTTACTGGGCAACTGAGCAGCAATGCCTGTGCCCTCACAGACAGGATTCTGCTTGCAAGCTTCTGGCTTCCCTGATTATGCAGGCATCTTTTGGGATGTATTGGCCAGTGCATCCCTCAGGGATGGGGGACCTGGAGGTGGGAGCATCCTGTGAGAGCCACCAAGCCATTTTGGGGCACTCCTTATGTGCCAGAAGGGGAGACAGCCCCACGGAGGGGAGCCCCCTCCAGTCGCAGCAAAATTACCACTGAAGTGCCCCAAGCTAGCTGAAAGGGGAAGAAATGTGCCCTAGAGCATTAAATATTCCCAGGTTATTCCATTGTTTGTGAACAATGTCAAAGGCTGGATTACAGCCCCGGTTATGCAGCAGGGTATGAACCAGCTCTCTTCTGTGCCCCTATCTGAAAAGCAAATCTGCACTGATTTATTGCCTTCCCACATGCTGCCCTGTGGCAGACCGGGTTGTGCAAGCTTGTCCTGGGGCCTAACGGGCACCCAGATGGGGCCCAGCCCTCAGAGGAGACGTGGCTTCCCTCCTACTTACCCTGCCGGGAAAGCAAGACTTTGCTAGGAGCAGATTTTCACTCTAGCTGTGTTGGGCAACAGTTATGCAGGACAAAAAAAGGCTGCTATTACATTTGTCTTAGTTTGCGCTTTGTTTCAGTTATATCTGTCCAAATTTCACATTAGGAGAACTGGAATGTAATTGCAGGCACCCCTCCGACGCCCATCACTCACGTGGGTAAGGAGAGCATCCTACCCACACCTCCCCTCCTGTGGCTCCCCTCAGGCTGTTCCCAGCCCAAAAGCTCTGGGCAGATCCCAAATTTGAAGAAATCCAGAGGAAGAGTTAGAGGAACCCAGACCGGCCCTTGCACAATGCCCTAACTGCTAAATTAAAGGGGTATGCTCAGGTACCTCAGTGCTAATATACATTTTTCCTGCTGGGTTCACCTCTTGTGCCAGCACCTCAAACCTCCACCCCCCCACCCACAAGCCCCAGAAGTGCCACATGCAAGTACAGCTCATGCTTTCCTGCTGCTGAAGGCGTGCTGGGGTGCACTGGGCGGTACACCCCACACTGTCGGTGGCACACTGGGAAGCCAGGGAGAGCCATACTCACAGGTGTTGAGAGAGCCGTGCTGAGCAGGCACAGGCACAGGCACGCAAGGGCTGTCTGCATCTTGGGCAGCTCCTGAGGGCACAAAGCAAAGTGTCACTGGAGTTTGTCTTCCCGGCACTTGCAGTCCCCAGCGGTCCTGGTCAGCAGCAACACAAAAGCTCCTCCACCCCCATGGCAGTGGGGTCATCCAGCAACCCCTGGCTTTCCCCAGGCTTTGCGGTGGCTCTTGGCATTGCTCTGCCTCTCTGCACTCCTCGCAACAAAGGTGATCCTCTCGCCATGTACATACGGGGGTGAGGCAAGGACACGTGCATGGCCAGCAGCACTGCGTGGGTGCTCTGACACCGGCTTCTTAACTCTGTCAAAGCAGCTTGGGTGGATATTTGCAAAAAATGACCGCCAAAACTGCTTCAGGCTAAGCCATACAGTCGTAAGTCTGAATTAAGAAACTTGCACGCTGTTTTCAACAGCACTGATAAATGGCAGCAGACAAAAGCTCTGTTGGCTAGTAATTCTCATTTCACCCATCCACCCTGGCTTGGGCTCGTAGGTCCAGCCTAGAGATGATTTTTAGCCATGCAAGCCTTGCTACAGAAAACATTGGAAAGAAATTCATGTACAAGGATCAGCAGTACAAAGCATCGTAAGCTCAAGAGAGCGTGATGCAGAGATGCGCACAGCTGAGGCTTGGGCCGTCTCCCCATCCCCACCACGGCTTGCCCAGAGTGAAAGCAGGAGATGCCCTGCTCAGGGAAGGTAGAGCTAAAGAGCTGGGGAGAGACAGGGCAGGCAAACTAGGTAAGAAGATTACCTTTCGCCGTCAGAGGCACGTCCCAGCAGCAGACCGTGGAGGCTGTGCCCACTTTGCTGAAATTTAAAGTTGGCCCCTGCCGCGTGTAGCCAATCAGCTCCTGCCCAGGGACATTTGTCAGGGCTGGCAGCACCCGCAGATAACCAGGGGGAGTAATTTCCAGCTAAAAATGTGTTTGTGGTGGAAGACAGCTATCAAATGTTCCACCTGGCTGGATAAACAGAAAGCACGGTTTATAAATATCTGTTCTGAAGATGAAATTGCTCGATGATTAGTGCAGATCTTAGTGTGGCACACATCCAGCCAGGTTATTGATAAGAGGGGGTGTAGTGGGTCATAGCGTGTTCACCATGACTGACATGGGAAAGGCAGCAGGGCTGCAGAAAGGGAAGGGCGATATGCTGAGCCTGGCCCGGTCACAGCCACGACTGGCACCGTGGGGCAGCGCTGGCCAAGCTGAGAAGTGCCGCCATGCCATAACCTCTGACACTTGTTTTTTGGGTTTCAACCTCAACCCCCCTGAGCTAAGGCCAGTGCAAGTGCAAAACAGAAGACTGGTTAAAAAAAAAATAATAAAGGATTTTTTTCATGCATTGCTTGCACATGTTCCTTCAAGCCTGCCTGTGCTGTGGGAAGGTGCTACAAGGATGTGCACAACATATGTACTCTCCCCCTGCCCCCCTCTAGCTTTGGTGCTATTGTTGGTCCCCCTGCGGCCAGCCTGGCTCAGCCGCTCACTGCACTGATGGTGACAACAGCTCCCATCCCACCCACCATCCTGCCCCAACCCAAACCCTGGGAGTGGGCATCACTACTGCATTAACGCCAGAAATACTTAAACCATCAGCATCCAGCCTCAGGCAGAAGCAAATCTCGGAGCCAGGAGGAAACTTGCCCTTTCCCCCCTGTCCAGGGAGACGCAGTCGGATGCTGTCCCACAGGTACTGGAGCAGCCAGCCGGTGCACCTTGGCTCAGGGAAGCACAGCTTTGGGTGGGTGCCCAGAGGGGCTGACGCACATTGGAGCAGGACCCAGCCCTCGGCGGTGCCAAGGCCCTTTGTCCATCCTGGTTCCCTGACGTCTTTGGGCACCCCCTGGAGATGTGGGTGATGGGGCTGTCATGTCCCCCCCACTGGTCGCGAGCGTGTGCAGTACTCCCCAGTGCCACCGTAGGGATTTGGCCCTGGAGGTGCCCACTCTGCAGGCAGCACCCCCTGCCACCCCGGCAGCTGCAGCCAGGCTTTGGCACGTGGAGGCAGTTTTGTACAGCAGCCAGCAGCTTGCTGCTGTGAGAACAGAAACTCGCTTTGCAGTTGGACCTATATGGAGAGCTGAACACAGGTTTCCTTCCCAGCAGCGCGAGGGCAGCACAGTACCTGCCGTAAGCTGTGTGTGAGGGCCGTCGCTTTTCCTAAATGGGGGCACCTGCCTGGAACTCAGCGGGATTTGGTCCTTCCCAGTTCCTGGCGCTGATCTCCAGTTGGCCGAGGCCACGCTTCCATGGGGAGGTGACTCTGGGCAGGGATCCTGGGGACTGCAAGCCAGGCATTCCCATTCCTCATCCCTGACACAGGAGTCAAGTGGATGCACCGCTGCCACTGTGACAGCCCTACCTTGCCCTGGGGACGAGGCTGTGTGGCAGGGAGAGGTATAGACCATTTTGGGCTGCAGTGCTGTTGTCCGAAACACATGTCCAAGGTGCCCAGCTTGGTGGGACCCACATGCCTGGCACAGGGATGCATAAGTAAAGCTCTCATTACAGGGGTGTGCAGCTAGTAGTGCGCGGAAAGAGAAAGGAATGTTTTTACTTTTATTAATATTGCCTGGTGCATGGTCAGGCCATGGTGGGCATGCTACCAAGGAGTGGAAGGTGTGGTAACATTATCGTTGCCCACATATTGCAAATTCACATTAACTCTACATAAAATGTGGCAGTAATCCCACAGCGGTGACCCTAAAAATGCCCTTTTCTTCAGAGGGGACTCTACAGAGGCTTTCATAGTTAGCCTTTCTGTTCCTCCCTCCTTTTCTTTGCATCTGAGCTGGAATAAAGAGATTTAACGCTGAGCAGCATGAGCACCTGTAGCCCCTCAGCCCACCAAGTGCCGTGCTGCCCTGCTGACCCCAGTGAATTCGGCAGCAAACCCTTTGTCACCAACAAGCTCAGTTCGGTTGCTTTATTTCATTTCACTTTGCGAGATACAAAAAAAAAAAAGCCGGGGATGGAGCCAGTGCACACCGCAAGCGGCCTGGCATCCCCTCTGGCGCACGGCAGCTGCCGTGAGCCTTCGGATGCATGTTCCTGAGTGGGAGGGGGCAGGTGGGGGGCAGCACTGGGGCAGCCACCCTGCCCACTCACTGGCTGTAGTAGTAATCCTGGCCGTACACGTCATAGCCATGCCCCTTGTAGTAGCTGTACTCGTCCTCATAGGCCCGGTAGCTGTCCCCGCGGGCATACTCATCCTGCTCCCCATAGCTGCCATCGGTGGTGCCCTCGTCCCCCCGGCCGTGGCCCCCAACCGTCACCTCGTATTCCCACTGCTCCCCAGCTGTGGTGGCATCCGTGGGTCCCACATCTCCTGTGGTGGTTGCCTGGGACAGCCCCTCTTCACCAGTGGTGCTGGCAACGGTGGTGCCTTCGGTTTCCTCCTCCTCCTCCTCTTCCTCTTCCTCTTCTTCTTCTTCCTCCTCCTCTTCCTCCTCCTCCTTGGCCATGCTGGTGCCCTCCTCAGCCGCCGCAGTGCCATTGCCATGAGGCCTGTCTCCCCCCTCAGTGGTGTTGGTGCTTGTGCCATTGATGCTATTCTCATTCTCAGCTACCTCTTCTTCCTCCTCCTCCTCCTCATTCTCATCGCTGTCTTCATTTTCGGAGTCACCCCCCTTCCTGCCCCCCTTTAGGGGCCCTTGGCAGCCCTTGCCCTGGCCGGGGGGAAAATAACACAGCATTAGTTGGGTGTTGGGAGGTCGCAGCTTTTCAGTGCCACACCGCATGGGGCAGGTGTGGGCACAGCTGAGCATCCCCTCAGTGCCTTGCATAGCAAGGATGCCTTTTCGGGGTGCCCCTTCCAACCGTCCCACCAGGTTAATGCCCAGAGCTTGGCCCAGCCTTGGGCATCTTGCACAGCAGGCTCCCAAGCAGAAATGGGGTGCAGGGCATCCCATGGGTGCAAGTAAGCATGTAGTGAACATATCCCCCCCACTACGGGTGCTCCCCTCCAGCCCCCCAAACCACACCTGCTGGAGGGATGCGACATCTTCTCCCAGCCCACCCTGGCTGTCTGCAGGAGCTTCTCCGGCAGGGTGGCCAGCTGCCCCGGTGCCAGCATGGGATGGCTCCTGCAGGGACAGGGAGAGGGCGGGGCAGGTGGTCAGCAGCAGGAACAGAGCATGCAGCATCCCCTTGCAGCGTTTGGGCACTGCGCTGAGTTTCCTGCTTTCCCATGGGTCTCGCCCCAGGCTGAAATCGAGAAGCTGCGGCAGGGCAGCCCCAGCCATGCAATTAAGTGGTGGTGGCTGAAGTCGGGTGTTCCCATTCTGGCTACACATTTTGCTTTACAAAGCATCTAAAAGTTTGCTTTTGAAGTTCCCTCTCCCAGTTTCCAATAAACAAAGAAGGCCACAGGCGCGCTACATGCGGACACACTACACACCAGGTGTAGATAGCTGGCGAGAACGTGATGGCTCAAAGCCAGGCATGAGCCTGAACTCCACCAGCAATAAGCCATCAGCACCACTCGGCCCCACAGACCACACAGTGGAGCAGGTCTCAGCAGGGTGCATGGCAGTCTGCGCAGCTAAGAAATGGAATGAATAAACCCAAATGCAAGCAGTGCCTGGAGCAACCACTGAGGAATTGGTGGGGCAGCTCACCCTGTTCCCAGCCTGGGAGGAGGAGCACTTCGCCATCAGCAAATGAACCCAGCTGCGGTGGGGAGACGTGGGGTCACTGCCATCCCTGCCCTGGGCAGTCCTCACTGCTCACATGCCAAGAATAAAGATGCTCACCCTGGTGTTTTGGGCCAACTCAGACACTTAAAATATAGGCGCATCTGATGCCAGTAAAAACCCAGGCTGTTTCCTCTCCACTGGAGGAGCCGAATTGCAGGGTGCAGCTGGCTGTGCCAATGGAAGTGATGCCCCCTGTCTAGCAGCTGATACAACGATGGCTCTTTACATACCTGGAACTGATCTTGAGGCCTTTCATCATGATTTACCTTGCTGACCACCCCCTGCCAATGAAGGCACACAGCATCCCTGCCCGGGATTTTTTCCTCAGGAATGAGCCCCTTTGGCTGTCTCACGCCACTACTCAAAGTTATCCCTAGTGACCATAGTGGTAGGGGAGAGGAACAGGCAAAAAGGGGCAAATTGCAGGGAGGTGCTGGGGCTGGCAGAGGCACCTGGGGGATGGGGTCCACCCCATGGTGCAGGCCAGCCCCAGGCGGGCCTCCAAAGGAGGTTTTAAGGCCAGATGCCCAGCCTTACAATCCTGTTAAAAAGGCCTCTAAAATTAGCATTCAAATAATTAAATTTAAAAAAAAAGAAAAAAAAAAGAAGAAAAATATGTGATTAAACCTGACACATAGGTTTCCAAGCATGCCAGATCCCTGTCTCAAAGCACCTGTGTGCCTGAGACCACTAGATTATTTTTCAGCATCTGCAACCCAGTGAAGCACAACAGACCTTTGTAATCCCTGGTGTTTAATTCTGGACCTGGGTGATTCTCTCAAATGCAGCAGTGCCCAAGCTCATATTGACCCAGCAGACAGGAGCAGCGTTACCCGCTGGGCTGGTACAAACATGCGTTTCCCCATACAGCATCGGTTTGTGTCCCCCACACGCACGCATGCAGAGCATAACTGTATTTTCCATAGCAATTTTATCAGCACTAGAGGGGCAACACACCCTGAAAGTGGAAGGTAAGAGGAGTCCCTAACAGCGCCTTTTGCCTTGGGAGTGAGCCTCCCTGCTCCTTCTGAGCCACTGAAAATGGAAACCCGGAAAGTTTGTCTCAGGGTTGTTTGGTGCGTTCCCCTCCCATCCTCTTTAAAAAAGGAAGAAAAAGGAAAAAATATACAAAAAATAATAAAATAAAGCCCAGAGTAGAAAATCCAGTCGCATCCAGAGTGCAAGGCTGTGGGCGGTCAGTGGCCACAAATGCTGATGAGCAGAGACTACAAAACCAAAGAAAGTTCCCAAATTCCCGTATTTGTTTTGCAGGCCGCTGGTTTGCTGTACTCACCCCCCCTTCCTCCTCTTCCTCCGAGCCGTCCCCCTCTTCCTCCGATGAGTCACTGCCCTAAGGAGAGGGAAAACTGAGCTGTGCTGGCGAGTCTCCATTGGTGTCATGAGCGCGACGGTCTCAGCCCAGCCCTGCAGGCCAGTGGCAGGTGGGGCACAGACTGTGCCCCCCATCTCATTTGGGCCGCTATCTCCATGTTTGGTGGGCGGCGAAGCATCAGCAGCCCCTCCGAAGCACCCACCTGGTACCGTCGCTGCGGGGGATGCACGAATGCATATCTGTACAGGTAATACCGGTGCCTGTTCTTGAACACCTATTGGGAGAAGAAGGGGATAAATCCCATCAGTCTTGGGGGCTTGGGTAGAGGACTGACCGAAACACCCTCATCCTCAAGGCCAGTGCCACGTGGGGCTGGGCATACAGGGTGGGGGGAGACCCTACCGCGTTTTCTTCTGAGTCATCCGACTTGGCTCGCCGCAGCCAGCTCTTGACCTGAGGGAAAGGCTGGGTTGGCATGCACCCCACACCAGCCCCGGCGAGGCCGGGGGGTGCCCCCAACACCCGGCACTCACCGAGAAGGCGCACGCCATCCCCACCAGGCAGGCGAAGACCAGGGCAGTCCTCATGGCTGCTTTCTCTAGGAGAGCAGAACACGGAGAGGGCTTGCTTTTCAGGTAGAAAGCACTGTCACTACCCAAAATCATACAGGTGTTTGTGTCCACATGGGTGAGCAGGGAGAAGGCTCACCTCCAGCCACCTCTTCGTGGCGTCACCCTGCCCCTCCAGAAACCCAAGTCCTTCTTTTGGTTTTTTTGACAGATTTGCCTCAATTTCCATGAATACATTTTGTTTTTGCAAGAAGCCACAAAATACCAGGAAAGTGAGTTTCACCTGGTAGTGGATGCAGTTTTCCCTGACCAGGACTACTCACTCCTGCTTCCCCATTGCCTGCGAGCAAGTGGGGAAAACCAACCCCTGCCAGAGCTGTGACAGGAGCAGCCAGCAGGAGCACTGCCCACTGTGGCCACCCTGCTCAGGCTCTGCCCAGGGAGCAATGCCCCTGGGAATTACACCACAGAGAGTTTAACCTCGTTGAGGAAAAATAAATAAGCAAACAAATAAATGAATATAATAGGCTTCTATAGTCTGCCATTGACAAAAATAGCAGCGGCAAGGCACCAATGCCAGGAGCCCTCCCGTAGGCATATCCGGGGAGGAGGCTTGGCTCTGGGCAGGTCTAAGCTGCATCCCCTAACCATCAAAACCCAGCCTGCCCTCCTCCATCCCGGCTCCAGCAAGAATGCCCGACCTTTCCTGCAGTGCCCCAGCCTCCCCCCAGGGAGGGATGCTCCTGGCATCCCCCCAAGCCCAGTCAGGCCCACTAACCTTCCTTTTTCCTACCCTTCCTCCGGCTAAACCCACCAACAGCTGTGCTGAGGTTTGGGGGGAGTTGTTATTATATTTATCTGCACTTGAAGTTTCCCCATCTTTGTTTAACTCAGGCCAGAAAACAACTGAGCAGCTGCTAGCTTCCCTGGCCATGCAGCAAGGCTCTGGATGCTCATCCCCTCCACCCGAGCGCTTCATGAAGCCACAGACCCAGGAAAGGGCTAAAAGCAACATCCAGCCCCTCCAGCAAGCTGAGCCCTCCCACCCCTCTGCAAAAAGCAGACGGCAATGCACAATCCAGCCGGGAAAAGCAGCAGCAAGCTTACCCCACCACAGAACCGATGGCTACCCACGGAGTCAGCCGGCACAGATTTCCTTCTGCTGCTGCCCTGCCGGGATATAAGGTCTATTTTTGCCCACCCCCCCAAGCCAGTCACCGCCCTGCCCGGCGTGACGCCAGCCTGCTGGCGTGCGCCAGAAAACCCCCAAACTTCAACACCAGCAGATTTGGTGCACAAACGTAGTGCCCCGCGCCGCTGCCAAACCCGGGGAGGTTTGCACCGCACTGCTTAATTGAGGGTCTGGCCTCCGAGGAACGGCAGGGAGGCCAGAGGGTATAATAACACTCTGGGTTTAAATTAAAATAAATATTGGGAAATCTGTTCTTGGGGGGTGTCTACCTCCCTTTTTGGGAAATTCTGTCACTGTTTTTTCAAGAGGACAAAAAAGACCAACTTCAAAGGCCTGGCTCCACAGTCACTTGGGCACAGCCATTAGACAAAAAAAGGCTAAATCCAAACAAGTCCCTCTCCAGCCTGCCTGCAGAGGTGAAAAGGGCCTTGGGAAGGGCAGGGACAGAAAAGGGGACTTGGATACAGGTGCCACCAGTCCCCCTTTGAAAGCCATTTCTGCCACAGTGATGCTACCAAATGCACACCTGCTTCGTTTCTCATGCCTCCCGAACCACATAGACCCACGCAGGGGCCGACCCGGCCCCCCGCTCTCCAAAATCAGTCCCCCAGCTGAAATCTGGCAGCTCTGTACGTGTCCCCAGAAAAGCAGAATAACTGCCTGGGGCAAAAAAATGCAAAAAAAAACCCCACTCATGGCCACCCAAAGCTCAGCAGGGACCTTGGTGGCAGGATACAGCCAGTGGTCGGAGCCCACCTCTCGTGCCCTGTGCCTGATGGCAGGGGATGGGGCATCTGGGTGCTGCCGCCCTGCACCCACCTCTGCAGGGACATCCTTTCTCCTTTCCCTATAGTTATCGTTTCCTGCTGGGATTTCAACCGCCCAGCTCTCCAGTGCATTTCTGCTCCCTCTTTCCCAGATTTTTCTTGCACAGGCCCCTTGCCGCTCCTGCAAGTGCCCTGGCTGCAGCAGCTCAGGGGAACGACTCCTTGTCGAATGCAGCTTTGCTTTCCACAGCGGCAAGGAGAATTGCAAATCCCACATGATGCCTTCAGCCCTACAACCCTCAGAGAGGGAATGGTGGAGGTGGAAAATGCGTGCCTTCAAGCAGGTTGATGATGCACAGGTTATCTAGTGATAAAACTATGGTTATTTAGGGCAGAAAACTCCGCTTTGCAGTGAAAGACCTGAACGCTCATGTTTCTGCTCAAAACCAGAGGCTGTGCTTGCTGAAAGCCTCAACCACATCCAGGGGAGCTCAGTTTGAGTCTGAATGTGATTGGGAAGCAAAAGATTTCCAGTTAACCAAATTCCCAGGTTAGGACCAGAAAGACAAAGCTTTTTTGTTGTTATTTTGTCTTCTTGCTCATCGCTCGCCACCTCAACAGGTACGTCGTGGGGAGTTGCTAACTGCTGACCAAACGCCATGCACATCACATGCTTTTGGGGAGGGAGAAGTCCCTTGCGGCCTCCCGGGGGGGTCCAGCAGCCCTGGCAGCAAGCCAGGCACCTTCCCGCTGTGCAAACCCCAGGGCTGCAGGATGCAGCTGCGCCTGCCCCATGGGCTTCAAAGCCCTTGTGTCACTGTGAGGAGCCGTAATTACAAGGGAGGGCTGGAGCTGGCCGTGGCTTTCATCTAGCGCCTTGGGCCAGGAAACCTCCCCCCCACCCCAAAAAGAAAAAAAAAAAAAAAAGTCATGCAGTTTTCCAATGCCAACGCAGCAGCCATCGACAAAGAGAGAATCTGTGAGGAACCCGGTCCCCTCCCAGTGCCGTGGGGCTGGGGCAGCCGGAGGGGCTGCCCTGCTAGGGGGTGATGCGGGGAGCACAGGACAGAGACAGCCCTGCTTGCCATTACCCCATGCCGTCACGGGCTGCCCTGCGCAGGAGAGCAGCGAGCACGTGCCCAGCTTTGAGCTTAAATTTCATCAGGGCTGGGGAACAGAGAGTGCTGGTGGGAGGTGATTTTTAATGTAATTAAAGGGCTGCTGCTCCAGGCTGCTTAAAAAAAGAAAACTGACTACAAAAACACATATTTCACCCAAGATCCCTAAAAAGCCCCAGGATAATTAATGTGTGCTGAAGTGCCTCGCGCAGCCAGCACCTATGTTTAGCTCCTGGGCCAGGGAGCGAGTGCTGCCTGGGCAGGCCACTGACACCAGCAACCTCACAGCACCGTGCAAGGAGACCAGCAGAGAAGTTGGCCAAACGCATCCAAAACGTTTCCATTTAAAATAATAATAATAAATAAATTATAAAAAACATCACATCTCAGGGTTGGAACATGGTGTCTTAATGCTTTTGCAACACCTCTGGCTCTCCAAGGCAGCAGGGCTTGGAGAGATCACTCGTTTGCCCAAAAGCAAGTTATTAAAAGTAATCACAGGATCTGACAGCTTCATGAAAATAACCTCGCCTTTCTAGATAAACAGCTGGAAACAAAACACGGAACAGCTTGCCTGCCTCCAGAGGATGTGCCAACAGGTGAGAACAGCAAAAACCCATTTTTTGGGAGCACGAGGCAGGCGCGCACGCAGCCCATGTGGGCAAATGTAATGATTTCCCTTCTGCATTACCATCAGTTTTTTAACATGTACAGGTACGCTGCTGTGTTGCTCATGACATGCTTTGGTGAGTGAGCTGGGGGCATTGCTGCCCTCGCACAGTCGATGACAAAGCCCCCAGGAGGCTGCTGCTGCACCCAAGCCCCACCGTCGGTCCCATGACCCAGCACTGGTGGTGTTTGCATCAGCTGCCGGCACCAGCTTTGTGCTGCGACCGGGTGGGCTTGCACCCAGCATGGCCCAGCAAGGGCACTGCATATGGCTTTGATGTAATTGCCCGAGCCCATGGAGACCTCATGGTCAGAACGTCCCTGTCTGGCACAGGCTGACATGGCTCCTATGTCAAAATTTAATTATTATTTTTGCAGGGCGGTGAATGAGCAGAGCAGCGTGCTCCTGTCCTGCCTGGGTCCACCGCTGGGCCGAGGCTGTGGTTGGGGCTGCACCATCCTATTTCCACACCCTGGAGCTATTCTGGAAGGAAACCTCAGGGCCAAAAATAAATAAAGAAAACAAAACCAGAAGGACACTTGAGCATGGTGGGGAGAGGCCGAGGTGCTGCTGCAGCCAGGGAAAGGGGCACTCCTGCCATGCAGCACCGTGGCCAGGGCACCTCCGAAATGTGCTTTGGGGGGCACCAGAGACAGAGCTTGCCCCAGCTCCCACCTCTCCCCAGGTGCTGCCAGGGACAGGAGTGTGCGTGCCACAGCCACGAACTGGGGAGCCAAGTGATGAGCAAGGAGAGGGTGCACCAGCAACAGCATAAGAATAAGGGATCCCTCTCTCATCCCTCTTACCTCTCACGGCACAAACCCCAGTGCAAACCAACATCAGCTGGGCACACAGCTTGTTATTTTTTGGCAAGCAGTCGACTTTAGAATAAAAGCAGGAGGGGAGAACACCTAAAATGCACCACGTATCAACCTCAGTTATCAGTACACAACCTTTATACATTGGCCCTCTGCAACTAAACATTTCATATGATTTTCCTTTTCTCTAAGGCAGGAAAGCAGGTAAAGGAAATTAATTCTATTTTACGCAAAACATGAGCCACGAGTAGCTCTGTAACGTGAGCACTTTTGAGGCAGCCTGAACTCTGGGGAAAAGAAACCCGGCAAATCACTGAGGCAAGGTCACAGCGTTATCACAAATCCCAGCACTCGCCACCACCCAGGTCCTCACGTGTTTGAGCAATATCTGTGTATCATATTTCCTCTGGGTTTTTTTTGCTTGTTTTGGTAATTTCTCAGGAGGAAGAAACTGCGCACCAGCTAGAGTAAGTTACCAGGACTGGTCCCACCACCAGTCTGCTGCCTCCATCCATGTGTGAGAACCCTCAAACACAGCCACACGACAGAAACAGGAGTAAAAAAAACAAGTAAACCCCAAAAGAGGCCCCATTTGGAGGAGAACAGGCAGAGAGCTCAGGTTCATTTCAGAGGTACCCACCGACAACCTGCACACCCAGCTCAGGAACTGAGCGCTCTGCCAAAGTCAAATCAGTGTTCCTGGACAATCAGACATCTGGATGGCGTAGAGGAACGTTGCTCCCTGCGCCACGCGGGCGATGGCCACCTCCCTCCCTGCCACTGCACACCCTGCTTGAACCTTCAAAAAAGGCAGTGTTTGGGCTTAAAAAGTTGCCATTTGCAGCAGAGGCAGAGAGCGCTGCATGTGTCAGCAGGAACTGCGGTGCTTATTGCACCGGCGATTTGTTACTGTGCACACGGGTGAGTTGCACACCACTTGTATATGTATCCATATATACACAGATAAGTACATGTCTGTTGCAGTAAGTACCTTAACGCTCAGGCACTCATTTTATTTTTGAAAAAGAATGCTTTGAAAGTTTTCATGCTATAATAAATCTACTTTTTGCTCTGCAGCTGAAACAGCATCGGGTCTGGGACAGGAGAGGGCAGGTGCTGCCTCCACTCCCCAGTTGCAGGTTCAGCTCCTGTTTTCAGAAACCAGATGCCTTCTGCTAAAACAAAACACCAACTCTTCACAGCTTTGTATTTCAGGGTGTGAAAACAGAAGAACCTGAACTGCAAACCACTTGCTCACTCTGCAGCTTTAAGGTCTCCATAGCGAGTTTGGGGGTGCAGTACAGGTGGATGCTAATGCTTGTACTTTACTTGGTGCCCGACTCCTTGGGGCAGTGCTGGGGGGAACCACAAAACTCCCAGGACTGGCTGCGCTGAGGAGGGGAAGGTTATTTGGCATTGAAGTGCATGGAAGTAAAGGGAGACGGAAGAAAATCTTCCTTAGAGCATTTGAAAGGTTTGTAATATTTTGGGGTTTCACTGAGGTCAGAGACTGCTTTCCCCTGGCTGAAACATTTCTTTTGTTCAGATTGACGGCAGCAGCAATTCCATCAGAAATTTTTCCTCCCCATTGAGGAAGGCAGAGAAACACGATCAGACTCTCCCAACCTTACCGTGCGCTTGGCAAGGAGTGGTTCCCATCACTGAAATCCATCACAGGGGGCACAGAAGAGACAATCCCTTCAGATTATTTCTTCCACCGATACTGCCATTTTGCTGAAGACAAACAGGGGCCAAAGACAAATCCTGCAGTCAGCTGTGGCACTCAGCCTGCCATGGGAAGCCCAGGGCACTTGGCCGTGCTGCCAAAAAAGCCGCTGGTGGATGGAAAGGTGCTCTGCGGGTCGTGAGGGTCTCTCTGCCAGGAAAATAAGGGGGTTGAATAAATGCAGCTTGCGTGCTGTGGCCACCCCAAGTCCAGGGGCTGCAGCCGGACTTGGTGCTGCTGCCTCCCACCGCTTTGGCCACACCAGCTACTTATAGATCTTTTTCTTCTTGGAAAGGACAAAAAAAAAAAAACAACCTAGAAACCTTTCTTTTAAGATGGTGCAGACTCATGTTTTGACAAACCCAAATGCGACCAAAAATAGCTGCTTTAATGCTGATTCCTGAGTAAATCACTGCGTTCAGCTTTAGAGGCCACCCTCAATGCACAAAAAATGCCATATGGGTGGATATGGAAAAATGCATACAATGATGTGGACATTTTTTACCCTTGTGTAACCCACCAGGCAAGCTGACCCTTACAACCTCATTGCACAATCAGTCCAAAATGGGATGCAGGAACACCTCCAGCGACGGCAGAGCTCGTGGCCAGCCTTCACAGCTGCTTTTCCTGCCTGTCTGACAGCAGCTAGTGGGAGCACTCCCCTCGGATGCTCATTGTGCACAGACACGTGCCGCAAAAAACAGACACAAGGGCTGCTGCTAAAAATGCCTTAAAATCCTCAAAGCGAGAATCTTTGGCCACTCTATCTGTGGCCATCCAAAACCTCACCCTGGGAAGCATTGCCTGCTACCAAGCCCCTGTGGATGGCAAGCAGGGTGGCCCTGCTCACATACAGATGAACAGCATTTGATGGGGACAGCCCAGTGCCACCAGTGTCCCCAAAAACCTGCCCATCCTCACAGATACGTGCTGCCAGGTGCTGGGCACGACCCTGCATGGGGCCAACATGAGCGGCTCCCCTCCCTGCGGCCAGGCAGGAAGTTTCCCCAGCGAAGGGCTGAGTTTCTTCCCCACTGTGTTGCCCAGGAGGAATGGTCCCGTGGGAAGCTGTCCCGGCAGGCAGCAGCCAGCTCTGGCACCAGCTCCCCAGCCTTTGGGGAGCAGCCAGCCAGCGGGAGGCAAATTTTGGGCCTTGCTGGCAGGGACATGCATGCAACCGCAGCACGTTCCTGGGAAGGCATGCGAAGGGGATACACGTGCAGGAGGAATACAGCCGGCTACCCCTCCAGCATAGAGTGCAGCGGGGCGCTGCCTGCCCTGTTTGCAAGGCACACACACCCCTGCCATTCAAATGAAAGCCAAATCAAGCCAGTTTTTCCTCTCCATGCGTGAAACAAGGGAGGACGAGCGCTCGCCATCCCCTTTGCAGAAGGAGGGGCAAAGGTGAGTGGCCCCCTCCCCAGATGTGCCGTGCTGCTGGTTTCCCCAGTGCTGCTCAGACCAGGATGAGGGCAGACAGAGGGTCAGGCACAAGCTGCGGGAAGCAGTTCCACGGAGCCTGTTTCATCCCACCCTTGCGATGGGCTGGCTTCACCACAGAGCTGCGGGGCACCCCTCGCTTTCCTGGAGGCTCCGGAAAAAAAACCAAACCTCCCCGTCCCCATCGCCACCAGTTGTCCCCACACAAACACCAGCCACCTCTGACGGCCCCGGGGATGCGACCCAGCCCCGCGGCAGAGCCGGCACCGAATTGTCCCCGCTGGCTGAGCAGCAGCACCGCTTGCTGGACACGGGAGAGCCCACAGCCGCGCCCGAGCCTGCGCCGCCGCGCCGAGGAGCCAGCAAACACTCCACTATGACAGTTTTAAACCAAAGCCACTGCTGTGGCCCAGCCCTTTTTGCACCTCTGGGCTGCAGCCAAACCCGTGCTCGCTGCCTTTCACCCCAGCGGTGGGGCTGCGCACCGGCACTTTGGTACCCACGACCCTGACAGGTACCATCACCGTCACAGCATCCCCCACTCCTCATGCACGGGGTCCAAAAAATAAGGGGTAAGTCACACCCGAGGTATCCACTGTGAAGTGGGGACCAGTGGGGCAGAGAAGGCAGGGTCGGGAAAGAGGCTTGTTCCCAGGGCAGCAGCGTGGGGAAGCTGCGCTTTTCAGAGCTGACCTCATACAGAAGTAGAAAAAGCTTACAGAGGGTGGAAATTAAAACATAAATTCCACTAAAACCAGGAGCTGTGCAGCTCCCAGCTTTTGTAGTGATGGAAAGAGTCTACAAATTAAGTGCAGTTTCGCTATAGGTAGTAAAAAAATATTTCATTTCTTTACTGGTTCTTGAATTTGGTATTGCAATGCCCAGCAATGACACCGCTAAGCCAAGGCAGCTGAAAGGCATGCACCCGCTCACACTGTGCCCTTGGAGACTGTCCCCTGCAGAGCCACAACTCCATGCTGTAAACCTGCACAGCTACACAACAGCTGCAGCTTCCTCCATCAGCATCAATACCCATGCTGTACAAGCTTGTCGTACACATGTGAAAAACTAAGAAGGGCCTGGATGGGATTTTAAACAAATAATGTGCTGTTTACTTTCTTCCTGGTACGAGAAAAAAACAAAAGGCACACCAAGTAAAAGAGGCTTTACCCATGATCTACCAGCCCACAATAACCCCTTGTACCTGACTTGCCTGTGTCTCTGCTGCAGGGAACCTGGTGCCAGAGGCCACCACGGGCACCCAGAGCCAGTGGTCCAGGAGAGCCCCCATGCCCTGGGGCATCTCCTTCCTGGCATCTCAGGAAAAG
This sequence comes from Burhinus bistriatus, assembly GCA_013397275.1. Classification (NCBI taxonomy): domain Eukaryota; kingdom Metazoa; phylum Chordata; class Aves; order Charadriiformes; family Burhinidae; genus Burhinus; species Burhinus bistriatus. The sequence goes on along the minus strand of VYXH01008486.1, from coordinate 7,746 downwards.
CAGGACAACCCTTGCTCACATTGCAGCAGGGGATGGCTATAATATAGCAAAGCCCCAGGCCCAGCTCATTGGGGTCATTAGCAGCTTTCCCACCCTACTGTTGGGTCACCTAGGGGCAGGGGTGGCCCTTGGGGTGCCTGGAAATAGGGGGGGTGGGAACACTCCTCAGCTTCTTCTTTCCCCCTCACCCAAGCATGCTGTGGCTCCCCATGCAAACAGCCTGCCCTTTGCTCCCCGCTCGCTCCAGTCCGACCCCAAATCACAGCACCTGACTCCCCTGGGAAAGAAAAACAGCAACACCTCAAACCACACCACTGTGGAGTTTGATGGTTTTAATGGTAATTAAAGAAATCAACAGGGTACATTTCAGCTTTGAAATACAAGTGCAAAAAGGATACAATATAATGCTTTCTGTACATTTCTTACAAAATATTACATACATCCCATACTGAAGTGGTACTTCACACACCTCTGAGCCCACGAACAGCGTGTGCACACCAGCTGTAGCTTTTCCTCCTTATGTGCAGGATGTGGAGCTAACAGAAAGCTCCTGTTGGAGTCTGGGCAGATGCTTTTAGGGCAGTGGTAGGTAAATACAAGGGGTGAACACAGGGACCTTTCTGCCCAGCATGCCCAGGCGCAGCTCCTGGAGTGCCAACTACCACTGTGCCCTTGTGGCAAGCGGGCAGCATCACCCTGCTGGCACTCACAGCTCTCGGCTGCTCTCTGGTTTGGTGTAGGAAATGCCTTTTCTCACTGCGGTTTGGCGTTTTCCCTGTGTCTGGCATCACCTCCCACTTCACACCCCGTGTAGTGTGCCCAAGTCTAGCCCTGGCTAACCCACCTCCATTTTATCCACGGCATCTTCTCAGGAAGAAGTCAGCCAGGCTATATAGCAAATAAATTAAACCCCCCCTCCCCCTGTACCCCCCAGCACCAATGAGGCTGTGAGGCACATGTCAGTACCCATCCTGGCAGTCGTTGTCATCGTAGTCAGCAGCAGGCTTGTTGCGGTAGGAGGCTGGCCGCCGTTTCCAGCTCCTGCTCTCCAGGCTCTGCAGCGAGCTGTCATCCCCACGGCTGTTGGACTCATGGGTGGCATCCTCCTGGGAGTGGCTCTCCTCCTCATCATCATCATCCTCCAGGGACTCGCTGTTGTTGCTCTCTGTGGACCTGCTGTCCTCACCTGCATTGTTCTCTTGGCTGCCATCATCCTCCGGGGATGCACTCTGGCTCTCAGCTGATGTGCTTGGCACATCCCCATCAGGGTTGGAGTCATTCTCGTCCTCCTTTGACTCCTCCACAGTGTCCTCTGTGGACTGGCTCTGGTCACCATCATCTTCCCCAGACTTGCTCTGGTTGCCCTCGTCTTCCCCAGACTCACTGTCAGGTGCAGATGGAGCACTCCTGTCCTCGGCAGACTCCTGGTCCTCCTGCCCTTCCCGGGACAAGCTGTCACTGCGCTCACTTGATGTGCTCACCACCTCCTGGGAGGTGTCCTCCAGGGACTTCCCCGGCTCTTCATCCGACTTGTTGGCAGTAGCCTCCCTGGACTCGCTGCTGTCTTCTTCCCTGGAGGGGCTGTCCTCCCCATCCCGGTCCTCCCCAGAGCGGCTGGTGCTGTTTTCCTCTGACTGGCTGGCGATAGGCTCTTCTGACTGACTGTTGTCCTCCATGGACGGGCTGTCTTCTCCTGAGTCAGCATCCTCCACCTCTGGGGACCTGCTGTCGCCGTCCTCCCAGCGGTGGGAGCCAGCGCCCCAGTCGCTCTCTCGGCTGCTCAGGCCAGCACGGCGCCCCTTGTAGTTGCTGCCCAGGCTGTCGAAGACAGAGGGATCATCGCCCTGCATGGCTTCATCCTCGAAGTCGTAGCGCTCCTCCTCCTGGCTGCTGCTGCTGCCCCCTCCCCACCTGTAGGTCTGCTCATGCCGGCTGCGGAGATAGTTCCTATACTGCCGGTGGTCCACCCCAATGCTCTCACTGCTGCTACTGCTGCTGCTGTCACCATGCCCTCTGCCAGCCCCGGTGTCCCCACGGCCCGCATTGTGGCTGTGTTCGCCTGCCCTGTCGTCAGCACCAGCCACGTAAGTAGGACCTTCACCCCACTCTTCTTCCCCATTCTCATTGAATGTGTCGTCCCCACTGTCATCCTCCTCGTCCAGGAGCCCAACGGCATGGGAGGGAAGCCCATTGGCGCCAGTGCTGTGGTGCTCTCCATTGTCACGATCATCAGCATTGTGTGCATCTTCCTCCTACAGAGGTGACAAATGGAGACAAATGCAAAACAGGTCACAGGTGCTATCGGCACTGCTCACCGCGCAGGTGAAGTGCTACCCTGACCAACACCAGATTTGGGGCTAAGCGCACTTTCCTGGCAGAGCAAAACAGCCCTCTCCACTGACTCACCAGGAAACCAAGGCCGTTCCCATCCCAGGCACTCGTGTCCTTGTGGTCCACCCGGTTCAGGTGCTGAGCCTCCCCAACTCTGCCTCCCTTGTCTTGGCCACCATGCTCGCTCAGCTCCTCGCCCACGGCATTCCCACCCACTGGGTCCCTGGCAAGGGCATTGTCCCCCCTCTCCGCACTGACAGGAGGATGTCTGCCATATCCACCACCCAGGAGGTTGCCCAGCTTGTTGATGTAATCTTCGCTTCCTGCGTCCTGGAGGCAAAACATGATATGGTGCTTTGGTTTGTTAAACACCACTGCACATTCACTGCTACTGCTGCAGGATGATATATTGCTCTTAATCCATGCAAGTGCTCAAGCCTTTTTCATTGCTCGCACCTCAGCCCTTTAGTTGTTTTTGCTGATGCAAAAAAAAAAGTAGCCACCAACAAAAAGGCAACCCAGAAAAGCCCAAACTGTGATGGTTCAGAGCACAGAAACTCCTTTTTCAGGACTGATGCAGCAGAATGCATCAGGTGAATTGGGAACATGCACAGGGAGGGAAGGCAAAATGAGATGAAACCAACACAGCTTGAAAAGACTGAGTAGATGCGCAAAGCTCAAAGACCCACAGAAGTGGCAGCTCTTTCCCCAGGTGCCTGGCCCAAGGATGCCTGCCTGGGAATGGCTCCCCATCCCAGACTTGCTCCATGAGTAGCTGCCACCTGCAGGACTGGGATACCCTCCAGCTTACCTCCTGCTGGGCACTGAGGCGGGGATGGGCAGGCTCACGGTCAGGCACCTAAACATCCAGGAGACATCTGATCAGTGATCGGTGCGCCTCAGCTGGGCAAAACCACTGGGGTTTGGGGTTTGAATACCTGCCCAGTGGATACTTACAGGGTGAGCACAGGCTATGGCCCAGAGGAGCAGCACCAGGAATGCAGCCCTCATGTCGGTTGTGGTCCCTGCACCTGCAACAGGGAGCAAAGTATTTGCATGCTAGAGCAAAGCATTTGCACGTGCCCCTGGCTGTAACTTGGCCCCACAAAGTCCTTCCAGCTGATACAGCCTTGCTGTCCTGGCATGTAGTACTCAGCCTGGCCTGTCATCAAACAAGCCAAGGGTTTGTCCTCGTGCCACCTCCTGGCATCTCCTGTGCAGGAACCTCCCTTTAGTTTGTGATTTGAAATACCTGGCCACGTTCTTGCAGATTTTTTGTCTAAGCATCATTAAAGAGCAGGAAAACTCTGAATTCCCTGTTCCCATGGTAACGTCACCCACCACCCAGCCAAGCTCAGTGGTCCTGATGGGAGCCGGCATGGCAGATGGGCAGCACCATGAAACCGCAGGCTGCAAAGCTGCACCTCCCACCCAGTGTGGTACCCACAGCCCCATAAAACCTCACACCGTCCCAAAATTGAGCTCCCTGGTAAGATAACCTCGCAGAGAATTACATCCCCAGTGGCTGCTGGGTCAGTCTGGCATCCCAGCGGCGCTGCTGCCTGCGCAGGCAGGTAAAGCAGCGGGGGGGCTTTCCTCCAGCTCTGGTCTCATTTTCCAAGTCCCTTAAGAAGCCCAGCACCGCATCCCCATGGGGCATGCTAACTGCACTGCACATCACCCTCCACCCTGCACGCGCTGGAGCAAAGAGCCGCACTCCTGATTTCTTCCTTTACAAAGTAACACCTTGCATCCCAGTTTACAAGTGTCTCCTGCTTTCTACCAAAACTTAAAAGGAAATCTAAAATCCCTGTCCCCAAACGTTGTCATTTTCATGCTAGGCAATGCCAAAGCAACCCAAAGAAACCAAACCCTTTACCTTGAGGTGTGGTGCAAGCCGGTGTCTCCTCTGGTGCTCGGGATGGGACAAGCTGGCTGCCTGTGTTGGGATGTCCCAGGCTGTGTGCCCTGGCGTGGCCGTGCGGGCATTTAACTGCTGGCTGGCGCCGGCCCCGGGCAGGGGGCAGCCAATGGCACCGGCGGGCAGCACTGCCGTGCGCGGAGGTGTCACCGGGAACTGGCCTCCCACGCTTCCTCCGGCCTCCGCTGGGACACCGGCCCTAAAAAAGCTCCTTGTGGTTGCAGGATGACGAGATGGGCTGGCAGTTAATGATCGACTGCGCTGGCCCTGTGTTTTGACTGCTAAATTTATTCCATTCACACACTTCCCGCCGTGACACACACAAACAACTATGGTGTCACCCACACTGAGCATCAGACCCCATCCTGGGGATGGCATCCTCCTAACAGGTACACTTGGGAGCGGCATTTGCCCTGTGCCATGGGCCAGGGTGCTGAAACCCGCATGGGACCATTCCTCTGCCGGGACTCAGCCTTCCCCTGTGCCTCGGGGCAGGAGCACAAAACGCCACGCTAGAAGGAGAGGACATGCCTGTTTTCATGCCCGCACACGCATTTGTGCAAGGGAGAAAGGAAACACTAAATGGAGGTGGGCAGGGGGGGTCCCACTCCCTGCATGGAGGGAGTGTAGCACCCCCAGCGTTTCTTCCGGCTGCCGGCCAGTGGATGAAACCTCTGCTCTGGAAAACACAGGCAACAACACAGGCACATGTGTATGGGCATGTATATGCATGGGCATGTACGTGTAATTATGTACATTAATACATATACATGCGCCACATATACCCCAGCATTTCTTGGTGCAGCATGGATTATCTACTCCAAACAACGCAGTAAGCCAGCAGCGCAGATAGCCCCTACTTGCTCACAGGGAATACGAGAGAGAGTTTGCAAACCTCCCCGTGCGCACACCCTGACACAGTGCGACCCCACCTCTCTGCCTGTGTGGTTTAGGACAGGACCAGCACACCCCAGCCATATACTCGGCTTTTCCCTCTGCCCCAGCCTGGGCAGAAGGAAGGTGACTTCCTTGCCTGTATTTAGCCATTGTTAAATCCTCCGTGCCTGCAACACCCCCCGCTAATAAAAACACACCGCAAGTGCGAATAGGTTGCTTTGAAGCAGGCAATGCGTCTCTGCTCCGCAAGCTGGGTTCTCTCCACAGCCACAGGGTGAGGGTGTCAGGAGGAGGGTGCCTATGGGTGTTTTATTTGGGGGAGGTGTAAATGAGGGCATTGATGCCCTGCGTGGAGCGTTTACACGTCCTCCCTGGGTGGGAGGAAGTGTTTCTGCTGCCCTGGGTAGAAGAAAGAGGCCTTCAGACAGCAGAGGCCGGCTCCGAGGAGCCGCCATAGCAGGGAAAGCCAGTGAAACACAGTTCACCTTCAGCGGCAAACGGCTCCCGGCCTGCCCTGCTGCAAAGCCCTGGCAAACCACAGGCACCTGCCATGGCCCCTTGGTGCAGGGACCCAAATTCCCAGAGGCAGGGGCACAGCCTAGGGGACATGGCGAGGGCTGCAGGTTTACAGGGATTCACAGGAGACATTGGTGTTGCAAAATAAGCGACTTAAGGAAACTTCAGCAGGGTCAGGATTGATCCAGGGCTCTGTAAACTTCAGATTTTTTGAATTTGCCTGGAATGTATCATCTACAGACAACAGCATCCAGAAAGTATCCCCCAAAGCAGTGACGCCACCATGGCTCGACAGAACGTCTTGTGAAACCAGACATGTCAGTCTGCTGTTATGAATGCCTGCTTAATTTCATCCTCCAAAATCTCCTGCCTTTCACCCCCCATCATTACCAGCCAGGGGACCATGCGTGCCTGTCCTGTGAGGACTGTGCATGGACCACACAGGTGCCGAGTGCGACCAGCATCTTTTCTCCCCTTCCTCCTGCCCCCCATGCAGGGAGGCCCTGGTGCCACCCTGGCTGCGCTGCTCGCCCCTCGGCGTTGAGATGGGCACCATCAAGCTGCTTGCTCTCACACACTCAAACACCTTCAAAAGATGTTTTCCCTCTTCTTGCCTACCCGACCCCTGCCGCAGATACCGTGGGACGTATTTTCCTCTTGACCTGCGACAAAATTATACCCCTGTCCCCAGCCAGATATGCGTTCACATTGACAACCTTTTTTAGGCACCTTCAACAATTACCATGTTTTGTTGGTTTGTTTGGTTTATTGTTTTTTGTTTTTTTTTACATCAAACCTGCATTTAAGCCAGTCCTCAAAGATCTGGTGCTGCCTCATGTCCAAGCACTGCTGTGCAAGAAGGGGATAAACACCAAGCCGTGCGTACCCAGCTTTTTTATAACACAGGTCACTCGCTGCCCCGCTGCCCACCTGACCCAAGGTCACCTCCCTCCCATCTGGTGGCCCTGAAATGCCCATGGCACCGGCACACCCACCAGCACTCTCTGCCAGCACCCCAACTTGATCCCAAGTCCCTGCAATCTCCAATAGTCCTGGGTTGAAAGACCAAGGTCTGTCCCCCAAATCCCTTCCAGAGAGCATCCCACAGCATCAGCCAGACTGCTCAAGCACCTCTGCCTTGGTTTTGCAAGGAAAGGTAACCTTACAATAAGCCTTTAAAAAAACCCAAACAAAACATAATAATATTTCAGACTATTGTTTTTTACACCAGAGATGAGAAATGGACTCAGGGTGGGGGAAGTGGCTGTCTGACCAGTGTTTTAAATGCCACTGAGCATTTCCCCAAGTCCTACTCTCACAATATGCTCAGTCCCTGGAGATGGCCAGGCTGGGAAGCAGTGGGGCAAGGCAGATGGGGGAAACCTGGCCAGGCTAAAGCTGGCACCCTCAGGCTACTGGGGAGGAGGTGGCTGAGTCAGAGATGAGAGGACTGGCAGGGCTGGTAAAAAGACGCAGGAATATCACTTTTCTGTTTGACAAGTTGGACTGTGCGGTGTTCATGAGGACAGAGAAAAGATATAAGCATAGACAGCCGGAGGGATAAGAGATGCCAAAACCAAGACAGAATTTGGCACTGCAGAGAGCAAGCTGATGGTGGAGGCACACAGCAGCTGCTCTCCTCCTGCAATTGAGACATCTCAGCATTGAAAACTCAAGAAATTAATATTTTTCAAAAAAACCCTCACTGCTCCCTCTTTTTTTTTCCCCAGCCCAAGGTATTTTCGTAGTATTTATGTTGCCAGTGCACTTTTCTCCTTTTTATACCTATGGGTTTTGATAGCAGCATCAAAAGTAAAAGGATCAATGAATAAACTGGAGCAGGAAAGGCCACGATTGACAGCAAGACTCAAGGCACACGTCCTCGGCCCTTTAGCAAACATTCAACACCAGCTCCCTCCTCCTGCTCAGATCCAAAACCAAATCCCTTTGCCGAGCACTTACTGGTGACAGGTGCAGTGCTGCGTTTTCAATGGGGAGGAAGAAGGAAAAACCTTGTTTCCTAAATATTCATTTCCCCAATACGTGCCACTTTAGCACCAGGGGAGGGCCAACAAGGCAGG
>VYXH01008484.1:6451-17886 GCA_013397275.1 Burhinus bistriatus | reverse complement strand
CTAGTGGGAGGTGTCCGTGCCCACAGCTANTTGAGCAACCTGGTCTAGTGGGAGGTGTCCGTGCCCACAGCTACCAATGTGAACCATTCTATGATTCTATGATGATTCTATGATTCTATGATTGGGGGGACACAGCTGTTGACTGTATTGGAAGCTGAAGTGACCCTGACTGGGAATGACTGGCAAAAGCATCCCATTGTGACTGCCCATAGGCCCAGAAGCTCTGTGCATCCTTGCCATAGACTACCTCAGGAGAGAGTATTTCAAGGACCCAAAAGGGTACCGGTAGGCTTTTGGCATAGCTACCTTGGAGACAGAGGACATTAAACAACTATCTACCTTGCCTGGTCTCTCAGAGGACACTTCTGTTGTGATGCTGTTGAGGGTCAAAGAACAACAGGTGCCGATCGCTACCACAAGGTGCATTGGCAGCAATATTGCACTAACCGAGAGTCCCCGATTCCCATCCATAAGCTGATTCATCAACTAGGGACTCAAGGAGTGATCAGCAAGACACTGGTCACCCTTTAATAGTCCCATATGGCCAGTGCAAAAATCTAATGGAGATTGGAAGCTAACAGTGGACTATCATGGCCTGAATGAAATCATGCTGCTGTTGAGCACTGCCGTGCCGAACATGCTAGAATTTCAATATGAACTGGAGTCATATTGAATATCTGAATTCAATATGAACTGAAGAGAGGGGAGCTGGCCGGGAAGGGGGAGCCGGAATTCACCACTTGGGAGTGGGCTGGGGCTTCCTGGGTCCAGTCTGTGAGTGGTAGTACTTCAATTGTGTTGTGTACATTCCTCTATCAGTATTATAGTTGTTCTTTTCCCTTTTCCTTTGCTGATCTGTTAAACTGCCTTTACCTCAACCCACTAGTTTTGCCTTTGTCTTCCAATTTTCCCCCACAGCTGTAGGGGGTGAGCGAGCAGCTGTGTGGTTCTTTGTTGCCAGCTGAGGCTAAACCTCAAAAACTAGGCAGGAGTGAGTGATGAGGCATTCAGGACCTCTGCCCATTCCCCAGGACAGCAAACAGTTATCTGAATCTGGACTAAGTGAAATGTTGCTAAGTAGCAAGGAGTGACTCACACACAGGAGAGAGACAGGCCCCTGGAAGACAAAACCAGTATTTCAAATGTCCCTTTCACATCTGTAGCAGATATTTGTGTCTTCTTGCAGATTGGTTTCCTATTGATAGAGATATGAGTATGCAGGATCTGAGTATTTTCTCAGTGTAGTTAAGGAAACCCAGTCCTGGAACTGATGCGATCATAAATGACACATGGATAACCCCATTTCTAGAGATACCCATCTGCTGACTCTCACTTTAAACAGTAGAGGCAACAACTTTAAAATTTATGTTATTACTTTTCTCAAGCTTTTTTTTTCAGCTTTAGGACAAGGTTTTATTAGGCAGGTAAGCCTCAGTACCATCTCAGAACCCTGGAAGGGGAATCTGAACAGTATTGACAACTCTGTAAGGCTGCTGGAGTTCTATTAATACACACAAAAAAATCCATTTCCATACAAAGTACAATAGTCTATAGCGCTCAGGATTATAGCACAGAGCTAGATAACATGACTCAACAATATCGCAAGAGCTCTAAAACCATAAGGCAAATAAAATGAGCCCCATATCTGCTAAAGTTGCAAACCATAAGTCAGTCTTGTGATTTCAAGGAGAATGATGCAATTTTGTTTATTTCAGCTTAGCCATGCTTCCGGCTGAGTTTCAAAGACATGGATAAACACTTCCCAGAATCACAGCTCAGAAGAGCATAACTGCAGTCACTACTGTTTGAGTATGAAAGAAGTCAAGAAATGTAAAAAGATTTTCCAGATGAGAACTCTCAGAGTCTGCAAATGATAGGGCAACTCCAAACCCATCATTTCTAGGACAAAAGAAAAAAAAAAAAGGAGAGGGTTTTACAGAATTGAAGACTACCTCTTTTAATCCAGCCTAGGATTTAAGGCTTTCAGTAGAGCAACAAAAGCAATTTTGACCTTATATTTGACTGGATCCTTGGAAGACAGCTAAAGAAATGAATGTGAGCCAGCAGAGAGAAATGGATGTTATTTTCTAAAGTCCCAATCACATAAAAGACAGTGGAAAGTCAATTAAATCAAAGGGAAGGCACCCAATTGTATCAGATATGGACTTGTTAAGAGATGAGTATGTTAAAAAGTTTTAGGCTATGAAATACTGTTTACAACATGTACAAGCAGCTTTCTGTTTGCAGACTTCAACAAGCAGTTCTGAATAGACCCAGCTCATGAATCCTAATTATCCTTCCTAAGCAATGATTGTACACAATAAAAGAAGCTGATTGTACATAGTAAAAGAAGTTCTTGAATTTCACCTTTTCTGCAGCATCATGGCATAAAGTTCCTGCAAATTCCAGGGTGCAAAAGCCAAGAAAGATAGAGAAATCAATCTACATCAATCTATTGAAGCACAAATACTCCATGAATATATGACTTATTAAATAGTGAGAGACTGAAATCAAATGGTAGCATCACTCATTATTATCACTCAGTTTCCAGCAGAAAAATTACATAAAATAGGCCTAATGAGAACCTGGGTAACAGCAAAGTAGAAAAATATGAAACAACTGAAATTAATGAGAAAGCAGGATGGGAAGCATAAAGGGTAGTATTGCTCTTGGTCAGCACAGGTTGATCAGCATCTCTTCTCACTGAGTGAGCTTATAATTCTCATTACCATGAGGGCAGTGAATCTATTTGCTGCACACTGTGGCCTCTACGCTGAATAGCACAACCCTATTTCTGTCAGTTCCAAAGACTCACCAGAGACTATACTTGTCTACAATGTTGGGGTTTTAGTTTAGCGGTCACTTTTCTCACTCTAAGTTATCACAGATCTCCTGGGTCTGATAACCCAATTTCTGGATGAAATTGAAGCCATTTCAGCAAATTTGCGAGTGGCATACAAATCATTAATCAAGCTTGTGTGCATATCTTTCCATCAGAGCATACACTCGTATGCAGCTTTTGTCCTTGAAGAATTCTCAGCTCAGTTAGACAGAGGAAATTGAATCCTACAGTTCTTTATCAGATTGCTTTCCCTAAGTGGAAGGCATTCTAGAAGCAGGGTGATAGACCAATAAGCAGAATCCTGAGTCTCACTAGTTCTTTCTTCCCATTGTGACATGGACCCAAAGCAACAGTTCGTTTCCCACTTATGACTGAATTTTCTCCAGGGAACTTGCACATGTTGTTTGTATCTGTGTATATGTCACCTGCAAAGAATTTGTGAGTAGAGTTGCTTTGTTTGCCAGAGATTGTTATCACTGTCTTTTCCATGCTGACTTCTTCATATTGTCTTTTCCATGAGATGAAGACAATTTCTTCTTTCAGATTCAGTTTTAGACTCTGTCAGTACCCTGCCAAGCAGGAAAAGAATAGACAGCGCACCCTAATTCAACTGCATTTCTCACAATGATGTGGTACTCCCATAGGTCTAAGTGGAAGGGTATTATGTTTAAGATATGTCCCACAAATACAAATGAAAGCGTTTGTTCTGTCTTGTACAACAGACTAAATTGGAGCCAAGGAACATGTATCTGATCCATAAGCCTCTGAACCTAAGTTTTGTCTAAGAAGGTACAGACCAAGTAAAATTTACAACAGCTGTTTTGCTGGGCTGTAAACTGTGCTGGAGGCCTAGCAACCACCATCCAGAAGAAGCTGAAGGAAGCTGGTGTAAGGACATTGAACTGTGTAGACGCACCAGTAAAGAAAGACCTTCTGTCATCATATCTAGTTTTGCATGGGCAAGGAGAGTCTGGAAGGAAGGAAAGAGTCATCTAATAGGAGATTACTATGAATGGTATGTGGATGATGTCTCACTGACATTTGTCATGGGACCTGCCAGGCGAGCTGCAAGGAGGCATTTAATCATTGCAGATACGGAAACAGATAGTCACCGGGTAGCTCAAAAATGAGTAGAACTGTAGCCTGTGGAAAGAGCTGTGAGGCTGACAGAGATCCATGGGTGCCCTCAGTTGGTCACTTGTAGCCTGAAGAAGGAATGCCCTTTGCAGAATGATGGCCACATAGGGGAACAAAGAGATGACAAAAATTATTCCATGCTTCATCATGCACTCCGTCCCACAGCTGAGGTCCCAGTCAATTCTTCCTTGCAACAACCATGGAATGTCCTGGAATTGTGTGTGAATGTCAGGCCCTGAGGAATCAAACACAGACACTGGTAGGTTTCATGTTCCTGTCTCACATACTTCAGATGTGAGTACTCCTTTGCTTGAACATTTTAGCCTGTCTCATCACAAGTACAGGTTGCACCTTTTTGAATGCACTCTCTGTCCCAGTCTGGCTTATCAACTCTCTACATCTCAGCTTTCTGCTCTGGCTTTGCCTTTGACCTCTCTCAGTTCAAAGAAGAACTCGGTTGAGGAACAATGGCAGAGCTAGTGTCTCACTAGATTACAGTGTTCATTTGCACAGGGTGTACTGTGATTATAGTGACATGGAAGCAATATCACATGTTTTCTGAATCCTGTGCTTTTGTGTCTGAGCCACAGCCAGGAGGATATCTTGAACAACCTCTTGCTTACTCGTCTTGGGATGAGATTATTCCACTGGAACAAAAATGGCAGAGCATAGAGGGTGTAATGGAGATTTTAAATCAGGCAAAAGGGAAGAAGGGACAGCATTACAAAGATTGTGAGCTGTTCTCCAGCTTCATAGAGAAATTACTCAGTTCTGAGACTGGAATAATATTATGGAAGTCAAACAAAGGGGAAGAAAATCAACACTCCGAGTGCTAACAACGGGGTATGCAAAAACATCAAAGTGTTTAGCAAGCACTGGTCTCACTCTGCCCAACTGGACAGAAGCTTCTGCAAGATTTCCCACCTCACATTGCAGAGAATTTGACTACATTTCAGGTCAAATACAAAGTGTCTTTTATCCTCTGGTGTGAGCACAGGCATGCAATTCCCTCTGCTGAGGATGTTGAGAGGTAAGAAGATGGCTTCATCTGATTTCTCAGCACTACTCTACCAGCTGTATGATGAGCAGACCATACCTACAGCCTGGATGTGTGCAGGGAACAGGAGAGGGAATTAAAATGCGAGCAGGCAGAAGAAGAGCCACACAGGTTCTATGGAGGTGATTTTGCAACACATCTGTGCTGATGCAACTCTCTGCCTCTCTGTGCTAAAGAGTCTCCACTTACTACAAAGCCACATAGCAGAGAGGAGACCTGAGCTCTTGCTGGGAGAAAAGCACCGTTAAAGGCTTGGCTGTACCAAGTCACAGCCATTTGATACATCTGCAAATGCAAGAGAAAGCTAGAAGACAGCCACTGTCCACAGGTGTTCCAGCAGTGAAAAATACAACCAATGGTGTTAGGGCTTTCAGAGGCCACAGCCCTGCGATGGCAGGAAAGAGGGGGAGACCCACTAGTAAACTTTACAGAGAGGAGAGGGTTCTAGCCACAATAGGTTCTTGATAGACTGCTATTATTGATCTTGAAAGCTATTTTTGTTTCTTCGAAGTAAGGCAAATCAAGAAACAAAACAAATGAACAGGCCAAAGGGACACACATAGGGGTCAAGGATAAATCTTCTAATCATCAGAGAAAAACCTGAAAAATGTTCATCCCTTATCTGTTTGAGGTATGGTAGAAACCTAGGTGACGGACTTCCAAACCCTCTGTGCATGGCTCAAGCTCGAACCATTCCAAGGAAGATGTTCAAGCCGATCAGCAGTGACTCTGGCACACATCACAGATTTTGGGTTCTGAAAGAGACTGTTCTGAGGAGCTGTGAACAGACCTCACATGCTAGGATACTGACTGTAATTGGTGTGGGAGATATTTTTCTTTTCTACATGAACAAAAAGCTCTGCTGCAGTAATAGGCCCTTCTCCTGCAAAAGAGCAGGCACAGGGGAATTACTGTACATCACTGAAGTGTGCTACTGTAGTGTGGTAGGCAGCACTGTGTGCTCCATAATGTGCCTCCCTTAGTAAAGAAGCAGGATCTATCGCATCATTAGCAGACCATCATTAAAACTTCACACAATGGCACACCATGAAAATCAACAGGCAATCATCAAACCATTCTATGTGCACAGTGAAAGGACAATCTTGCTCCCCAAAAAAGTCGTATAGCTGCTTTTTGATATCTCCTTTTGCTACTTGTGGGTCTTTTCTCACTCCTCTCTGCTTAGTCCTCAGTTGTTAGCTCTTATCAGGACCTCTTCATAAGGAGAGCTTGAGCCTCCATGATATAGAATCCTATATCTTAGTGGGCTTAAGTGAAAAATCTTACTCCAGTGCTTTACTTAACTTGAACTCTAATGCATATTCTCAATACAGCACAGAACTTGATATTTTAATTTATAGTTGCTTATTTCTGGAGATGGCACTGTGCTTTTTCATCTTGTTATTGCTTCATGTAACTCATTCTTCTCTAATAATCTTTCTGTTTATGCAGGAAGCAACAAGAGACCACATTCTGCCAAAAACATTTAATAAGGCCATGAGATTGAAAGTGTACTTCCCGACATGCCATTTCATAAACATGTGTCATGGTTTCAGCTGGGATAGAGTTAACTTACTAGTAGCTGGTATATTGGTATGTTTTGGTTTTGGGATGGGAATAGTGTGATAGTGCACTGGTGGTTTTGATTGTTGCTAAGCAATCAAGGCCAAGGTGCTTTTTTACCACCCCGCCAGCAAGTAGGCTGAAAGTGCACAAGAAGTTGGTAGGAGACATAGCCAGGACACCTGACCCCAACTGACCAAAGAAATACTCCGTGCCATATGATGTCATGCTCAGTATATAAAGCTTGGGGAAGAAGAAGGAAGGTGGGAACATTCAGAGTGATGCATTTGTCTTCCCAAGTAACTGTTACATGTGATGGTGCCCTGCTTTCCTGCAGATGACTGAACACTTGCCTGCCGATGGGCAGCAGTAAATGAATTTCTTGTTTTGCTTTGCTTGCATGTGCAGATTTTGCTCTACATATTAAACTGTATTTATTTCAACCCATGAGTTTTTCCTCACTTTTACACTTATGATTCTCTCCCCCACCTGAACTGGGTGGAGTGAGCAAGCGGCTGCATGGTTCTAGCTGCTGGCTGGAGTTAAACCATGAGCGCATGTTTCTGCAGTAGCATGCAGAAAAATAAAAAACTTAATTTGGAAACATCCTGTCTTTTGTAGAGCATGTATTTCCTCCTCAAACCATGATCTGGCACCAATAAGAGAGATTCTGCTCTATGCCCTGCTGATAGCTGGATCACAGTCTGTTGGCAGAAATTAGAGGCTTATGATTCAACACCACTCAGCAGAAAAAAATTGCCTCCTGGCAGGCATTTATCAGCTGCATGATTTTAAAAAATACCAAGCATTAGTTAAAAGACAAGGGGTATATCATCAATTTCCTTAGAATACACAGCATATGATAAGACTGGGAAACATTAACAAAATCAGTAACTGTCTTTCCCATTTCACCCTTAAGAATCCTGTGAAACTCCCTTAGTTGCACGCTTGAGTTTCTGCCTTAAGGTCTAGGTGAAAGTTAGTGAAGGTGAGAGATGGAACAAGAAAAATCAGTGTTGGGACCTACTTCAGCCAAACTCCAGCAAGTAAGGAACCACAAGCAACTTCACTGGAGCCTACCTTGTAGGCTAAACATAGTTTGGCCTGAGTATTCTGCAGTTGGCTTTGAGTGAAAGGAGGGATAGGAGTCAACTTGAAGAGTCTAAACTGAATGTAGCTGCTCTTTGCATCATGTCCAATAAATCTACACAAGATCAAGTTGTCTCAGGATTAGTTATTAGATTTCTATGGTCAAACTGAACAGAAAAGTCCTCAAGAGTTTTCCTGAGATATAAACTCTGCTGGCTTAAAATCTTTCTTGAAATCATACCAGCTCGGTATTCTACTTTTTTTTTTTTTGTATCCTGGAGGTATTCTTGATTGTCTGGCAGAGTGCTATGACTCATTCATGGGTTTTTCTACAGTGTAGGTGTTAATTACCTCTTATTCCTGGGCAGTTCCCCAGGGGTAGTATGTTTCACCTTACATAACTTTAAATATCTACAAAGTAGGTGACTGTGTGAATTAGACTCACTTTACTTTCAACCTAAAGTCATAGGCAGTAGCAAAGTAGGTCAGATGAGCCATGTCCCAGAAAGAAATTCTGACTTCTCTCTTGCACTCCTTTGGAATTCTGCTGGTAAAAATTACAGAAATATATTAATTCATCAAGAAGCAGCTTGAAAAGCAGTTAGAATCAGAGTTTAATAGTTTGAAGAACAAGGTAGGACAATTGTACGGAAGTACTATAATGACAATCCTTACCCAAGAAGTCCCACTCCCTACACAGTCACATATCCACTTGCTGCAAAGGTCCTGCCCAGTCTTCCAGTCATGGAGTCTGTTCCGCTTACTTTTGCCCTCAGTGTCATAATTTTGTAAAATAACATACTCCAAGTGCTCACAAGCTGCCCTGTGACTGGCTGGCAGCACCAGATGTCCCTTCCTGTCTACCCTACAGGTAGACTTCAGAGTAGGAAAGCCCCACCCACTAAATATGCAAGGATCCACCTGTTTCAGCCACAATTTTATGGCAAGCAGACACCATTTTGTTAACTGTCATGCCCCAGATGTTTTCATACTGGTCTGTGATTGGCTGTTTCTTGACTCCATCATACCTATATATAGCACACATATATAGGTATATACACATTGACATAAATTAAATATACATGTATATATTCATAAAATTGTAGGTATAAATTGTAGAAAATACTCTTTAATAAGAGCTAAGGAAATTAATAACTAAAGTTTAAATGTGAATAGAAAGCAATCAAATAAAAGTAAAAGACAGATCCAGTACCCACCCTGCTTTACAAGGCAGTTGAAAAAGCCTCATCAGGTGTGGAGTTCGGGGAGGTCAGGAGGCATTACAAGATTAGGAGATGCAAACAAGGTACAACATGACTGAGCACTATGAACCCATGCTCAGAGGCCAATCAAGAGGTCCCCTGTGCAACCCCTGCACTATGTATAGAAGAAACCAGTTCTGTGAGCTGAACCAAGAGGCCCCTGCACCTGGCCACAGCCCAGCTGGATGACCATACAGTATGACTTATGCAGACTTCAAGATTTGCGCAGTGGTGCAAGACACAGGCAACACTGTGCATGAAAATCGAAAACCAGAAAAAAAATGCCAACTTTGGAAGAATGTGTGTGTGGGGACAACAACAAAAAAAAGCCCCTCAAGTCTTTCTAACACAGACCACGCAGGCTGGGAGAACTAGCTAATGGGCCCAGGAACTGGAAAGTGAAATTTTGAAAAAGTTTCAGACAGACAGGGCAGGTGGTGATGGTGAGCTCCCTTTTCCCACAGTTGTGGCGGTCTTGAAGCTACCTGTAAGATCACTATGCAGTGCAGTCTTGTGCTAATTTTTTATACTTAAGTTAATGACCTTATCAGAAGTTTCAATAAAGCTCCAGCTGACTGACTGAGGAAGCAGAAGTCAAAAGCGTACCATGACCTGCTCACATTCCTGTCCAGGGCCTGGCACAATCACAGAAAGGAGAATGGACATAGATGGGACGTCGACACTCTGGGGAAAAAGGCTGGAGAAGTTTAGCAACCAACTCCCCCATACACTGTTAATAAAATTTATCTGTACATGCATTCAATTAATTGTCAGGTATTGCATTTCTTACACGGGTGTTGTAGCAGCAGGTCAGTAGATATGCTTGCATCACCGCTTCTGTTAAAAGACATTTACAGTGTTCCTGGAAAGGTGGGAAACTTGGGAGACAGAAATTGTCACTCTGAACAGAAGACAAGTGGCAACCTGGCTTTCAAACTAGGACATCTACAGTTTACACAAGGTGGCAAGAAACCACTTTAAAAGACCAGGTGATTGTGGCAGAGGTAGATGGACAGTGGCAGGCAGTGGATATGCAGTCCTTTTTCACATGTGACAGTGGTGTCAAGTACATCTTAATGGTAACACACATATTAATCAAGCATGCTTGAACTATCAGTTCAAAAGGTAAAATAAGCTCTGAAACAGCCCAGGCTTTAAAAACTAATTTTAGCAGGTCGCCAGACACCTCAGAAATTATAGACTGACCAGAAAAAACAACTTTTAAATCAGGTTTTAACCAGTCTATTAAAGAAGTACAACATTCATCATTTTCTTACTAGTAATGAAGTAAGTGTAGCAGTTGTAGAACACGGCAGAATCCACATGAATTATTTTACAGTCTGCAATACTGTTTGCTATACTGATGCATTATCAGATTTTATCAAGAGTTATAACCATAATTTCCACAAACCACTCAGAGTCAAGTCTGTGGACACAAAAACTTTCAACTTGTTAGAAAAAGCATTCCAACAAACCTCAGCAAAAACAACATGGTCGACCCTGTATATCTAGTGGGAGGGGGCTTCCCATGGTAATATCAAGATTCGGTAAACATGGAGGAGTGGCAGCTGCTGCCAGCCAATCTCAGAGCAGCCTGTGAACACTCGGGGAATGACATTTCACAAAACGGCTTCCCCTGGGGGACAAACCAAGGTGCAGCAAACAGACCACATGACCAGAAGAGGGGCAGGACTTCTGGGTGCATGTGTCTGCGTGTAGGAGCACAGGTTCTGCGAGAAGCTGGAGGTGGGGCACCTCACAGGTCTCACTGGGGTAAGAATTGTCCACATAGAGCTTACAGAGTTGTTAGAAGGTCTGCAAGCATCAGGAAGAAGAATTTCTGACAGGTGCAAGGAATGCAAGAAAGAGTATGACCTGCAGCTACTCAGGCTGTTCCAGAAAGCCTTCCACTGACACATGCAAATATTTCATTAATATTTAATCCGAGTTCAAGCTGCATTGCATAGCAAGGATACCGGGTGGTTTGAAGGCAGCACTGAGAAGAGGCTGTAGAACATGATATGGCCAGACTGCCTGCAAGGTCTGGAGTAGTAAAGCAATTCCTATTACCAGGGGCAAACCAAGAGCAGTGACAAAGGTGTGGAATGCAAGAGGGTAATTCCTTTCTCAATGCCAAGGCAGGCAACCCCATCAATCCAACCAATATGGTGCAAGGAGCATCTTAGAGCATTCAAGCTGAATGCTAGCATGGATCAGGGTCAACAGCCCACCTTCAAGCAAGTTATCAGACAGTACCTGTATATCATAAGCCAACTCATAGCAACTTCAACAATTCTGAGAAATGTCGGTTTTCACCACACACACTGTGTATCTGAATAATACTGCGAAGTTCATAACATGCTGAAGACCTACTTCAAGACCTTAAATGTGCAAAAAGGAGTAAGAGCTAACACAGGCAATCAGAACACAGCCCCTCTTGAAAGAAGCTGAAAATTATTTTTTAAAAAAAATCTGTTCAAATGGC
>VYXH01008483.1:0-11422 GCA_013397275.1 Burhinus bistriatus | reverse complement strand
GCTGCAATTGTTGCAAAGTACTGGATGACGCGCTTTGTGTTCACAGTCTTCCCTGCACCGGATTCTCCGCTGTCAAACCAAAGAGAGAAGCAGAGAGCGTGTGGTCAGGCAGGAGGTCCCCTGGCACCGGGCAGCCCTGCAGGGACCCGAGCAGGGATGTACATACGTGATGAGGATTGACTGGTTCTCGCGATCTGTGAAAAGACAGAAAGAGTTTTCTCAGTGCTCCTCAATTGCAGAGAAATCAAAATCTATGAGGGAAACTGACTGTGAACTGAAGCTTCATTAATAGTCCAGGAACACCATATAGCCAATTTTCAATTAAAATGCCCTGGAGATATAACATTTAATCACTTTCAGAATTTTTTGAAGTTCTCCCAATAAAAAAATAAAGTTTTATTTGGATATGGTTGTAAGATAAAGTATGCTATCTTCTTCTTAACATAATTATCTTTAAATCAAGATCAAACTTTCTGTGTATAAGAAAGAACCAACACCAATTATTATTTTGTAATGTCAATATGGTTAAAGTGACTAAAATATGTAACATAAAGTGAATTGACACTTTCTGGGGACTCAAGAGCCCTATGAGATCAGACCATAGGCCCTTCTGAGTTCAAGGATTTTTTGAGTCAGGCATAGTATTATTGTCCGCAATGGTTTGAGCAGACTTTGCATGGATTCATCTCCTTACTTGAGTCATTGAAATACATCTTTAGGACATATGATTTTCTTTGATAAAGAATATCCAGAAATTAAGTATTTTGTAGGAAATTTGTAATTCCCTTTGCTTTTTTAAAAATGTTTCAACTGATAGCTGTTTTGATGCTTCAGATATTATACAGAAGGAGAGAATGAATTCTGATTCTGCTTTCTGTACAACCCTTGCTTTCTAGACAGCTCTTGATTTTACAAATTTCTGTCATATATCCCCTCAGTTTTCTCCATCATTAAAGTGTCCTTACTTAGTTAATTGCTATTCATACCTATGCTATTTCATGCCTATGAATATTGTTTTGTCCCTTGGTGAACTTTTTTAGGTCCACTATCTCCTTTCTTAATGTGAGAAAAGTAGAACTAACTGCATTATTTAAGATGTCAATATTCCGCTTTTTAACAGAACATGGTATCATGGAAATATTCCTCTTTTTGTTCTTCCCCCCCCCCCCCCCCCAACTAATTCCTGAAGTTCATTTTGCTTTCTTCTGCCCTAATGAGCTCTGAGACAAAATTTCTGTAGCATTATTCATTGTAAGTCTGAGATCTTATTCTTGAGAGGCCATTTTGTAGCTAACCATTCTGCCAGTCTTCCATTTTCCTTTGTATCTCTGCCTTTTAGGCTCTGTCACCTTCATCTGACAATCCTTTATCATTTGGGGTTCTAAGGAAGTAAAAAAGCTCTGAAAGTGCACTTATTTGGATTTCGAACTTCAATTTACAATGATTATTTCTTAACTTCTGATATGGATATTATGTTAGTAATGTCTGATGCATTGCTTGTTATTAAGTTAGGACAACAACATGTCTGCAGCATTGCTAATTCTGCTTTCCATCAGACTTTTTACTCTGCAATTACAAAATTTAATTTCTAGACTTCCCTCTACAACATTCCCAGTGTGCTTTCTGTGCTATTCATCTTATTTAAAGATGGGCATGTTTACTCAGCTGACAAATATGATGTAAACATGACTCCGTATGTTCAAAGGTTATCTGCAGAGAAAAGGAAGATTTTTTCCTGACGAGTACAATACAATACCATTTGAAGGGATATGAAACAACTCACCATTTAACATGAACTGATAGGCGTTGTCAGAGATGGAGAAGATGTGTGGAGGGGCCTCCTGGCGCTTCTTGCCTCGGTAGGCCAACACCACCTCCGGGTTGTACACTGGCAGCCACTTGTAGGGGTTGACAGTGACACAGAAGAGACCCGAGTAGGTCTGTGAGGAAGGAGACAGCACGTTGGCTTCCACTTAGCCTGGCAGAGCAGTTCCTCCTAGCTACCCAAAGGAAGACTGCTGCTGGTACTTACGTAGATCATCCAGGCTGCATAACGCTCTTTGAGGTTGTACAGCACAGCGGGTTCGTGGAGGTGGGTCATCATGGCCATGTCCTCGATTTTATCATACTTGGGAGGGTTCATGGAGAAGACCTGATCTTCCTTCACGGTCAGGGTCTGTCAGAGGAAGATAGACCAATATACGTCAGCTAAGACCCCGGAATAGGCATGAAATTATGTTCTCAAGCCTTGCATTTTCACTCACCTCTCCACCTTCAGTCTGGACAGTGACCTTCCCTGATTCCCTGCTCTGGATTGTCCCTTTCACAAAAGATTCCTTAGGATGCACCACAAAGACGGATGTTTTGGCATCGAAAGGCCTATTCTGGGCCTCGATTCTCTCCTTTTCTGACTTTCGCAGGTAAGGAGCCGCCTCCCCAAAGACAGCCATCTCAGAGTCTGCAGACGTCATATCTGCAGTTTACTGAAGACACGTCAGCAGAAGACTGAGGGGGAAAGAAGACACTTTCCATCAGTTAGACAACAGTTTTGTGTGGTGGCGATGAAATCTCCTACAGTTTCTGTCTTTCCAGTACTTAAACCAGGATGTCATTTTCAATAACACCTTTTGAAACCTAGTTTTGATTTGAACACCTAAGTACTTACATCCCACTTGAGAATGAGAGAGCATTCTAAATAACATTAGTCTTCTAACTATGAACAGAGTTTTTAATATTTATTGTAATTTTGCAGTATTGTCATACTCGTGGGTGTTTTGCCATTTTATATACTGAAGAACTAAACCTAAAGCAAGCCTCTCTCTTGTGTTGCCCTTAATTATCAGCAATGAGTCTTCAAGAAGTCTTTTCATTGCCCTTGATCTGTGGAAAGTGAATTTACTTACTTTCACACTGTATACATGTTATCAGGCTCAGTCCAATCTTTTCTGCAAGGTAATTGGACTACCAGTTAATAACTTAGGGTGTTGCCTCTCATGACATCAGAGGTTCTAAGTCAGTTGCTAGTCTATTGACAACCTGGTAACTTTCTTCTTTTTGTTCCATAGTATCCCAGAGATAAATTTTAAGTTGGAAACAAAAAAATGCCATGGAAAGCAGATGGAAAATTTCAGCTATTAGAAGCAAGCGCTCCACTTTGGTTATCAGAAGCAATCAGAATGCAGTGAGACATGCAATATAAAGAGAAATTGCTCAGTCTCTGCAATCCTACAGAACCCAAACACCCAAACACTTACCTTGAAACTTTCAGTGAGAGCAAGGCAAAATAGTCCCAAGGAGATTTTATAGAGTCTGGTATGCAGATGCTCTGGATTCTTCCTCTTTCTTCGGTCAAAGCATTTTTGGCCAACCTTCTTTGGCAAAGCATTGTTTGGCAGACTTATCTAAAGACATAATTGTCATTTGATTTGACTAGATATAATTAGAAATTTTTTATATCTTACCAACTATGTGGCTATATCTACTATAAATAATTTGACAAGAGAATTAAGGAGGGAATCTCGATCAGTTAAGGCACTTAGAGAACTTGGATGCAGGACAGTGAGTTGAGGTGTCTCCAGGTGTTGACAGTCACTCAACAGTGCTCTTAGGATGGAAGGCTTGGGTGTAGCATCTGCTCTGCCCACACACAAACCAGTGTTAGTAACTAAAATATTTTTTGAAAGTACTCTTAGACTCGGACAATGGTAGTGTTTCTTATGTGAGACAGCCCATAAAATGGAAGAAGAATTGTTGTTCATTTCTCCATCTCCATAACTCCTCCCCCAGTGCCTGAACAATACAGTAGGTCAGAAAGGCTAGTCTTAAAATAAGATAATATATCAGAGTTCCCGAATAGACAACTAGGAATTTGTAGACATACAGCTTGGTTCCTAATTTTCCTGATTCTTTTTCATGAGCGAGCCTAATTTCTATGAAGTACGGCTATGAGGATTTCACTATGCATTTGTCACTTCAATAAAATGAAGAGATCAAGACTGTCCATGTTTTGACTAGATAAAAGATAATTAGCAAAAGAAGTATAACTGAAAATGGATACATGTATGCCAGAGGAGGAAAACTCAATTGAAATGAGTTTGGGTTTTTTTAATATGTGAGCTCTTGCTCTAAAAATATCTAAGTAAGATTACCAGAGAAGAAAGGCAACATGTAGAAAGATCCTTCTCAATCCCTTTACAAGCAAAGAAGGTGTTTCTTATCTCCTGCAGGAAGGACCTGAGCAGTGTTGGAGCAATGACCAGTATGTAAGAGTATATTTCCAGGGAAATGGTTGTGAGGAGAAGACTCATGGATCACAGTTGCTATTCTGCATCACGTTAAGAACTTCACATTGCGTGCATCTAAATTGTCTGGCAATTAGGGGCTGCAAAAAAATTACTCCATTTGATTTGTGGTTTAAACTTATGATGAGCACGAAAAGTTGAATGTGCATTGAGTGAGATGGCTGTAACTTCAGTCTAAGACTAAGGAACTAACCAGATGTAGAATGGTGTAAGGACATCTGACATCTGCTTGAATGATTTGATATGAACACATATCAGCAAATTCTTCAAACCTTTCATCTGTATCTTCACAGAAATTTTCAGGAATTCACTGAGATACTGTGTTCCTGACATACACTCCAAAAAGTAGGTATTTCCTGTCTGTTCTCCTTGCTTTGGGATTACAAATTGTGAACTCCACCCTCACAGGCAAACGAGGCCTGTAACCGTCATGATTAGGAAACAAAGGAACCTTGCTTCCATGGGAGCACTAGGAGATTTCCGCAAAAGCTGGGCTGGCTTAGATGTGTCCACCCAGTAAATGGACTACTCTCACCAGCAGATCTAGGAAGCTATTGAAATGAACCTATCAAAAGGCTGTTGAAAGGACCCTTCATAGCTCCTACATAGGTAGAAGTGTCTGGAACCAATTGCTCGTAGCGTGCAGTGTGCACATAGGTGCAGATTACTGCTCAGAAGGGGCAAGCTGTTGTTAAATGGGAGCTCAACTTTCAACTGAGCTCTTTTTACTGTTTGTTATCTCAAGATTTGCTTTATAACTGACAGTTTAAAATATCATGGCAAGAAATTGATATTAAATCACATTTAGGGAGATTCCTAAAATCTAGCAAAATTCATCATGTGGTTGCAGACTTAGGGGTTTGTCTTTTTCCTTAAAATTCTAATTACAAAGCTTGTTCAAAAGTGTACCCACCTTTGAGCTGTCCTTACAGACTACACCTAGTGCATTTGTCTATTTTTGTTATTTGGGTTGTACAATTAAGGTGATTGCTACTTTATCAGGCCATTCAAGGATATAGATGTTCAACAGTGAACAGTAAACTGCTTAGTTCTTGGCATTAAACAGTTCAGTGCCAATAAAATGAATGACAGTGTAAATTCAGTAAATCCTGCTGGAGAGAATAGTAATTAAAAAGCTTTGCAATTAAAGTATGAAGAAAAACAAGACATATTTAACATTTAATGTTTTGTACAATTTATTTTTCCAGTTCTCATCAACCCAAAATTCCCTGCTTTTCCACAGATGCTATTAAAATGCATATATTTTAGGCAAGAAAAAATGATTGATAGCAATGGCAGCTGTGGCAGAGCGTGTGATGTTGATCACAAGATAGGCATGAATTCCCAGTACATGTTTAGAAAGGAAAGACCTTTGCCACTTGGATTAGATTTGAAGATACGGCAAAAGGAAAAGAGATCAGAAGACAATACATGTGAAAGAGACTAAGAGAGGAAAAGTTCATTCCTTCTTTGCCAGTGAGAATGGCTGTGTATGATTATCATTTGTAACCATATCCTCTAATGGTTCTTTCTAGAGACTAATAATGATACTAATTAAAGTTTGTGGGTAGCCTATTCTTGAAAGCCCATGTTTCATATGACAGGAAACTCCTGCGAAGAAAATCGTAGTGTTTAGTCATCTAGCCACTCATATGAGTGTTTATGAAAAGCTTCTGAGCTACACAACCTTTCCTTTGCTGTCTTTCTGAAATACTTATTGTGTATCATGAAGGGCAGCTATTTGAATGCTAGCTCTTGGTAAAGGGTCTGCTGAAAGAAGCATCAATGCCTTAATGCAAAAAGAAAAATTACATAGATCCTGCCCACTACTAACTTTCTCCCAGTCCTCTTACTGTCTCTGCAAAGCTGGACTCCACTGCAGCTGACAGCAAAGCACAGCACAGACCAAAAGAGAAGAGTCAGAGTGAAAGCAGTCCCTGAATACAGAATGTCCTGCTCAGCAATGCGGCATGGTCAAGGTGCTGCAGTACTGACATTTCCCATGGAGAAGAGGAGACTCAGGCATGCTGAAAATAGAACCGACTTGAGAAAGATAGCAGGCAGGTGCCTCACTCTCTGCCAGCCCTTAAGATATGAGTTCTCCTCCATCAGGGTCTGTGTTAGCAGATAGAGAGAATACTCAGCAACACATCACAGTCAAAGTGAAAATATGTACATAGACAGATCTCCAGCCTACAGCCAGGCAGAATCTCACAAGTTTTACTTTTAGATTTGCATTGTGAGCTGGAGATGAATTTATAATGTTCCAGTGCAGAAGGAAATTTAACAGCCTGGAAGTGTAGTGTGATACTTTCTTCATTACTTTTATCCATGACTTTCAATGTGATCATTAGTGGAAGAAACCTCATGGCCCTTCTTCAGGTGTCAGAACCTCCTGCAAAAAATAAACCTAGGAAAAGAGTGATCACAAGCCCTAGATCTTTATGTAGTACTCATACATTCTGTTTTACAACTTGAAAGAAGTGATTAAAGAGGAACACTGCTGATTTCTTAAATTCAGGTAGGAAGGTCTTTGCATCTTCTCTAGGTTAAATCTTATTATAAACAGGTTGTCCTGTGGCAACCAGTGAACTCCAGTACGGTAGAGAATAAATTGTGAGGTCCCATTTCTTCTTTCATTACAGTGCAGCATTGAAATTCTATGCGATTTGTAATTTTTATATGCTCATCAAATACCTTTGGCAGTTTCATTAGCTTCCACTTTCTCACTAGGTTTCCCAGTACACTCCCAACAATTTCAGACATGTCTTGTGGAGATTTGTTTATCCACTAGGGTATCTGCTCAGTAGGCAGTAGATGAGGAAGTCCTAGTTTATAGACTCATTCCAGTCATAAAGGAACCTCCAAAAGTTAGGTAACATCGTGCCTTCTACGAAGAAATTGTCACTCCTGAGTTCTGTCATGAAACTTTACCTGAAGATTGGCTGCTATGGCACTTATTTCTTACTGACTATGTCTTTGGAGAGAACTCATCCAAGTCAGTAAGCATTAGCAGATTCCAACATAACACTGGCTGCTCTTCTATGATGAACATGTCCTCTGATCTATGCCTTGCAAGATTTTACTGTTTACACAGTGGCATGGCATGGGGCAGATGCAGGTAAAAAGAGATTCAGGGGCATATCAAGATGCATTGCAGAGTGAAATTGGGTATAGATAAATACATTACTATTGCCTGTAGATGAAGATTAAAGGCATGACTCTAAGTGACCTACTTACATCCCTCTCAGCATGAAGCTCACAGGATAAAGTGAAGAACTCCTGCCAGTGGGCCCTGGGAGGCTGTAAAGAGCTCAGAGTTGCGGAGCTTCTGCTCTGGTAGGAAACTTCCTCCTGTGGGCTGATGGCCTGGGGAGCAGGCTCAGGTTCCTCCTCAGATAGCAGTCTCCTGTACCTGGGGCAGGTCACTTCAGCTGCTCCTCCTCAGGTGATCTGAGTCCCTGATGCCCCAACCAGGAACTAGGAGGTGCTCAGGGCCCGGGAGGGACCGGGAATATGTGCATGGATGTGCTGCTCTCTGGCAGACCATGGGCCTGCGTGAACTAGGCACAGGTGCAGCTGGGAGAGGAGAGGTGCAGTGCATGTGTGCCTGTCCCACCCTCTGCATGGACAGGGAAAGGGCTGGCATGCAATGCGAGAGACATCCGTCCAAGGACAGGGTGAGCGAGAGTGTAAAGAATGAGAGACACTGATCAGTGGGGCAATGGAGATGGGGTGATGCAGGACCAGGGATGTAAAGAGAGGAAGAAGAAATGAGTGAGGAACTTCTATGGGGAACAGGCAGCGGACAGAGAAGGTGTAGTAATGTGGGTGCATTGTATATGAGAAGGTGCTTTTCATCTTAGGATTTTTCAAAGACATCTAAGGTAAACATCATCTGTTGTTCTTTCTTCATCATATCCTATGATTATTTTTAGACCCCACAGTGGCCATCTCACACTGCAGTTTTGTTAGACAGGAACTTGCCACTTGAGAAGGTTATTTGATTTCCACTGAAGGAAACAAGAGGCCTAGGATTCAGTGTAAGACATTAACCACAGAGTGCTTTGAATAAACAGCAAGACAAAAGCATACATTACTGTTCTGTTCTACACAACAGGATGATCAGCTTCCATTATGACCAGAGATCCTGGAGGTAAATTTTACACATCCCTGTTGCTTTACTCTGGATCACACTTCCTCTAAAGGTGAATAGTCCAGGAGTTCTCCACAGATCAACTGATGTTTCATTCTCTTCTATGACGTGGGTAAAACACAGCATTTGGTCACCTGTTCTTGACAAAATACTGGTCATCTGTTCAGAAAATCAAGTGATTTCCAGGTGATGTGTGAATAGACTGAGATGAGATGTATGAGATGTTTCCTTGAGAAATCCCTATTTCATAGCACAAAATACCCTTTCTCTGAACTTTCTATACAATTCCTTTATGTCTCAAGCACTTTCAGATCTAAAGCTTCTCTGTGTAAATAAAGCAAAAACTTTCAAGATTTGAACATTTTAAATAATTCTCTCCATTCTGGTTACAGAAATAGCTTAATTTCAGTAGACGGAGCCCAAATGCTAATCCAAATGCTACAGCTGGAATACATAGACTTTTTTATTGTTGCCAAAATAAGTTATTTGACACATGGATTTAGGAAATGGACTTACATCCACTGGGTTATTAGAATAATTTGTCCTGGGAATGAAAGTGTTAGGATGTAACAAGTCTTTAGTGAAAGGAATCAAATTATCACAAAATAGGTTGTCTCATAATGCTGAATTGCTCACAAAACGTAAAGATAAGCACACAAGTTTCTTGTTAAAAATGAAAGATGTTCAGTATTTTTTACTGCTTAGTGTTAGTTTTTACACTAATCTTGAAGAAAATTTCTGATGGGATTTGCAGCTTGCAAATGCTGTTCTCAGCTATGCTGTTAATACTTAAAATACATGCCAAGAGGGATCTTTGGGCCTGTGGATCCCTAATGAACAGACTGATAAGGAATGTGTAGCCTCATACTGAAGATCCCTGGGTAAAATAAGACCTCTCAGGAATGCTGGCATGAGACAAAGAGAAATGCCGGAACACTAATTCTCTGGTGCAAAGCTTCTCATTCTGACACTTCTGCTAAGATGTGGCTGGGCACTGGATCCTGGAGATGGTAAGGACACTTTTCAGATAAAAAGTTCTTTTTATTCTGCTGAAAGCTGGGCGTTGTGTTGAATTAAATGGAATATGATGAGTGCTTTCTCTGTTCCTGGCATAGCATATCTAGTCTGGGTAATTGTTTGTGGTTTAATTGTGTAAGACATCCTTCAGGGATTCGAGCTGTCATTCCAGATGAGCAGTGCTAAAAATGATGGAGTAGGAAAAGAGTTGGGGATTATTTCTAGGGAAAAGCCAGTGATGGCCCTAACAAATAAAAGACCAACTAACCTGGTAATATCTAAAGTACATTGGGCCAGTTACTGGTTTGGCTATTGCAAAGACAAAACACAAGTGAGCTAATCTTTGTGTCTGTTGCTGTTCAGAACGTCCTTGTATCTCAGGCTAACTATGAATGGACTGAGATGGCCTTGCTGTCTTCTGATCCCGTTCCTTTGTTTGGAGACTCATTTCTGCAATGCTTGATATAGTTATTATTTGACCTCACAGCAGGGGAAAAAAGAAGTTACTTCTATTTGGGAAGTTTCAACTGTAGATTTTAAACACAGGAATGTCTTTATTTTGCTCTAATGACACCCATTGAGTAAAAGTAGCAGTCTTGCAAAGAGAAGTGAAGAGGGAGGGCAAAATCAGCTAGAGATTACAGACAGTTAACACACAGCACTTTTAGATTTGAAGAGGAACAGCTCTTGAGTGTGCATGAGATTTCTATGGTTACTGAAATTCCTCCTACCTCCACAGCAAATGTCAGAGAAAGATATGTGAGCTGTAGGTCCTGGATAAGGAGGTGACATTCAGGATGCCCTTTCCATCACATGCCAAAGCAGCTGAACAGCTTCAGTTACAGAACAGGTGAGTGGAGTGGACAGGCTCTGGCGGCAATAGAAGGGGAAGGAAAAAGCAAAAGGAGTTGGAGAATGGCATGAAAGGAGAAGTAATGACGACAGCAATATAAACTAAAATTACCAGACACTTGA
Organism: Burhinus bistriatus; assembly: GCA_013397275.1. NCBI lineage: Eukaryota > Metazoa > Chordata > Aves > Charadriiformes > Burhinidae > Burhinus > Burhinus bistriatus. The sequence continues at coordinate 973 of VYXH01008483.1, read as the reverse complement.
TTAATTGGCGTGTTTCTCTTTTGACAGTACACCTGTGAGAGAAGCAGGGAGACATTACACTATGGAGACAGATTTGTTCAGATTTTCACAACTAGCTTTTTGTTGCTATAAGTGGACGTTACAATTACATACAATTTTTCATAAAACAAGAAAGATTTCTGAACATTAAAGCTATTTAAATTGCACAAGGCATTCTCAAGTGCAGAAAGAGTTTGCAGTATTGATACCATAATGTTTTCTTTTGGTAATTCCCATATTCGTTATTTACATAGAAAAAGAAGATTCTCAAAACTTACTTTCAGTTTGGAGAATAATAGGTTAACACCTCTCACCAGAGGACAGGATATATTTGTGTTTGTGCAAAATTATCCTATTTTAATATTAGCCTAACCACCTAATTGTGCACATTTGGTCACTGCCATGCCAGGTGGCACAGATCAGTCTCTTCAGCTCCCTGACAAATCCCTCCAGTTGGCCATATATTCCTGAAGCAGGGTGCCTTGTAGGCTGTCAGAGCAGAGCCTTCCCATGACCCCACACTGCTGTCTGACTCACAAGTTAGCTAAGCTTGGACTTTAACTCTTTGGGCTCCAATTCCAAAGTCTTCCCGTGTGCTGAACCGTATTTCTCCCAGCAGTACCGTACTGATGTTGGGGCTGTACTGCTGGCCTGGTGGGGCTGGGGAGGTGCCTGGTGGAGCTGGGGAGATGGCTACTCTGTGTAAGGTATAAGAGAACTGTCATGACATTTGCATAGCAAAACTCAGGTGCTAGGTGATTTCTTCCTTGCCTGGGGCGTGATGGGAAGCTGACAGTGTGAACTGTTGAATTTTACTTTATTGACAAAGAGTATCTGATGGGAAATCACAGAATCACAGGATCACAGAGTGGTAGGGGTTGAAAGGGACCTTCGGAGATCATCTAGTTCAACCCCCGAAATGTTTTCAACCGTTTGTGCTACTATTACTGGAACA
>VYXH01008481.1:311568-330166 GCA_013397275.1 Burhinus bistriatus | reverse complement strand
GGGGGGGGGGGGGGGTGGTTTAGCGGAATGATTTTGTTTTGGCAACTTGTTCAATAGTGGCAGCTTTGAAATTGCCAAAGCTCGACTTTGAAATGGTTGAATGGGCAATACGTGAAGTTCCTTCTGAGGGAAACCCAGCCCGCGTGTTGGGAATTCGTTCCGGTGCCTGCTGGGCAAGGTAGCCTGACTTGGGACAGCCGGGAAACTCGGAGAGGGGAAAAGTCAGCGGTGATCCTGCTGGCTGGAAAGAGACTGGGGGAAGCTGGAGAGGCTTCATGGCTGAGGAACATACAGGATACGTGCAGAATAGGGCTATTCCCATGGTTTTGGCCTTTTTCAGAGTGTCGTATAATCCTGTTTTGGGCCTGTGGTAGTCCTGCAGATCCAAAATGGCTCTTAGGCGGGGTTTTTTGGGCACTTGGCACAGCGGAGCAAGGGGCTGGGCAGAGATCCCGAAGCTTTGGAGGAGGCCGTGCCCTACCCGGCTTCCAGCATCTCCATCTCCGGTGTTTGGGCAGAAACTGGTCTGTGGGCAGGGAAACAAAAGTGGAACATCGGCAGGGTTTGGCGTGGGGGGACAAAAAAAAAAAAAAAAGGGTTTTGCTGTGCGGGGCTGTCACCGCTCCCTGTGCTTCCGAGGGAGCGGCGTCGGGGTTTGGAGCAGAAATGAGTGTTGTGCTCTGGTCACAGGCTGGGACGTGGCCTTTAGCTGGCAGGGTGACAGCAGGGTAGAAAACGTCAGGATTTTGGTTTCTGCTAGCCATGGGCTTGCTGGATTTGTATGCCACGGAGAATAACCCCTTTGGAAAATATAGCTACAGCCAGACAGGCTCCAGAGGCAGGGAATCAGCATATAGTATTTGCTTTAAAAAAAATTGCCTACTTATTTATCTGTCCTTTCAATTTCTCCCAGTTCCGCTAAGACATTATCCCAGTGCAAAATCTTCGGTTTGTTTTTGTGTTTGTTTGGGGTTTTTTTGTGTTTTTGTTTGGTTTTGTTTTTATTTTTAAGTATTTTTGCCATTTTCTGTAGTTTACATAGCATAGTTCTTTTACTCTTTTGCACAAGAAGATGATGTTCTTTTTGTTTGCATTTTTCCTTATTTTCATTTGTTTTGTGTTTGTTTTTTTACCTGTGTTAGTAGAATGCAGTTGGATTTAGGGTTTCCACGACTTCGCTGTGTTCTTACTGAAAATAAATATTTCTTTTGTTTGCCTTTAGCATCCTATTAAATCCACGGACTTGAGCTTCTCAGTAATTCTTGATAACCTCAAGAAAAAAGTAAAACTTGTGTTGAGATCAATGAGAGAACCTCAGTCTTAACTGTAGGAAAAATCTGAATTTGGACTCAAATGCTATCTTTAATTAAGAGAAAAATCTCTGGGCAGCAGATTATGTGAGTAAAGTTCCTCCGATGCATGCAGAGTTTGCAAGGACTGCACTCCAGTTGCTCACTGGTGCAAGGGCTCCTGGTGCTGAGAAGGCAGATGGTCCCCAGAAAACTCATTTTCCCGTAATCTTTATTTTTACTAGAAAGAAGATGCTGCAGCAACTCACTGAAACTGTCAATCACAAATGTTTAAAAATCATGTGCTGGGCACCCCTGACATGGACTTGCTTAATTTGACAAGATTCAGAAAGAAAAAGAAAGTGGATATATATTTTGTTTTTTCTTTTTCTCCTATTTTTTTTGAGTGCTGTGGGCCTCACTGGCCAGATTTTATTTTGCCCTTTTTTTTTCTTTTGGTGATATCTGTAAGGCCAAAGGGACATATACTTGTGTTTTAAAGTGCAGCTCGAGTTTTCATGTAATTGCCTGATTCTGGAGCTTGACTTACATTTTTAAAAATGAGGCTATTGATAATATTGTAAGAATTGGCAACACTGCAGCAGTAAAAGATAGATTTAATTTTTAATCTTGGCCTGCAGAAGTATTTTAAAATACTGCAGTAAATGGAGTGATTTACTTTAATGACTTTGCACCAGTCATTTTGTTTTTAAAATGAGATACCAATGTGACATTGCGATCTGCTACTTTTTTTCTGTTTCCTTTTTGTTCTTTGCTGTTGCGGATGGAGAAGGCAGGCAAAGGACCAAAGGAGTTGAAACTGCACCTTGAAGATATTCCCTGTACCTTCGGGAGGATGCTGGGCTGAGGTTAAAATAAAAACGCTCCGTTGGTGCTCGCTATATGTTGCTGAGGGCTTCATTTCAGAGGAGCTCCCTGACCCTTTCAAAAATCTCAGGTTGGAGATGTTTAAAAAAAAGAAAAAGAAAAGAAAATTTATTAAAAAAAAAAAAAAATGACCTGCATAGCCATTAGTTCCATTTTGAAATTACAAGCTGACGTGGGACATTTTAAGAATTATGATTTGATAAATAACCTACTGGGTCCTGCACGGGGTCCCTCGCTGTCCGGCTGAGCGCTGCAAGCCTTGCCTTGCAGCTGTGCTTTCTCTGTACGTTTAATACAGCAGAACCACCATGTAAGCTGTATCATGATGTCTGTAATCAGAGGACAGAGTACAGGGTGCTCACATCTGGGCCTGCTAAGTGTAATAGTCCCAGTTTTGGGCTGTGGCCTCTTTTAGAAATTTATAACACAAACTCGAGGAACTACAGTATTAAAGCAAAATTGTTTGTTGTCATTTAATTTTCACCCGTGCTAGGAGGAAAAAAAAAAGTGTTCTAGAGAGAACAATAGTTTATATCAGCATCTTAATTTCATCACACTTGTATTTCTAGATTTCTTTTTTTTGCTGTAAGTTAAGAAATAGTTTCCTTACAGATTGACAATAAATTGCAGGGAAAGAATGAAGCCCCCTACAAAGTTTAAAATCACATATGCATCAGTGGAACATTAATGTCCTGAAAATATGTTTTCTTCTTTTCAGTAATTTTCTATTCTTAATCTTGGACAGTCTTTTGCATAAAACTGAGTTGTCAGTGCTGCAGCGCAAGTAAATCGCGCCTGGCAGAGAAGCTGACGCAAGGAAGGGGCATCGGAGAAATACTGTGTTTCATAAACACCATCACTAGAGCATTAGGAGAGCAAACATGTGGTTTTATGAACGCAGTTATAAATATTTAAACATGCAAAATGAAAATGTTACTAAATGTCTGGTTTTCATTATCTTTCGATGAACATTTTCATTCTTGGAAGCGTTGCTAGCTGTCTGCAGAAAACGATCACCACCCCCCTCCCAAGAATGAATGATGCGTAATGCGAAAACGTGTTAAAATGCACAGTTGTTTGTAATATCTTCTACCAAAGTGGAAGACATTCTACCAAATTTGGTATTCTACTGAATCGCAAAGTATTCTTGCCCAACAAACAGGGAACCATCCTGCTTCTGTCAGCAACTTGCTTGCTAGATGTTATGAAAAATCTAAGGACGGTTTGGAAAATACGAGATGTCACTCAGCGTGCTTGGAGCTGTGTCCTGCCATCCTTTCTCCGGCAAAATTCCTACAGAAGTCAACAAAAGATGCGGCTGCTGATTTTTATCATTATTAACGTATTATTTTGAAGTGTCAACAAGTGTTGAAGCGTTCTGCGTGCCTCCGTGGAAGGGCTGGGAGGCTGCAGTAGGAAGCTTGGGGTGGGCAGCCGGGGGTCTGCCCCTTGGCTGGGCTCTCGCTGTGGGTGTGAGGCTGCGCCTTTAAGTAGGACGGTGGCGGATACGGGTTGTGCGATTTAGCTTGCGTGAGCGGAGGCCTGTGAGAAAGCAGAGGCCACGCTGTGCATCACTGTTCATAATAAGGCAGGTGTCTGATTCCTCGGATCCAGCGTAGTCAGCCGTCTCTCTTGGCTTCAGCTCTCCCCCATCAGTGCATCCCCACCACGCTCTGACTGTGCCGCGTATGCCATGAAAGAAGACGCCAAATGATTTATTTATTGATGTATTTTATTTATCAATGCACCAGGAAACCCATTTTATATCAGTCATGTATTTAATGTTGACTGTCGTGAGTTTCTGCCGCGCTCGGCAGAGGCACGGCATCCCGCGCGCTGGCACATAGGCGTGCACGGGCGTGCTGTTTACTATTCCTCCGGCGGTTGCTCCCACCAATAAATCTGCACTTGCTGTAGCCAGGATGGAAATCTTTAAGACAAAGGACTTGAATGGGCAGTTTTTTATTGCTGTGATAGAGTAGAAGGCCCCAAGCTGGGGGCTAGCGCACGCATGAATGCTGCCCCCCTTGGCTTGGTACAGTCTCCTACTAGCACTATACCAGTACCGGGGACTGTAAAAGGGAGAGGGCCCCAAGGTTGGTATTCCCCCATTTTGATTCTTGCTCCTGTGACTGCAGCAAATACCAAAGAAACGATGGCTGAGAAGTAAACTTGGAGGCGAGCGTGGAAGGGCAGGCTGTCGGGTAAAGCAGGGGATGCCGGGGAAGGCAGCACAAAAACGTGGGAATGAGGAAAGGAGGAACAAAAGAGATGTGGGTTGGCGAAGGAGGAATAGGGGAGTGAAAGGAGGCCAGGCTGGTGCAGCAGCGAGGAGCTGCTCCTTGTCCCTGTGTGTGAATACACCCAGCTGAGCCTTATGCATTTGCAGGCTGTTCAGGCAGAGCCCCCACGAAAATGTGTGAGTCTCCGGAGACGTGCGCAGGATTTGCCCTGTGGGAAGCAGCGTGCGATGCTTGGGCTGAGGTACCCTCCACCCTAAGCAAGTTTGGGCTCCCACGATAAAGCTGTGGGTGGCTATCGGCTGGGTGCTGTGCGTGGGCATCGCCCGTGCCGGGGCCGTGGGACGTGGCCGATGACGGAGCCCGTTGGCAATCCAGACCTGAGCTGCGAGGAGGGGGAAGGAGCGGGGCTGGCTTTCCTGCAGGGCAGCTTCGTGCCCACCGGGCTGGGGAGCAGAGGGACCCTCGGGGAGCTGTTGTTGCCCTCCGGCTCCCCCACGCTCTCCCCTCCATTCTTGGAGGCCACAGCCCGGGCTCTGCGGCAGCGGAGGGACCGGGGCTGGTTTCTCAGCAGCAGGCGCGGTGGTGCTGCTCTCTATCCGCTTACGTCAATGCAGACCTTTCCACGGACTCCAGTCTGGGTTGGATCAAGCCTTGCATGATTGTGGCCCTTGTGCATTTCAAAACTGTGTTAATCTATATCTGGATCCCAATGGGGGCACTCGGGATGAGCCGAGCTCAAACAATCCTTGGCAGGAGGAACAGACTGGAGTTGGCAAGGATTTTTGTCCCATTATTGGTTACTCGGAGGAAGGAATGTACGCACCATTTTAATATATGACAACTTGAGGTCTGTCATCTTCAGTGTATTAGAAAAGCCTCATTTTTAACAAATCCCAGAGCGTTTACCAGGCATCGCACTGCAGCTGGATTGAGGCTACACACTGGTGGTGGGCAGAGGCATGGGGCCTTCTCTCCGTCTCGTTAGGCACCAGGCGACTTTTCGCACTGCCGCCTCGGCCCCGTGGGCGCCAGTGGGAGAGGAGACCCCTGGGCTGCTCACCTCTGGCTCCCGTCCACCTCCATCGGGAGGGGAAATGGAAATCTTGGGGTGGAAAAAAGCTATAGCCGTGCAGCCTGTAGAGCAAACCACACTGAAAGCTTTTCCTGGCTAGTTAAATCTGCCTGCATGTTCTCAGCAAGTTTAGCCAGGGGGTTATTTACCAAGCTCGGAGGACACTTGCCTCTCTGCAGTAAAATCTTCTAAATATGTCCCAAAGACCCTGAGAGAGATTTTACACTCTCTTGGTCAGTTTGCTGTTTCCTTGAGTGAAAATCCAGATGGTTGCTTCTGTAGAAAACCATTTTTGTATAAAGTCACCCTTTCTGCTTTCTCGTGCTGGGTTGCTGAAGTATGAAAACTCAACCTTGTAAAGATTTTTCAACAAGATTATTTAGGCTTGTTTTATCAAGATGAAGAAATTCAATCCAGGTAACTCTTCTCCCCTAGAAATGCTTAGGAAGGATGGAGGAAATGTGGTTTGGGCTGTTGGGTTTTTTTTTGCTTTGTTTTGGTTTTGTTTTGGAGGGGGGAAAGGTTTTGAAAATAGCTTTCTCTATTTTTACCAAGCGTTATTTGTATTTTTATCAATCAACAAACCACCTCAGTACTTAGCAAACTGTTCCCTTCGGCAACATCCCCATAAAGAGAAAGCTGAAATAATCAGCACAAGGAATAGGTGTCAGCCTTAGACAGACGACTGTGTTTCTGGGTAATCTAATGCCATTTTAATATCTTGCTTTTCATGCAGCTCAGAGAACGGTTTGATGGACAAGGCACTGATGCTCATGAGCCTGAGTTCAGTTGTTAGGGGTATGTCAGAAATTATTTTTCACAGACAACTGTGGTTGGAGCGTCAGCTCCCGTTAAGTATATTAGGGCCTCTGAGGTTCAGCGCTAGCACAGCATATTTTGTAGCCTTTGGTTTGCTTCTGTGGTGACAAAAACAGAAGGTCTTTGGTTAACTTCTGACCATTGACATATTAAATGAAGATGCGCATTTCAGCAACATCAGTGATTTCAATTGACTCATCAATTGCCATTGCATAGCAGTCCTCATGTTTCACTTTGGTAACAAGCTGATCTGCCACATCTGATGCCAGCAATTCAGTCCTTCAAACAAATGACATGTTTGATAAAGAAATCTTTTTAAATTCATTATGTACTTTGGCTTTTGTCTTTCCTTTTAATACAGCATCTGTTGCAGCCGGGATACATTCCTTGATCGTTTCTGAGTCTGCAATTATTTTTATGCCTGCCCAGTGTCCCGGCGATGTGAAACGAAGCTGCCATGCTATGCTGCTGAGCCCTGAAACTCTACACAGACATTCAATTTAATCTCTCGGAACAGACTGCATTGAAGTAGTTTCATCAGTGCAGATTTGTGATAAAAAGATGACATGAAGAAAGACAGTGAAGTAAAAGGCCCTGCTTTTTTCTGGGAAGACAATAGGATATCTGTCCCTTCATTTGTTTCATGGATTCCTTGCACAGCCATTTAAATTCAGCAGAAGGCTCCAAATGTCTAAACTTTATTCTGAGCATTTTTTCAGTGCTGGAAGGGAATACAGTTAAGTGTCCCTGGGGGAGTTTTATAGAAAATGCTATGTGCAATGTTAATGAGTTGGGATGGGGTCATACATTTTTCCGTATAGAGCCAGTACGGAAACAAATACAGGACTCGAGGAGAAATGATCTGCAGGGATCCACTGGTCTGCAGCTCGGGGTGATCCTGTCCTTCCGTAGCCTTCCCAAAGTGCCCCCATGTGCCTCTGTGCCGAGGCTTCACAAATAGCTGGTGCTGGAAGAAATGACAAACTTCTTGGGTGCCACAAGAGATTGCATCAGCATTACTGATCCTCACTCGGTGCTTTACTGAAAATGCATCAAGCAGCTATATGGGTCAGACTGCTAAATTTGTAGACACGGAGTGTCAGGAAGCCTTTTTGTCAACTTAGTACCGTTTAGTATACGTGTCCTCAAGTTCAAAGCAATCCTGGCCTCAGACGTGTGATATTTTCTGCCCTTTCCCCTCTCTGTTGACTCGGACCTCTTCCCTTTGAGGTCAACATCAAAATAAAGATGTATGTTTCCTCAGCCTGACCATGGCTCTGAGTCTTTAGATCAGCAATCCTATAGTCCATATGTCTTCCCATCTGTCAACTGGCATTTGAAGCCAGCTTGCTCCTCTATTCTTTCAGACAAGGGTGAGAATCAGGAGTTTCTTTAATGACGGTTTCAGGCCTTAAAGCGTTTGCTAAGATGCTACCTATTAAGATCCCTTGATGGCACCTTGAATAGAGATCAAAAGCAACTGAGTTCACTCCACAAATCTAATTCCGTCAGTCAGTTTAGGGCATTGAGAGAGGGGTGGGGAGGGCTCGGGAGGGCACCACGCTCCCGCAGTTAGGAGACAGGCCTGGGAAGTCCAAGCCCTGGCTTCGGGGAGCGATGTAGAACAGCAAAGACGAGCACTGCTGAATCGCTCCAGTGGTGGCTGTGCTCAAACTGCCAGGGCTCCTCGCATTTGAAAAGCAGATTGGTACGAAATGGGTTGGTGGCTTTGCTTGCACCGTGCTACAGTGATGGCCTTTAGGATCTGAGCTGTGCCTGGTTCAAACGGGCGCTTTTTGGTGCCGCATTAGTACCCGTGTCTCTGCTCCTTTGGCTGAGAGATTATTCCACATCTTTTTGCAATGCAAGATTGGAAACAAAAAATCTTAGAGTGCAAAATACTCTTCTCGTTAATAATTATTACCAGGCAATAATTTGCCTCTTGTACTTCGGAGAGCTGCTAATAATGGGAATCTGTGTCCTGCTTCACCGCTGGGACTGCATGAAAGGCGGTGTGGAGAGACGCTGCCTGCACGGCATTATCACAGCAAAACGGCCACGCTTTCTGAGGGCGCAGTTTGTCTTTCAAACATTCCTATTTTCAATGCCTGTCAGGAGGTGCTGCAAAGCCCTTGGAATATTTGGGGAAGTGTTTTTTCCCTGGTGGTGCGTTTCCCCAAGTGACAGAGAAGAGTTAGTGGGAAGTCGAGGCCATTAATTCAAGCCCAAAGGCTGAAATTCAAGGCCCCTTGAATTTCTGCGTACTGAAAGGTGGCTGTGGGAGCCGGGAAGTGCAGGGTGCCCGCTGTGGGAAGCGGGGTGGAGGGTATTCCCCAGGGAGCCTCCACAGCCAGTGCTAACAAACCTCCCTGTTTGTTTATGGGACCCAAATGTCTGAGAAGAGCTGAGAAGCCCCAGGACATGGCTGAGTGCCCAGGGATGGTGTCACACTACTGACCGCCTAGTAAAACTTGACTCAGTGGAGTCAAGGACACCATATGGCCTTAGATTTACGTTGAAACCTGTTAAAGTGTGAGCATGAACCTGAAGTCCAGGTGCAGACTTTCTTTGGCCTCAGTGTCTTTAACTTCAGTCGTAATGTCACTTATGCTCCCTGAGGGCAAACGGCCGCTCTGGCTGTCACTGCTTTTGCATCAGGTGGTGAGTCAAAATTTGGGGCATGCAGATTGTGTGCTTGTAAGAGGGGAAACAGAAATGACTTTGGTGCGACTCTACGTCTTCACCAAGAAAATGCACCAGCTCCCGTACATTGCAGTAAGCAAAACAGCAAGAGCCAGTTTTGGTTCCCACTCTGAGGCCCCTTCAGCCAGCCCCTGGCCAAAACCAGTCTCTGTCTGAGACTGTCACTGGGCTTATTTAAATGGGTTTGGCTTTCTGCTCATGTTCTGTGCCTGTACTCTTGGTCACCCACAGTTTTTCTTTTACAACCTCCACTCAGTCTATTCTGTCCCTCTTTTACATGATGATACTCAGCCAAGTTTGTCTTCATCACAGTCATTTTTAGTGTGAATCCCTATCTGCCTTTTTAGGGTGTAGCGGCAATGGTGACATATACTTGTGGTTGAAGCAGAAGCTGCTATTGAGTTGGACAAAATAGGATGAATGCTATATAAAAGCCTTCGGAGAGCTGTGAAATCTCCATCCTCTCTTCCTTGTTCTCCTGGGAACACTTGCACAAAGAGTATTTTTAATGTGAAGCAAAAAGGATTCTGACGAATACTCATTAACATTTTGTTTCTGCAAAGATACATACATAATTATCACAAGGCTGCAAGGGACATGCATTCACTGAAGCTTAGTTTTATGTATATGCTTAAATCTTCCTGATGGCCCCTGCTTTGCTGAATAGACATATTAACCAAGACAAAACCAGGTATTTGATGGAGCTTATTTGTACGGCTCAGGTATGACGCAGTGTGCAGTGATCTAGGTCTCCAAACTCACTGCATGATAGTGCTCTGTGCACAGTGAATCCTCCCATACCGTGGTATCAATGGATTGGTTGAAATACACACCCACAAATAATTTCTATCATAATTCTGAACAACAAACCATAAGAGCAGGATCTAACCAGAGAGGTTGCAAAGGGAAACACCATCAGAGCCATGCGATATATTCCGTACCTTGTTTTCATCGTGTGACTTTTTAGTGTTTGCCTAGCTGGGAATCATCAGGCGAAGGTATCGCTTCTCCATTGCCACTTTGGAAGCTCCTGTCCCATGAGTGCAGATCCGATATGGACTGCAGTCTTTATTAGATACTGGCTGTATCCGTCGGGGCACGTCCAGGCAGCCCCATTTCCTGCTGCCTGGTCTGAGCTGGTTAAACCCAGGACAGCCTTGGTCAGAAATAGTTAATGTAGCATGGTGCCGAGTCTCAGCTAGGAGTCTTGTCTGAGGGGCAGGAGAAAGTGTGTCTGTCTGTGCCTCTTCGTGCAGACATACCACTGATCTGCTGCTCTGAGTGCCCTGTGGAAGGTGGAGTGGTGGGCTTGCTTGGCTGTGTCATTAGATACTGCCCTAGATTTGTTTAGCAGTAAAGATTTCCCATTTGCGCAAAAGAGGAATGTGTTTTGGGGGACATATTATGCAGCGGAGGTAACCAGACATGACAGAATGGTTTCCAGGCTTTGCTGGAGTTCTCAAATCTTGTCACAGGGGGAACTATACACTCATTTTTCATGAGGTCCACATTCTTCCAGTGACTGTAATCCACTTTGTGTGTTGCTCTTTACATATGAAACCTTGGGTTTCTTTTAGCAGCTGTTTGAGAGGAATAACTAAGTCTAACAGTTGGAAACAAAAGAAGGATGTGTGGTCCTAGCTATTTCATTTGGGATGACCCAGAAATGTTCTGAAGGTGACCGTGTTTTGTATGGCTGAGTGTCATTTTGACTCACTTGAAGCATACTGAAGCTTTAACACAGTGTCACCAGGAATAGGAGTTTCTATCACCATGTGATGGCTGGTTTGCTAAGAAGTTCACTAATGTTGTACCTCTGAATACTTCTGGGGCCTCAGAGTGTGATCCAGTGTGGACTCAGAAGCCCAGGTGTCAGTCCTGGGACGGGGAAGCTCCAGGTTCTGGTCCTTAGTTGCAGGATTTTTTGTTTTACAGAGAGAGTTGAGAAGCAGGGGCCCGACTCAAGGACGTCCACGACTACAATGTCTAGGTGCTACAACCAAACAAGCTCATCAGGATGGTGATTCGGCACTGGTTCGGTACCCTAGGGCAGGAGAGCAACAGAGTCAGGCTCCCACTGCTCGGACACAAATACTAATTTAAGTGGGCCTCTTGTCCCTAGAGGGCAGGGTGAGCATCTTCAGAATATGACAACTACTTAGGAATTGTCACTAAAAATCAGTCATCACTTCCTTAGATGAATGGGCCAAAAGCATCCTGGTTTAACTTCAGGAGAGCCAGGGGAGTTACACTTCTCTTTTCCACCACCATTCAGTTTGGCCCTACTGCAACAACAGGTTACTTAGTATGTGTATGTAATTGGGGGTATTTTCTTCTAGCTGATGGAAAGATAGCTGTGTAATTAATGGACTGGGTAATTTGTTCTAACAATAGGCCATATTGTGACATTGATTGTTAAACAGAATTTTCCCTTAGCAGAAAAAAAACACTTGCATTTGAGTCTGTTAGCATAATAGAGCTCGGTATTTCTAAGAAATCTGTGTTTGACCTTTGGTGAAGAGGAGAGATGGTAACACCTGTTACCAGTGAAGCAAATGAAGCTGGTGTATCACTTCTATTTATATGACAGACGCCGAGCATTGTAAATGTGCTGCTTCTTGCATTAGCGCATCCTCGAAGTACACAGAGCTAGTCTAAAAATACGGAAATACAGACGGTTAAAATCATACCTATCGTTTGACATAAGTACTGTTCTTCAGCATGTAAGTAATGTGAATGTTATGTTGCACGAATATTTAGAGCTTCATTTACCTTCATCTTCTTTTCATTATTTGCAGGAGGTCTCTGATGGTGTCCTGAAAAATACAAACTGGATATTATTCTTATCTCTCCTGCTGATATTTGCTGTCGATAAATAGACTCAGTTAAATGGGAACAAATGTTTGTTTCATAATCCTCCTGCAACTGCAGACTTCATTATATATGAAGAATACAGAGATTAATTCTGCCATTTGCCAAGAGCGTGTTTCCAGTTTCCCAGTGTATAATACTCTCATATGTTAATGATAACCTGTACCTGAGCTGATTCCCCCCCCCGCCCCCTTCTTGGGTAAGATATAAGAATTAATTATTGATGAACTCACTCTAGCCTTTCAACCTGGCTGGGGTTGCCAATGTTTTCTGCATGCTGTAGTGTCTAAAGTATTTCTTCTCCTTGGTGGAGGTGAGATTGTTTTGTACTGCAATGAACTGGTCTTTACTTTGCCTCCTTAGAAGTTGGGTTTTTTTTAAATATTTTCTGAGCACATGGCTAAAGTCCCTTTTCCAAGAATGGATTTCTTTTTATCACAAAATACTACTGTACCACATCTCAAGAGTTAAAGTTTTATCATAGGCAGATTCTATTTTCAGATAGCATCCTGTGGAGACTATGCTTTCAAAAGCATTAACTGAAACCACACGGATGCACAACTGTTTTAAAATATGAGAATTCACACATGCTTTTTATTATAACGCACATAAAACTGAAGTATAATACAGTAGGCTTTGGCAATAAAACAGAGTAGTTGATATATAAATTTTATGCCTAGTTCTTTAGATTAATGAACCACTTTTCTTGATGAATTGAGCATGAATGAGTAAAAACACAATGATCTGATTAGATACTAAATTAATGATTTTCTGGCAATTCAAAAATTGCATGTCTAGTTGAGAGTTCACTTTTTTTTTCCCCTGGGACAACTTGATAACCTTCTTCTACCAGCCAAACCGCTAAAGAGGCATTGTCAGTCTGTTCAAGTTCACTATTGTTCTCAGAAAATCACTTCCTTAAGAAATATACATATGTTGAGGGTCTCAGTTGTACTTTGTGGGAAACAAGATTATGGGTCAAAGTCATTTACTCTGTCACTCCATTGAGGTTGGATTCAGCTGGCACAAATCTCTCCTCATGGTGTTATAGCAGGGATGAGCCTGGCTTCACCTCCTCTCTGCTGGCACAAGAAATGGGGAGAGGTCTGTAGTCAATAGGGACAGTTGCAGGTGGGGGAGATTCCTCAGGGCTGAGGTTTCAAGTTGGACCACTTCTTACATTAGGAAGCTCAGATTTGCATTTAGGAATATAACTGAGGGCAATGACTTTCCAAATGAAGTGAACAGCCAGATGACCTTCTTCTGGAGACAGGGCCCCGTAAGTGTTTATGGCAGGGAGAGACCTTTTCCATTTTAGAGGCACTGGGAAGAGGAAATGTAGATGGGGGGCTGTCACAAGCTGGTCCAAACCTCTGGTGGCTGGCAGGGAAGGGGTTAATCACCCCCTTGGCACCAACTAGAGGAAGGCCTGTGCAGCAGGTAGTCATTTGTAGGAGAGTAGATATGGGCCAGCTGGGAGAAATGATCTGGTTGCTTTGGGGTGGGGTTGTATAAAAGGCTGTGTTAGCAGAAGGGTCCATGAGAGTGGCAGCTTTGCTGCTGGGGGTTGTGGGCTTTGGTTGCAAGTAGTTGCAGGCTATGCTGTTGTTACAGACTTGGGTGAGGCAAACCATGCTTCGCACTTCTCTTTGGAGTCCTGGTGGTGCTTCTAAAAGGGCTGAGATGCTGCTTTGCAATGAAAGGCTCTCCTCTTTAAGGTGAGAGTGAAGTGGTTGTGGTCCTCAGGCTCTGTGGCATCTCCTTTTGGTGCTGCAGTTCCCAACTAAGAAAGCAGGCTGGTCAGCTTGGGTTGATGGAATCATACAAATGGAGCCATGCCAGAAGCTGGCTGAGATAAACTCTGTCATGGGAAAAGAGGATGGGCCTGATTCTCTGCTCTCTTACAACCTTCTGTAGTTGCTGGTCCAATGCAAAAGTGATGTGAGACAATGAGCAATTGAATCATTCCCAGAGGGGCAGGGGAATGGCAGCGTCTTGTGTTCAGAGAGAAGCTCTGGTGGGAGGTGCAGCCTCCCCATACAAAGGATAAGTGCTGTGGGGAATGGAATACCAGTGTTTAAGGCTGAGAGGGGTGAATCTGGCAAAGGTGGTGAATCCTCCAAGGTGGAAGGAGTAGCTGCTGTAGAGGTGGTTGGAAAATGCAGGGAGTGTTCTGTGAGTCTTTTGCCTGGGCTGTGGGAGAGTTGTGTTCTTGTTGTGGCTGGCAGAAAGGACAGGGTAAAGAGGACAGCCCAGCGTGTTTTGAGCGTGCGCAGCTGCCTCCTGGCTCACATCAGAGAGGTCCGAAGCAGAGAGGGAGAGAGAGAGAAAACAAGTGGTGAAATTGAAGAAGGTGGCAGCACTGACACAGTGGTGTGTGCAGGCTGCAGCCATGTCTCAGATGGACTGGAAGAAAGGAAAGGAGACATATGTGGTGCGCAAAAAAACCCGAAGAAATGAAAAAAAAATTGAAAAAGCGCCTCTGTCAGAGAGGTCAGCTCTTGAAATGGGCCTGCCAGCGGTGGGGGTGCTGTCCCGGGGATCCTTTGCATCCAGAATCTGCCATGGCATTCACAGACCTCTGTCTGGTCCTTTTTCTTCCTCACCAGTATCTTCCCCCTCCCCCCCCTCCCTCCTCCTTTGTCAGGCAACTCGTTAACACTTATTAGCAAGCATCTTCAAAAGGCCAGGAGGGGGGAAAGGATGGGAGGGGAGCTGAGATGGCTAAAGGAAATGATTAGGAGATTCCTTTTCCTTTCTGCCTATTCAAGCTTTAATGACCAGCCCTTGCTCCGTCTGTGCCCTGCATTGTTATCCAGCCCTACCCCAGCATCGCAGCACCCCTGCTACCCCCGGCACTGATCCGCTCTGACATCTGGGGCTGCAAGTGCCCAGAGCATCTAACCTTTCTCAGGCTGGGCAAGCTCGCCGGGTCTTAGTCTTC
The DNA here is from genome assembly GCA_013397275.1 of Burhinus bistriatus. Taxonomy (NCBI): domain Eukaryota; kingdom Metazoa; phylum Chordata; class Aves; order Charadriiformes; family Burhinidae; genus Burhinus; species Burhinus bistriatus. Next base: position 315,337 of record VYXH01008481.1, on the reverse strand, counting down.
CTGCTGGACTTGGCATTGGTGCCAGTGCTGTGCCAGCACTGGTTTAGTCGCCTGCTGGTTCGCTCCTTCGAGTATACCTTCTTAATCGGTGTCGTCAGTGCTGGGCTGCCTCACTTGGTCTGCCCTTGTGTGATCCCGCCTAGGGACCGGTCTCTAGTTATGGCTAAACATGGCTTGTAAATCCCGGGTGTCCAGTGTCAAGGGCGAAGAATCTGCTAGGCAGCAAACAGGCTGTTATAGCGGCCAGGATTGTGCTTGCTTGAGGTGGAGGAAGGAGAGCTGAATAAACGCAATAGAATTTTGCCCGTAGCTTTCTATTTCTGCCTTGCAGTTCCAGTGGCTTCAGTTGCAGTGCATGTTCTGTGGTTTCCACTTGAGATAGTTATCTAGAGCTGAGCCCTGATCCCATCCAAGCAGATGGGAGAGCTCCTGTTGGCATTGGGAGATGCAGGCTGGATCAGTGGGGGCTGTTCTGGGCAGTTCTGTTATGGAATGTGGGTTATATTTATGTTTTGTTTTGTTCTGCCCATCAGAGTCTTCAGACTGGTGTTTCTTCGCCCTTTCCAAGCTATGATACCAGAAATACAGATTCTGGTTTGTTTTCTATGCACTAGTGGACTCCCTAAAGAAGGATTTGTCTATCAAAGGACTCCTGTAACTTGACTGTGACAACCCACCCCTCCTCCCTCCCACCTGGCAGACAAAGAATTGGAAAGTTTTCAGAAGCTGCTGAAATTCTGCATCTACTGAGGACTCTGTAGGCATAAACTAGCAGTGAGCACCTCTTGTCTTTTCACAATGCTCTTGCCTTTTCCTGCAGAAACAGCAGTTTGGCAGCAGGAGAGCTGGATGCCAGCCCTCCCAGCAGGCAGGAGACCTTCAGTGCAAAGTTCCTGCCTCGAAGAGGGGAGAAGGCTTCACAGATTTCCTGCCCCTACTCAATGCTCTTTAACCTGGGGGTATATGTGTAATTGCATGTACAGGGCAAAGCTCTCATCCCAGGAATGGGTGCTTAGAGACAGAGCCTTGAAATGAAAATGACTTTATTTGAATATCTGCATGGGTCATGAGCTAGAGCCAATAGGTCTAGGACGCTTCCTGAAGAAGATCTGTCTCTGAAAGGCAGTACTGCATCTGCTCTGGGCCTTGCTACAGACCTCTTGTCTCTGGTGGGCTTCTTCAGGCTCTCCTCTTCATCTGAATTATTAGTGTAGATAGATGTGTATTTACAGATGATCCTGTGGCCACCTACTAGTAATCTGGAAAGAGATTTTGACAGGGCTTGGTTGTACAGAGAATAGGTGTGATTCTTATTAATATAAAGTCATTTGCTCCAGAAGTTGATGCTCTGGCTCGCTCCCTTGGGATGCAAATTCTCTGGACCAGTGGGCAAAGAAATAGAGGCTTGCTAAAATCAGGGGATGTTTTACTACTGAATCCAAGCTGTAGTTGTTTGGGGCAGGGGTGTGCAAAATTTGCCCAGGTAGTTCAAAGACTTTTGTGTCAGTATTAAAGATAAGTACAAATTTGAAATGACATGGGGTGGGGAATGGAGTAAGTGACTTCTTTTACTCTGTCCTTTAGACTGTAGAACAAACTTTGGATAATGTAGAGGAAAATTGGACCGAAGAGGTGCTGGTGACTGGCTGGAGTACTCCTGCTCATATGCAGACTGTGCAGCGCCTGCCCCAAGAGCTGGGCGCCTTTGTTCACACCAGTTCGCACAAGGTTCCTTCTTTCAACAACCTGTTATTGCAGTCTGCTCAGTGTGAGAGAATCTCCTCTGTGTCACTAGCTGAGGCTTTAATTTTAAAAAAGAAGGGGGGGGGGGAAAGTGGATTTTGAGATTAATACTGGAAAATTGGAACTATGCATGGAGAAAAACACAGAGAAGAATTGGTGAGCTGGAAAAATTAGACAAATATTTTTTTAGTGTTTTTCAGGGTTTATGTTCGTTATCTATGACTTATTCCATGCTGCGTTTTGGAAGGTATTTGGCAAAGGTATAAAAGCAATCTGTAGGATACTTTGTAGTCAGATGCCATAACCTAGACAAACTTGACTGCCTTTACAGAAATAACCGCTGAAGAAATACACTGATTTATGTGTTCGTTTAAAACTTGTTTGGGGAAACTGAGCTGTAGAATACAAAAAATATTTAGGACAGACAGTGCAAAAGTTTTATAGCTTCTTAGTATGAAAAGGCGGGTAAATTTCAATTATGCATTTTATTAACACAGCCTTTTTAGCTCTAAAAAATGGTAACAATGTTAAAATCCCCTCCTGGGAAATAATGTCACATATCATGCAGCTGAGAGTGCTTGAGGATGTTATGAAATGCTGGTGGAGTTAACCAGTTGTTAATCAGTTGTTCATTTGCAGCTGAGTCCTGTTCCAGCTGAAACTGAAGATGATCAGATGATAATTTTGACTCGCAGGCAGTTTTGTTGTAAACTTGGTGACTAACAAGGTCTGTATTATTTTATTTTATTCCTGTGATAAAATCAGGTCAACTCGTATTCAACCTTCATCTACCAGAGGGTCAGTGTTGAGGCGCTTGTGTGTGGCCTGAGCGAGCAGCACCTGTTGGTGCTGGGCATGATGGCTCCCGGCTGGCTTCCTCACAGCTCCTCATCCTGTTGGCTTTACTGGATGGCGGTCTCCTGAGCCGAGGCCTCTGGGGAGCATCTGTAACAGGTTTTGAGGATCCGGTGCCCCAGCACAAACTTTTGTGGGGCTGGTGGAACGAAGCGCTTCTGGAGCTCATGGGGCCTGGGCCTGGCCTGGTCCCCTGGGGCTGGGAGTGTGTCCCTGCTGTGAGGTACCTGGTGATGGGGCCGGGGAGGGGGGGTGGGGTGTCACTGCTGTTCCCCTGGTGCTGTGGTCCTGTGCTCCCTCGTTTGGGACAGGTCCCCTCTGTGGAGGGGATATGGGAGAGCTGCTGCGTGTGGAGCTGGTGAGGCCCCAGCGTGCCGGGTCCACAAGGCTCTGGGCCCTGCAGAGGGGCTTGGGTGTGCCTGACCAATCCCACGCTGGCATCTCTCCTGGCCAGCCAATCCTGAATTGATTGCAGTGCCCCTCTGACCAATGGTGTTGTGCCACCTGGTCCCTGAGGGTGGTGTGGGGCCTCCACCCTCTGGCACTGACGCGGGAAAGCAGCGAGGGTGGCCATGCTTGAGAGTGTCCTGCCTGAGGAGAGCCCAGCCCTGCGCACAGGGACAGCAGCTGGGTTCTGGCATTTCTGTGACACGCTGCACCCGGGAAATACCAGGAGCACCAGTGCCTGCTGGAAAGCTGCCACGGGCCCTCTCCTGACAGGATATTCTTTCAGAAGTGAGTCCTACAGTATATCAATAGAAAAAGGAAGACTAGGGAAAATGTGGGCCCACTGATGAATGAGATGGGTGCCCTAGTGGTGGAAGACATAGAGAAGGTGGAGTTACCGAATGCCTCCTTTTCTTCGGTCTTCACTGCTAAAGCTGTCCCTCATGAATCCCAGACCCTGGAGGCAAGGGGGAAGGTCTGGAGAAAGGAAGATTTTCCCTTAGTTGAGGAGGACCGGGTTAGAGACCACTTGGCCAAGCTGGACATCCATAAGTCCATGGGCCCTGATGGGATGCACCCGTGAGTGCTGAGAGAGCTGGCAGATGTTATTGCTAGACCACTCTCCATCATCTTTGGAAGGTCATGGGGTACAGGAGAGGTGCCTGAGGACTGGAAGAAGGCTGACATCGCTCCAATCTTCAAGAAGGGCAAGAAGGAGGACCAG
>VYXH01008481.1:298820-311140 GCA_013397275.1 Burhinus bistriatus | reverse complement strand
TTGGGGGATTGGAGCATCTCCCTTATGAGGAAAGGCTGAGAGAGCTGGGACTCTTTAGCCTGGAGAAGAGAAGGCTGAGGGGAGACCTTATTCTTGCTTATAAGTATCTAAAGGGTGGGTTGGAGGAGGGTGGAGGCAGACTCTTTTCAGTGGTTCCCAGTGACAGGACGAGGGGCAACGGGCACAAGTTGGAACATCGGAAGTTCCAGTAAAACATAAGAAACTTCTTTATGTTGAGGGTGACCAAGCACTGGAACAGGCTGCCCAGGGAGGTTGTGGAGTCCCCTTCTCTGGAGACTTTCAAGACCCGCCTGGATGCAGTCCTGAGTAACGTGCTCTAGGCATTCCTGTGTCAGCAGGGGAGTTGGACTAGATGATCACTAGAGGTCCCTTCCAACTCTAAAAAATTCCGTGATTTGCTGTGAAACTTACTGGGTATGGACTGCAGGTCATATGACCACTGACAACTGGCCTGCCCTGGTTCATAGCAGTCCTGGGTTCTGCTGTTCATGGTGGAGGCATCTGACGTTGGTTCCCTGTGTGTCTTCCTCCTCAAAGCATGAACTCTGTCACAGCTGGCAGCTGTACTGACTAGCTCGTTGTCTTCCTGTAAGTGCTGTTTTCCCCCAGTGGAAGAGAAAGTGTTTTGGTAATATAATCCCAACGAATGAAGGGGTTTTTTCTTAATTAAAGTAATAATCTGAAAGTTGTCATTGATAAGTGTGTAAACAAGCTGATTGCAGTGGGTGCACAAATAGCTCTAATGAGCACGTGTGGGTATTAAATTAACCATGGTTCACAAGCCATGCATGGCTGTATGGTTATTTAGAAATAACTGCTTTCCCTTGGTGTTCAACTCTGCCCACCAGCCTCAAAATCGTGTCTTTTAAGTGTTGCACAACAAAAAGGAACCCACTGCTCTTGCAAGAAGAGGGCTTTGAAGGAAATTACTGCTCTTAAGGTGGCTGGGAACGCAGCCTGTGCTGTTGGTGTTTTCCTCCCGAAGTGTAGCCTAGTGGGTAGAGCATGGGCAATCAGCATTGGTCTCTCCTTGGTGGTGGGTTGTTCCAGGCCCTTGGAGGAGGCACTCCACTGCTGGATGTGGTGGAGTGCCCTATCTGTGAAATGGGAGAACAATGGCTTTCACAAGGCTGTTGTGCTGTTAACGAGCTCCTTGGAGGAAGTGTCCTACAGAAGTGCAAATCATCTTACTTGCTGTTAATTATTGATGTATTTATTCATTTCAATAAGCAGGATGGAAATAGAAGGGTGATGGTAGGCTCAGGTGATCCGTAAGTGGGTAGAAGTACAGTGGCTTCGTGCGACTGTCCCAAGGAGGTGGCCACTGGACCTGCACTCTGCTCTGTTGATGCTGGTAGGACTCTGGAGGAGTCTCACCTTTCCAGGCCCAGGAGCATCTCCATGATTTGATTAAAAGGGGCTTGTGTGTACACCTTCCATCTGTTGGAAGGGAAATAAAGTTTGAGTGCTAAATGTGTTCTGGCTGGCTTTCCTGGGTGATCCTGACTGCAACTTAAAATGGCAAAGGAGGACACAGCTTCAGGGCGTACTTTGGCTTCCAGAGAGTTAAGTACAGCTTCTTCCCTGATCTAGAGGAGGTCGGAGTTCATGTGGTGATGTGTCCTGGAGGCAATTGGACCTGATCTCCCATTTTAATAGCAATTCATTCTCCTTTGCTGTCATTTCAGGATATCATATTGTAAAGTGGAAATTCATCCTCCTGCTAACCACTGTGTTGCTGCACATAGCTTCCTTCCTTCTGAGTGCCCAGATTTAGCAGAGAATTAAGGTGGAGGGGAGATGCTGAATCAGTGACACTGCCAAGGACAACTGTGGTACTTTGTTTAAACAAACTGTGACTTGCATCATGAAATTAACAAAAAAAGAAAAGGATATTTATTGTGTCTGCCTCCACGCTCAAATTGTGACTTAATGTTTGTCTGTTGGGATAACAGTAAGTGGCCTAAGGGGCTGGATTTAGGAGATCACTCTTGAGGGAAGTGCTACAGTTTGCTGTGTATCTGTCCCTCTGCATAGTCACACATCTGTCATGTTAACTTAATGGAATTTATGCTCTTCTGGGCCTACATGATCATCAGACAAATGAACAACAAGGGTAACCTTGGCTCTGAAGATATTTGTGTCTACCAAGGTGCCTGCTTCTATCTGCAAAAACTCAGGGAGGAGATTTCTGAGGGGCTAAATGTGTTCCCTTCAGCAACTAGCACTGTCTAACATGGTGTGTGTTTGCATGTCCCACGTACACCTCCTTTCACATGTCAGTTGGGATTGTAAATCCATGCCCTGGTGAGCGGGCTGTACAATGGCAGTAGTCATGCTGTAGGACAGCGTGTCCTGCTTCCTGACCAAGCATCCTGGAAACACAGACTTGCAGCACCTTGCTCTGCTGGGCCTTCTCCTGCCTTGTAGCAGGAAGCACAAGAACTGTCTCTTCAGGCTTGCAGAGGGTCCAATGGGGTTTGCTTGCAAGGGCAGCAATGGGTGGATGTGAAATTCTACACTTTGCCTGTCTGCTTTGACAAAGCCGAGTCCATGCGAAGGGTTGGGTATCTGTACTGCCTAGAAGTGGAAGACTTGAAGACTGGGAGAAGGGAAGGGATATGTCCTATATGATCCAGCACGCTACTGAAGGAGGGGTGGGCAACAGTCTTTATCCATAAGCCCTTGCATCTCTTGTTCCTGTTGAGTACTGTTAAGTGAAGTAGCTGGAATGTGTAGAGAGGGGCTTGATCCCAAGTCAGAGCTGATACAGGCCACAAGTACCCTCTACTCTTTCTGTGACGTAGTTAATGGTTCCTGATCCCCTGGGCTGGCTTCTTGCTTAAAGCGGCGCTCTGTGGTGTTGCTGGAGATCTTGTTACAGTGTGGGTCCGGCTCTTCCTGAAAGGCTTGGTACTGAACAACTCTCTCTTGGGGGTGGGGAGTGGGGAACAACCAAAACCAAAAAAACCCACACAAACCCAACAAAACTACACCAACAGCAAACCAACCAAACAACAAAAAACCCAGATAGGGTTGCTTTAGCAGAGCAGGGTATTCTGTGCAGGCACAGTCACTTCCTTATGCATTTGAGTTAAAATAGGAAGTCCCAGGTGGAATTTTTACACTGGTGTGTGATCTGTCTGGATCACTTCCTTTTCCTGACAAAGGAAAGGCAGTGTTGCCCTGCTTTTTATGAAGCGTTCTTCTGGCATCATCATCAATTTGCACAAGTCTGAACTACCTATAGGAAGCAAGAAGTGTGCTAAGCTTGTTGTCTACTGTCCTGCAATGAGGGCAGGATTTGGACTTCAGGAATTGTGGGGAGACCAAGGCTTGCTGGAGATTTCTAGTTTCAAGGTTTGGCAGGAATTGCCATTTCACATTACTAGCAAAGAGTCTGCATGTATGCTGTATAATTAACACCAGGAAATTCTGACTCCTGAGGCCATAGGGTTAAACAAATATATGTCCCCATTAAACTTGAATAATAAGAGGTTAACTCATTAGGAAAAGAACACTCTTGATGTGCTTAATGGAGGGAGAGAGCATTAACTCTTACAGTTCTTTGCAAACCCTTATGTTAGTTTAACTTTCCTTTTTGAGTGTTAATTTTTCTTCTATAGAATATTTTACACCCCTACCCCCCAGGCTGATCTCCTGTGTATTCTGTGTGAAGAGTCTTTTGATTCCCAGATTATTGACAAGCTTGACTCCTTTGGAGTCTTTAAAAATTATGTCCTGCTGTGTTGATGGTTGGTTGCATACTTAAAAATAATATGCAGTGCAGAACTTCTGCAGAACAAAGACAAATCCTGAAAACTGCTCCTTTGAATGTCCAGTAGCAACAATTCATGTGCCTGTGTCTTTTCTATTTAATCCTTACATTCCCTGGAAAAAACACATTGTAGTAGCAGGGAAGACCTGGAGATACTAAGTCACAAGCAAGTGGCCTGTAAATGTAACATTTTTCATGTAAGTAATTTTTTTTATTGTAAAAGCACACAAAAAATAATTCTAAAGACCTCGTATTTGCAGTTTGAAAATGCAGTTTCAACGGATTTATTTATAGATTATTATATTATATTATTATATATTATTTATAGATTTCCAATGGATGTACCTAACTTGTAGACCTCTGCTTGGAGTTGTTCTGGACCAGGGGCTTGCTGGATGTGCTTGTACCTGGCTGGATACAGAGTTCAGGGCTCTTTGACATTTAGTACTGTAGAATGGGCTTTTTGGATGAGGCAAAAGATACCAAATTTCAGAGGAAAACAGATGAAGTATATGTAAATGAATATAGCCAAGGCAAAAGCTTGCAAACCTAATATTTTTTTGTTTGTGATATGAGCAAACCTTATTCCAATGGCTGTGGCTCTGGAATGCGTTTGGTGTTCCCCAAATGCTGTTGTCCTTTGAAGAGAGCATGTATTCTTGCCTAAAATTATAATTCTGGCAGAGCTGATTACTACTTTCACCCTGGACAGTGATGGAAATAAGTCAACTTCAGCCATTTCCTCCAGCTCTTCTTCCTTGCTGAACACTGACTCTGCACTCTAGGGTGCTGCTGCTACGTGGAAGTGTCTGTGGAAAGCAGGAGACACAGAACTCATGTTTGGGAGATTTTCCTGGAGAATATTTTCTGTCTCCAGGCATCCTTAAGTTTTGTTCTTTTGAATGGGGTGAGTCTGGGTCCTTGGGAGCTTCTGGCACTATGAAGACAATGATCCTATTGCTGATCATGCTTCTGTCAAAGTGATTAATCCAAGCGTTGGCTCCATATGATAGAATTAAACTATTCTTTTGTACAGTTTGGCCCAATCAAGGAGGGAAGTGATCCTTTGCACAGGTTTTCTAGAACTGAGAGACTAATTTTTCTTTCCGAGATCATTCTTCTAAATAACAGGAACACATTTAACTAAATAATGTATTTCTGGCAAATTGAGCACAGAGATCATCTGATTCTACTGTAAGCAAATAGGAAGGTTGTTTTCTGCCTTGTTACTTGCATTTTGGATCTTTCATAACAAACATCTGGATGTTTCTGGCCATGGGCTCTTTAGACTTGACAGTTAAAAAAAGTTCTAGAGAGGATTTGAAGTTAGAGGCCCATGGAGGGAGAAGGGGAACCCATATTATTCCTGACTTGACCCATTTAAGAAATGAGATTTGCCGATGGAACAGCTACATGTTTGAAGCAGCTCTAGCTGGGAACAGTTCTAGCCATGGAAAAGACGAAGTCTAGCCTCAGACTATGTAATAATGCTTTTCAAGGCAGAAATAATAATAATTTATAATGCATGCAGCTGTATAAGCTCTCAGCAGAATCAATTATGGAACATTTTATTTTGTGGATCACCTGAGAATAACCTATCTTCCCAAAGCTTGCAGAGAAGAGATGCAAGAAGTCTGGGAAATGCTTCCAAGCAAGGAGGTTTCCAACAGCAAATAGTAAACCAGTGATATCAGCCAAAGGCAGGAAATCAGCGTTTTGGCTCCTGTGTCCTCCATGGCTCTGCCTCTTTCCTGTATGTGGGAGTGTGCATGTATGTGGAACCGTATAAATAATGACATGCTAATGTGTTTCATGTGGTGGAGAAGGCTGCCTTAACGTGACTGGCTTTTGGGATGTGTAGGTGCCTAGCATAAATACTTATGTGTTCTTAGAAAAGCTGAAGAACCTGTTTTCAGTGGTGTCCCATGGAAAGATCCTGAGATCCAAGCTGTTCCATATGCTGCAGCAGGGTAGAGGAAATAGCAACTTTTTTTGTTTGAAGTAACATATTTTTGTTGAATTTACTGTCTGTTATATGGGCAAATTAATCTCTTAAGTTTTTGTCAGGTGTTTCATACAAGACTTCTGTTGCAGCAGCCCAAGCATTTAGATTTTTGTCATTATTTTTATTGGCCTGATTTCCGCTTTAACAAATTCACAGCTTGCAAGCTATTGCTGGAAGATTCAAATGTGCAAAACATTAAGGAAGCACTAAGCACAGCCATCCTCCTAAATTGTGCCCTGTCTTCGCTACTAATAGCATGTAACATCTGACTGCAGTAAAGCCTAGAGCTCCTGCTCCTGTGAGCCCTGTTGTGGTGAGTTCCACGCGGGTGGGAGGGGGAATTCCTGCCTTCTGGGGTCTTGAGTGTGAACTAGATGAGACAGAGGCTGGGGGAAATCGCCACAGTGCGGAAAGAGAGGAAGTGACTTGGTCACACAGCAGATCAGTGGCAGAGCAGGGAATGGAATTAGGTCTCTGCTAGGATATTTAGTCACATCTAAACTCATTTTTCACGGTGCCTCGAGGCAGACTAGGTGGCTTCTTGCAGTACTTTTTTGCCCCATTTTATTACAAGCCCATGGATGAATTAGCTGGTGCCTGCTAATTAGTGAATGCAGACGAGGACAAATCCTGCTCAGGCTCACCTTGGCTTGCCTGGGGTAAACTTAATGCTGACCATGACTTTTCCTTGTTTCCACTGACCAGTTAGATGCTGTGCCAATCTTGATTAACTTAGTGGTTTAAAAAACTGAATTCAATTAATTTCATCATAGAGACAAGCCCTCTGGCCATGCGAGTTTGCATGGAGAGGCACAGAAAATAGGCTTGGATCACTACCTGCATTTCTCTGGAGTCATTGAAATCATACCCATTAATTCATAACCTGAAAGTACAAATATAAAGCTGATAGATATGGCAAAAGAAATCATGCTACTGTGTTTCATAGAATGCCATGATAGAGAAGTGGTGCTTTAAGTGGAAATGCTGAGTTCTTGATAAGGAAGAGAAAGCAAAGCCTCTTCTACAGAGCTAATACATTAGTAATGACAAACAGATCTTCCAATGGATATTGATTTAGGAAAAATAAGATGGATTAATACATGCATTCATCTTCACTGTCAGTTTAATATCAAGATAATTTTATTTGATAGTTCAATGTAATAAGCTCCCCTTTTCCTTAATACATATTTGGGAAAAGTAGGCAATATTGTAATACAGTAATTAGCCATATTTGCCTTTACTATGTGTGAATAAGATTAATATACTAGAGTGTTCAACCTAATTGATCTATTATGTGATAGGGACTCACAACCAGACTGCAAATTACAGTTTAACCCCCCAAAGGGCTAGACTTGTTTAGAAAATGTGCGAGTCTTTCAGAGATAAAATTAATAGAACTGACGCTGACCTAAATATTCAGTGTTATTAATTGTATCAATGGGTTGTGCTGCTTTTATGTGCGACTAGGAAGGCAGTGTGTTTAGAAAGGAGCGGGTTTATGACAGCAGTGGGAAGGGTGGCTAACAGAAAACCTGACAATTATTGCAAACCAGGTTTCCTGGTTAAAAAAGTGATTGTCACAGGCCCTTAAAATTGCTATTCCATGTGGTTGTGATTAAACAAATCATCCGTGCAGTGTGTTTGGAACATAATGGCTCTGTGGGAAAAAAAATGTAAATTAGGTTTTTGTATTAATGAAAACAGTTTAATATGGTTTTAATGACCCATTTTTCAGTCTTCACCAGAAAGTAATTACCAGTTAGATAGTTAGTGCTCTGGGCTTTGTTCTGGCTCTCGGAACTCCTTCAGCTGGTCACCCGGGGGAGTCCTGCCGTGCTTTGCGGGCAGCCGTGGGCTAGTGACCCAGCAGCAACGGGCTGCTTCTCTGCTGCAGCTCCCTACCCTCTGCTTCGTGGTGCGTGAGGGACAAGTGGGTCTGTGCCTCTAAGTTCCCCATTTATTGCTGATAAGGCCAAGGGTAAACCTATAATGAGGGACAGCAGCTGCCCCTGAAAACAAAACTGGGGAGAACTGGCTCTGCCTGATTAATAACTTGTCTCTGGGAGTAGTGCAGGGACTGGCAGCTGCAAGCGTGAACATCTGGGCATGGTGGCAGGATGAGGAGTAGTGCACAGACCTGAATGTGGGCAGCTTGGCTCCCAAGGGAGGGTGCGACCCAAAGGTGTGCTGTTAACAGGGACAGCCAGTAGGTTCAAATAGCCATGACTTGTTCATTTCCAGGAGAAATGAGAGGGAGTAGAGATGCCAGTCACTGGGGAAATGGAGACTGGGACGCAGGATTTGCGCATACCTGCCAACCCAGTAAATCCTGCTGCCTCTCTGCTCTTGTGTATGGAAGCAAAGGTCTGACTATATGACTGAGGTCTTTGCATGTTTTTAATGCTTGGAAAGGGCTACCAGCCAGTGGCTATTCATTCAGAATAGGGGATTACTGGATTAGTTTCTGTTGCAATGCTGCCCAGTGCTGGTGTCCACCCTCTAAGGGCACTGCAGTGGCTTCAGAGCAAGGTAAGGCACCGATGGACACCTTTGAATCAAGCAAATTAAGACCCTGTTTAGATGCTTATGGTTTGCACCTACTTACGTGGGAGCAGATATTTCATAATAGAGGGCTTGTGGATCTTGTGGAGAAAGGCATAATGCAGCCCAATTCCTGCAGGTAGGAATATGCAGGGTCAAAAAGGTACATCTTTCATGTTAGGAGTGCTTAACATTGGAACCCCTTGCTGAGGAATATGGTGAATTCCTTGTGAACTGGAAATCTTAATACCAAGGTAGGATGTCTTCCTCTGGAAACCAGGTGCAGAGGCTCATCTACTTGCTATTGAATTGGGAGCAGGAGGGGTTTGGAGAAATCCTGTGCACTGCATTAGAGTGAAGGCTGGGCTATTGTGATGGTCTGTGCATTCAGAACTCATCTTTCTGAGCCTTCTGATCGAGAGAAGGCCAATGCTACCTCATACTCATAGGGACACAAAAATAACAAAGGTTAAGGTCTGGAATTTGCAGAATTTCTGTTTTCTGGATGTTGGGCTAGCCACACTAGGCTAGCAGATTTGTGTATGCTTGCTGAAGCTTAAACACATCTGAAGTGTCTCTTGCTTGGAAGCAAAGGCAGGAATCTTCTAGGTACTGGCTCTGCTGCTCCCAATGAGAAATGGTAGGGGTGTGTGTTTAGTGTCTAGTACCCTACCTGAGGTAGTTAGGCTGTTGAAAAGATGAATATGTGGGATACAAAGCTCTGCGCGACAGTAGCTGCTTTGCCTGCAGGTCAGTGTGGCGAGGCTTTGCAGCATGCAGTGCAGGAGCACCTGCAGAAGCTGTGCAAGTTGCTACTGCAGGTGCCTGGGCAGGAAGCATCAGAGCTGTCCTTTCAGCTTGTAAGTCGGACATTAATACTGGCCTATCTTAAATGCTTGGGGGAGGGATATTTTGGCTTGATATTTGGAGCATTTGCTTCAACTGGGAAACATCACAATGTGTGTGAGAGACCAGTCAATATAGCGGGATGAAGCTGTATTCAATGTTCCTGATACTCTTGAGAAATAAAATAGATTGAGGACAGTGAATCAGAACAGAAGGAGATTTTGAGGGAGGGGAGGATCCTTCAGACTTTATTTATCCATTGTAAAGAAACATATGTAAGTAAACAGAAATCAATTTTCTAAAAAACATCCCAGGTCACCTGTAAGGGAAATAATGTGACACAACTCAATGCCATGCACTGCAGATTTTGTCAAGAACATAAAGAAAAGTAGTGCTTTATTTTTATTTTTGAAGTGGAAGTGGTTCACAAGGTATACCAGGGAGATGATTCAGTGCTTACAGTTGTGACATGTCAGAGTCTCGTAAGCTCAAAGACGACTGTCTTTATTGTGTTTTCCTTTTCATCTTCCAAACTTTGAGCCCCTGTGTTCCTATCATTTTCCTTTTCCGATGTGAAATAAGGAGCATATTCTAAACAATGGTGCTCTTTTGATACATGCCATAATAAAGAAACACTGACTTGGAGAACAGCAGATCATAGCTGTCCACAAAGAAGTACAGAGAGGTGCTAATCCTTTTGGCATGGCACTGCAGCGGTTGCTCATGCTGGCTGATGGAAAGCCAACAATTATTTTTCTCTTCTAATGTTACAGGGACAAAGGAGCTTCCCTTAGCAGCCCATCTCTGCCCTAATTTATGTTGCAGCTTTTTAGGGAAGGGAGCAAAAGTCATTTTAGGAGCTATTGAAGGACGTTTTCCTCTTTTATACCTCCTGTATGTTTTTGGCAAGTGAAGTAGAATACATTTGTGGGGCATATCAATGGCAGCAGCCTGCAAAGGGTTCAGGAAAGGCCTAATCAGCTCCTCAGTGGTGGCACAGCTGCTCTGAGATCCTGCCAAACAGGGAAGGTAGGAGGCACCTCAGGGACTGAGGGAGGGCTGCTCTGTGGATGGGACTGCAGGGCTGTCCTCTGCAGAAAGGGAGGTGACAGGGCCAGGTTAGGAGGCCAGAGCCCAGAGCTTGAGGGGCTGTGCTTTGTGGCAGGCTCTTCCTGAGACATTTCTGTTCTCTGCTACTGCAGCAACCTTGGAGGATAATGCCATGGGGAGCTAGTGATGATGTTGCTGAGGAAAGGCTCTGGGGACTGTCACCCTTGCTCCTGCAGACAGGTAGTTATGACTCATAAAGGGCTCCACAGTGCCCTGTCTCACCCCTGGGAGTTGCTGTATGGGCCGTCTTTGGAAGTCCTTTGTATATCACGTGTTTTTTCTGCCTCAAACAGGATGACTTTTGCTGTCCTGTTGTGTGTTGATTGTGATGGCTGCTCCCTGCTGAATGCTGTGCTGTGATGGGGGCCTTAAGATGTGTAACACATGTGAAGCAGAAGTTATTAAAAACTTTTGTGGAGATCTTTCATATGGCTAGTGAGAGTACATGGTCAGATCCAAGCTGGCTGACCCTGACTGGACATCAGCACTGCCAGGTGGGATTCCTTATGGAATCCCACAAGGGACAGAAAATTCATCAAGAGTAGAAAATTCGTTTACTTTTTCTCCTGTGTATGGATCAGGGTGAAGCAAGCACATGCCAACAAATGGCCCTTGATGTAATAGAGGGGGAATGAGGGGCTAGAGCCCAGAGGTGGGACAGTGTTGTCCTGAACACTTACAGGGTGAAGAAATCCTGCCAGTGCCTGACTGGAGTGTATTGCTTAACACTGGGTTGACCTGGGAGGCCTATTCTGATCAGGACAAAATAGTTGGCTCCTGTATATTACAACTTGTGCTGCCTGTGTATTTTAACTATGAAATAATCTTGTCATCTTTTGTTTTCCCTAAGGGATCTCTGGGCTTCTAGAAGGATTTTCGTGACTCTCTCTGTGACTGTCTCATATTAGGGAGGCAAGTGCTCAGGTTGAGGGCTATCTTTTCCTATGTGAGTTTAACAGTATTTAGTGCATAATGGCTACAGTTTCTATCTGAAACCTCTCTAGACTTTACTGCACCATAAGTAAAAGGTAATAACATCGGCCAGAAATAAAAAAGCCCCAGGAATTTTGATTTTTCTACCAGACTGAGGTGCATAGTCCCCCATCCCTTGAAGACTGGCGTGGGTGGGAGTATTTCCATAGCCAGTGGGGTGGCTGCTCCTGAAGCACATGGCGAGCCTCTGCAGAATGAGGGTTTAACTCCTCCGTGACCTGCCAGCTAATGCTGTTTGGCACTTGAACAAACTGACCACTGCTGTAACCAGTACAATGTTTCAGCCATGTTAAACCAAATGTGACACCACTTTCTCAGGCTCAGTTGCTCCTGCTGACAGTGCTGTGCCCATGTCCCCCTGATATGCCAACTGCTCACTCTGCTGGGACTACCAGATTTTGTCAAAGCAACCTAAAATGAATGTGCTGATGGTTGGTGGATATTGGTATCTGTAAGGTCCTAGTCTGAAAACCTCCCTTGACTCTTTCATTCCTTTCTCATTCCAGTCACAGTGATGCTTTCTTCTCAGGAGGCTGCATTCATCCTTTTATTTACCCCGTTAAATGTTGCTTTGTCACTCTGACATCTATCCCTCTGTTAGGCTGTTTCTGTCTTGTCTCTGTGTTTGATGGCCAGATGGTTGGGGTAAGGTCTATCTGGAAGACACCTGGGGACACCAAAAAGAAGGGTTCTTAATTTTTGGCTGGACAATACTTGATTTATCTTGTTCCTGTCACTGCAATTTTGTTTTCTCTGTTTTTAATGTCTGCTTTCTTTAAAAACAAATGTTGGGGGAAGGTCAGGCTCTGAGTTAGGTCCCAGTGCTGTGACTTCATGGGATTCTTGCAGATTCCTGAGCCCAGTGCCGGGTGCTTTCCCTCCTGGAGTCCTTTGCTGTGCCCCAGACTCTGGGCCAAGCTGATGTAGCTTGATAGTCCTGCCTGTGCCAGGTCTGCGCTCCCTTGACTGTGGTGTGGGAAAAATGGGAAGGAGCAAGTTGCTGTGAGCTGTGATATGCAGTTCTTG
>VYXH01008481.1:249204-290150 GCA_013397275.1 Burhinus bistriatus | reverse complement strand
AGCATGTCTGAAGGGTGTAGATGGGCAAAGCTTCCTTTCAGCAGATCTTTTCCCTGCGCTATACAGACTTGTGCTTTGAAACCAAACTCAGTGGACTATGAAAACGTCAGTGATGTTGTTCTGCATCTCTGCAGGACAGTGAAAATCGTTAGCTTCTCCTTGAAGCTGAAAAGCTTCTCTGAGCATAAGCAAGTGAAGCTTTTGTGAACTCCACGTTTTGAACCGTTTTAGCAACTTATTCCAACTAGTATTAACGCAAGACACTTGGGTTCTTTTGAATCAGAGAGGTTTATCAAGAGTCATAGGATGACTTCAAATAAAGAAAATGCCAATTGTGTCCAGGAAAGATTCTTCTTAAAGATCTTTCATAAAGGATCAAAAAGGAAATGTTTAATTACTGTGCTAGACCAGACCCAAGTTGCCACTAGCCAAATGCCTTGTTTCTAGCAGTGTCCGTTACAAAATGCTTCTGAAGCAGATGTGAGAGCCCCATGAAAGATGTGGGGATACTGTCCCTATTTGAGTGTCTTCTGTGTTTCAAGCAATGACAGAACAGTGTGAACTTAGAGACACGAGACTTACTAGTTTTTCAGAATACTTGGTTATATATAGGTAGAACTGTTTAACATATACATGTTGATCTGTCCTGGAAAACCAGAAGTCACCATTCTGTAGAATGAGAGAATATTGTTAAAGATATTCCATAGAGGAATCTCTTGGATATATTGCACAAATGAGCAAAATCACTTTCTCTAACTTCTCTAACTGTTCTCAGAAACTTTTTTGCTAAAGTTATTAGCTGTTTTTAAGGTATCCTCTAGATTTGTATCCTGACTGCTTACAAACAAAGCTGCTGGACTCCTAACTTCTGGAGCAGCGTGTACAAACGGAGATGCCATGCATGCATCCTCTTTGAAAACGTAGCTGGCAGCGGTATGACTTCAGCCTGTGATGAACAATGTGCCACTGTTGAGGTGCGACTGCCCTAAGAGATGTGCCATAATGCAATATTACTGGAAACGGCTGCTGCGAATACAGGCTATGATAAAGCACCATGGCAAAGCAATGTGGTGTTTTCATGCAGAAAGACAGATTTCATCACAATCCCAGACCGCAGTCAGCGAGCGTTAGACAGTGCGTTGCTATCGGGTAGAGTTGTTCTAGCCAAGATGCAAGATTTAGCAGATGTTTAGCAAAAGGTTCCATTCTTCTTGCCACAGACACATGTGGAGCTGTCAAGAGTCTAGTAAAGATTTTACAAGTTTTATAAGTCCTAGTTTATTGAGCTTGGGAAAGAATTTAATATGGCATCGTGATCTTGGAAGCTGGCTTTTTTCTGAAATAATGCCTTTTAATTTGTTTTTTTCAAAGGTAAGCTCTGCTTTTGGAATAACTAGTAAAAGGGACACTAAGTAGATTTTTTTTTTTTTAAATGTTACTTCTCTTTGGAGTGTCATCCTGTAATACCTTCTTATTTTACACAACTGTCTGAGCGATAAACTACCAGCAAGCTGAATCAGAACTTTGAAGCAGCTTAGATCTGACATAACTTTGCTCTGGAGAAAGTTCTTTACCAAGTCTCATAATGACTGTGGAATGGTACAAATAAAGGGAACATAATTTAGCAACCATTGTTGGCTATGGAAAGTGATGTATTTAGATGAGCAGTTTATGTAAGGGAAGGACTTCTTGGAACATGAAACAGTGCTGCACATCACAGGAGGCGTTCGTAGGGAGGGATCTGGTTTGGACAGGGAGATGCAGCCATGGAAGTCAGTGCTGTTTCTATCTACTGAGCACAGAGTCTACTAATAAAAATGAAGAATTAAGTGTGATTATTTTATAATAGCTTGTGAGGTTCAGGCTGTAATTTATGCTACTATTTAAAGCACAGTAACTCTGAAGTGTCTCACTTCCCATTGAAATTCTCTTGATTAAGCCATGTGAAGTTTACTGCTGGACTTGCTTGCTGGGGAGAGAGTGCTTTCCATCAGCCTCACTGATGTGAGCTGGAGCCACAGGGATTTGGGTGTGAAGTAAAGGCAAAGGGCTGGAGAGGCATTGTAAGGGATATGAAAAAAGGCCTAGTGTAGACACACAAAGATAACAAGCACTTCTGCTTTTTAAATGCCCTTCACAAAGACGGACTACCTTCTCAGTACTCCTCGAACAGATTGAGAAGTAGTGCAGTCAGTGTTTTGGAGGATGAGAGACCAATGAAAAAGGTTTCCTTCCTAACAGAAAAACTAGGTATAGAGTTCCAAGCCCCTGAAGGCTGCTCCTCTGTTCCAACAGTGACACCACAGTCTTCCTTCCCTTGGAGCTCCTGCTGAATTATAAGCAGGAATGAGGCTGGTACAGCACATGGAAATGCATTTTGCTTGCTGGCGTAACTGAGAACAGCGGTTTGTTCAGTACTCTACAGTTGTAGCAAGGCTGAAGAGATGGAAAAGGAGGGGTTAAGATACCCGCTAGTACTGTCTCAGTGTGATATGGCTGCCACACTTGTGTGGAAAAGCATCAGCACTTCTGCTCTCCTTTGCATATGTCAGTTCTGAAGGCACTAACACCACAGAGGAGCCATGATGTTGATTGACATAACCCTAACAGAAACTGCTGATAAAAACAGCTAGCTGTGGTGCTGGATCCGTTAGTAGGCACAAAATTTGGAAAGGTCCAAAGTAAAAATTACAATCTGAAAATCTGGATCTGATCCACTGATTTGTATTTGAGAAAACAGGATCCCCAATAAGTGATTCTCACTTACTCCCAACATGGAGGGAATGTGGGTTTACCTGGTGTAACCTGGAGTAAGATCCGCTCCAGGGTGACTTGGAGACAGAGGTGTGCTGCTCAGGAGCATGATGAGTAGCCCCACAGCAGTGTTTCCTAAGGAGCTGGGGGAGCGGTAAGTGATGAGAAATGCTGAGAGTCAGGCATGACAGTTCAGTGGCTGAATCCTTCTTGATTTAGGGTCTGCCTTTGTTACATTTCTGTTGTTTCCCCAGACAAGGTATGATGAATGCAGAGATTCTCAAGAGATCTACTGTCCATCCTGTATATGTGAGTAGCTCTCATTAATGTTAATGGGAGTTGCATGTGTTCAAAAAGTGAAGACTCCCTTGTGATGCCTTGAGAAGAAAGACTAATATCTAAATGATGTGTAATTATTTGTGCAAATGGCATAATACGTGATGTCTTTGTTAGGTCACTGATGCTCAGAGAATTGTCCCCATAATATTTTTCTTTAGAAAAATGACCACACACAAAAAGTAACAGACTGTATTAATTTCTGCTTTGTTTTACTTAAACTCTGTGTGCTCCTTTCTTGTTTTCTAAACGAAAAGTAGTCTTCCTGTAGTTCCCCTCCCCCAGCAAAGTATCTTTAAAAATTAGTGTTTGTTAGAGTGAAGTGCCTATGTCCTGAACTGCTGGCCTTCAGGGGGTGATTAAAGGAAACTGGAAGCTGTGGTGTGTACCCGAGCATAGAATTTAAAGGACAAGATTAGTACTTTTTCTGACCTGAGCACTGTGAACAACCACTAAAGTCAGTGGGAGATGGGGAGGTTCAGGATCATGATTATACTTCTTCCACCTGATGGCTGATGGAAGGAGCACCTTGTTTGTAACCCACCATGTTACTGGGAAGAGGAGCCAGAGGAAGATGGAAGGGTCTTTTCTTATCTTACTTTGTGTTGCTCTGCACGTAGCCTGTGGGCTTTGTGAGAGTATGAATGATAAGTAATTGCAGTTAACGTCTGTGTAAATTGGAAAAACAACCTTTGGAAGTTGTATTTTGTGAAAGTACCAGTAAAGACGTGGAGAACTTTACACGGAAGAGGCAATTTGGTTTTTGAATATGTAAAATCTTAAAAATGTCTGAAGCAAAGGAATGAACTGAAGTTACTATGCAGATTTGCTTTGCTGGGCTTTGGACCAAAGGGTGCTCTTCATTTTACAAAGTGCATCCTCTCAAAGATGCTCTTGAAGTGGGGCATCTCACTGAAGTTTGGGCAGTAGCTGGTATTGTCAGTAGCAAGGTTGGTTCCTGTTAAAACTTTATTCTAACTTCTAAGATTCAGAGAGGGGGAGTCTGGCCCTTGAAGAAATAACATGTTAACACAATGGTGATCAGAGTTAGTGCCTAGTATAAAACTGAGGAAAACAGTGCCATTCTACATAGTTGAACATGCAGGGAGAGCCCTCAGCTCTTTGAACTGAGGAAGCTCAGCGGCTTGGCAGCTCTCAGAGCATATTTGCTTACCCTGTTGGGGCAGTATCACAAACAGTCCCCAACATTAATCAAGTGTTAGGGTTGCATCAGGTCGACTACTGAAGTTTGCCTATCCAACTGTCAGTGAGTCTCCTTGTGTGTATGAGCAAGGCTCGTGTGCCAGGTTTCTTTATCTGATGGGCAGGATTGGTATACATGGACTGTGTAAGCACAGCATGCCACACAAACCCCGGGCTGTGGACAGAGTTACTGATTTTTTTTTTTTTCTTTCTTTTTAAGTGCTTCTGGCTTGTAAACGCTTTGCAAATACAAATATTCATCGCAACACTGAGCTGAGAGGGTGACACAGACACCATGAAGAAACTAAGAAGTGGAGATGGTGTTAACTCATGGGGATGTCCAATTTAGAGAATGTGTATGACTGCAGAGTCATACCAATTTATACTCTTGGTATATTCAGAGCAGAGCCCTCGCTGCTCTCATTTGCTTCTCAGAGTACTCAGCACTTCTGCAGATTGCTTCACAAATGGGGTAAGCATTCTGGTAGCCTCCAAATACTTTTTTTTTTTCTCCCAGGCTTCTCCCACATGTTCTGTGGTCAGAAGCCTATTCTGCTGGCACTCTACAAATCTGTACAGTCATTCTGTTAACATTTTCAGGCTATTGGCATTAGACCTTCCAAAGCCCAGAAAAGCACACTCACACTCTTCGTTTCCACCTCTCTCTGTTGCTTCAGCTTCCTCAAAATAAGGCAAAACCCTGATGGAGGCAAGGTAACTGTCCTGGCTAAAACTGCTGCAGCAGAGTTGCTTGAAGATTATTACTTTTCTTTTTTAAAAAAAATCAATTAACAAAACCTTAGTTAAAGCCCAACTATATTGTGGGCAAAGTGGCTCTTTTGGCTGGGTTTGCTCGGCAGTGCAAGACTAGACTGGAGACAGCTATATGTCTAAACAGTCTTGCATGAAAATTGTTATATAGCCAAAAATATATTGGTTGGGTGTTGTGAAGAGAGGTGCTCCGCATTGCCTTCTGGTTATTGTAAGATGGGCGCTTATGCAAATTTCTGATGTGTCAAAAACTCTCAGCCTTGACTCTGTTTCTTGCTCTGTACTTGAATGGAGTTGGATTGGTGAAGAAGTGATTTAGAGTCTCTGTATGGCTAACACCAATTCTGGAAAGCCCTTCATCATGCAGCCAGGTTAAACAGCAGTGTTAGAGTAACAGGTGAAATATTCCTGATGAGAGACCAAGCTTTTTTTTAAAGAGCAAAATTGCTCCCTTTTGGTTGTGGCACTTCTGATTCGGCATGAAGCTGATCTTTAACTCAGTGTGTGCTCTGACTGTGCTCAGGGTGCTGTTAGGCACGTGCCCATTAGTTGAAGCACAAGACAAATGTGACTAGAAGGTACAACACGCTTTGCAAGGAAGAAACTTCTTGGTTGCAGTGCAGCTGTTTGAGGATAGGATAGGACAGGAAGCATGCAGAGAGCAGAACGGCTACTGACCCTCATCCTCGAGGATATTAGCTAAAATCTCATTAAGGACTGTAGGGTGGAAACTTGTTTGGCAGTGGGGTTCCTGGCACCTGCACGTTCAATCCTGATTTGTTTCAGAGACGGGATGCTAAGTAAACCTAATATAGGGGATGGCAAATCCTATACCCTTTGCCAAAACAGGCAAGGCAAATGAAGCTGTCATGCTTTGCCTTTTCTTCCTTCTCGTCCACGAAGCAGATAGGTCTTTAGGAGAGTGGTCTTCCCTTTCCACAGTGGTTTCAGCTGGGTCGTGTTGTCAGACTTAACAGCTGATGCCCCTTGGCCAATCATGCATTGCTGATCACCATTCAAGGTAAGAGACAAAAGAAAGAGCTTAGCAGTCAAGAGGATACTGATGAGAGGGGAAATTGCTTATCTGAAAGGCTTTTTAAGCGCTCTTCTCTTTCTTGACAACAGTTTAGATGGAGAGTTTATCGCTTTCCTTTTATCCCTCTATATAGAGTCAGACACTGTCCATTATGAAGAGCTCTTAAGAAACCCTACTCTCCTCTTTGTTAATCTCTCTCTTCTGGCTGGTGTGTGCCAACGAGGGAGGACTGGGACATCTGCATGGCCGGCTGCTGTATTTGACAGAGGAATGAGTGGTGGTCAGCACAGACCTTGTCCCTGGAAATGATGTCAACGGTGTGGGTTTTAAATTTTAATAAAATGGAGATGAGGGTGAAGGAAAGAGAAGAAATACCAAAGAAAGTACACCACTGTGTTTTGAAATATGTTGACTGCCTATAATATTGGCTTTCTCTTATTCCGTAAACCATCCTGGACTCTTCAGTTTTACAGCTGCATGGTTAGCTGGAAAATCACAGAATTTCTTGGAAAGTAGCTCAGTTGTTCTCTCCCTCCGCTTCTGGCTGCCTATTGGTGTAGTTTACTGCCGGCAGTTAACATTGCTTGCATGCCATTTGTCTGATACCAATGGCAAAGATTAGACTTAAGGTAATGCAGCTGCTTTCATGCTTCTGCTGCCTTCCAGGGGTTGATCGTAGCCTGTCACTACTTCCTATATACACGATATTTATTTTTATTTGTTACTCCCAAAGGCCATAACCAACTGCCTTATCTGCAGTTCTTTTACCCCAAAGAGCTGGCAGTTGCATAGACAGATGGGCAGTGTGTAGGACAGGGATAAAGTTGCTTTTATTTTACAGGTGGGGGTTTGAGGCACAGGGAAACTTTTTGAGGAACTGAGAAGGAGCATTGGGGCCAGCCCTTTAGAAATAGGGCTTTGTGGAAGACTTGCAGCTGAACATAATCAATAGTGTAATCTTCTGGCTACTTTCTGCAGGGATGAAGGTGCTTGTTTCCAAGTTTCAGATGCTGTTACTTCCACCTGGCTGCTTTGTGACCAGCTAATCTTGATGCACAGCTGTGCTAGTTTGTAGTCTTCTATAGAGACACCCATGGGTTACCTATACAGTTTTTGGCTATCATGGAATCACATCCCAAAAGGTTTAATTTAGGTTAGCTGTCAGTTGTTGGATTTGAATACTTTTGTGTTCACTGCCAACAGTGCCAGTAATTGTTACTCTGAAAAGCCGTGACTCAGTGGAGTCATACTACTTAATTTTGAAGTCTTTGAAATGTTTCATTATGGTTTTCTAAGTCAACCTAAAATGTTTTGTTTCTGGGCAGCTCAGCTATTAAGTGCTGCTTCTTGTGGTGCATGACTCCACAGGGCCATGAGCTGGGAGACAACTGTCCTTGTTCTTCATGTATGGTGGGGCACTGAGCCAGACTATGTCTCCCATGGGGCACCAGGGATCAGTTGGTGGGTGTGTGATTACGCAGAGTCTGGCCATGGGCAAGAACAAGGCCTGGATTTGCCTCTGTCTCTTGAACTACAGTAGTGAGACTGGTAGGAGAAATGCACTTCAATGTATGTACCTTGCATTTTCCAAACATTACCTATTCTAGCGATCTCCTACAGAAACTGCATTTTTCATTGGAAAATATTCTCTGTGCTTCTGCATAGTCCCTACACAGTTATGGACGCTGGTCCCTGGTAGAAGTAAAGATTCTTTGCGTTTTGAAAGGAGAATATCAAATGTTATAATTGAAATCCTGGTATGGACGTGTTAAGTATAAAAACGTCTTGGGTCAATAAATGTGGGTTCAGAACTGTAGGTGCTCAAACTGCTCCTTGCTGTGCGCAGAAAGGATACGAAATGGCATTTTTATCAGTCAGTGAAAGCTTAGTTTAATTGGCTCCAGTCAAGTTTCTGTATTGTTCTGCGTAATCTGAATTAAACATTGGTTTGACTACATATGTGGCTTTATCTTCCTTGAAGACATAGGGTGCTCAGTCAGACAGTAGCATCAGCTTTGAAGTTAAGTTATTCATAGCTCAAGGATTGATTCTGACATTAACACTGTTTCCTTACTCTCCTCCTTGAAAATGCATCCCACCACCCCATTCTTTCAGTTCCTGTTTTAGTATTAATTTTAAATATCTGCAATTGCATAGTAAAAAAAAAATAAAAAGCTCCCCTTCCGCTCTACAAATAAATGAGTGAAAAAGCAAAATTAGATGGATTAACAGGGGATGTTACTTTGTAAAGAATAACTTCTTGCTTATGTTTATAAGCTACCATTATATGCTTTAATGTAGAATTGTTTTGCCATTTCTATCTGTGAACAGGTTCTGTCACTTAACTACAGAGCTGGGACAGAAATGCATGCAGTAGATATACTGAAGGCTTAACCATACTGAAACACATATTTTGCTTGGACCTTGCAAACCCATTCTTATTAGTGACATATATGCCTAATAGCTTAGAGTCACTCGCTTAAGTAGCCTTTGCTTTTAGCTGGCAGGTACCATTGAGTTAAGTGAAATTTCCTTCTCTCTCTTTTTTTTTTTTTTTTTTTTTTTTTTTTAAAGGGACGTGGGGGAGGAAGCATGACTTTATTCTGAACTTTCTTCTTGTTTCTTTAAGAAACTTTTTGTGTGAGAAAGACTTGATGTCAGTGTACAAAAAATGACTTAAGATTTGCATTCTTTTGCCACAGGAATAAATGAACAAAGTTTGCAACTGAAAAGGCATTTTTACACCTTTTGTTGTTTAGGAACATAGAAATCCCATTATGCTTCATGCATAGCCCTAAGGAATGTGCAAACAAGTATTAGATCAATGGCATGTCTCTGCAGCTTCTTTTATCATGAGTATTTAAAACTGAATATTCAAACATTCATTCATATTTCAAACATCTGTCTCAAATAGTGCATTTGTGTTGGAGTATGTTTTATTGCCAATAGATAGGTTAAATGTAAAGCTTTTAAATGTTTTATAACTTGCAGATGCTTAGTTATGATCTGTAAGAGTGTTTGCAGGGTTTTTTTTGATGCAACACAGTGGAAAATCAGCAATAAGCTTTAAAAGGTAGCCAGGCAAAAAAAAAAAAAAAATACTGACCTGAAAGAAGGTATGTAAAATGGTTGGCGTGTAATTTGGAGAACCCAGCTCATGTTTAATCAATATTAGTGGAGTCTGCATCATTTATGGACACTGTTGAACCACCTTTCCTCCCTGGGTAATCCACATGAGGATCATGCTCCCAATTATAGTAATTGCCCGATGCAATTTGGCAATAGCCTTATCAGTGCTAAGGTTGGTGGTTGTCCAAGATGGATAACCAACGTCTGATACCATATGAGCTCATCCTTCCCATTGCATCCTGTCTCGTTGTTCTGGGGGAAGGATTTACAGAGAGGCTTGGTGGCCCAGCAGCGCAGTGGTGTGCAGTTTGTGCTCTCGTGCATGTGTCCCCATCATTGCTGTGCCTGCCCTCGGCACCAGTGCCTGTGATATGAAGTTGTCTTTCCCATTTCTGTATATTGCTTTCTTTTGACTCTGTGCTTAGAAAGTCCTTTGGAAAGGACACAGAAACCAGATGTGTTTCACCCGGTCTTGTGCAGATCATATTCATAAATATCATGTTAGGGGAAGGTAGGGTAAAGCAGTTGCTTCCCTGTCCAAATGAATCAAACTCAAACATTTTTGTGTGTGTGTGTGCGAAGACCATCTCTGAGTTTTGAGCTCTACTATCTGCTTTACCTAGGCTGATAAAATCACAGTCATGAGAGCCCCTGGTGCAAATATGCTGCACTGCTGTAAAATGAAGTTTGCTTTGGTGATGTTTTCCCCCGTGCTTGAGCGGATGGGGTCACTGTGTGAGCAGTGCATCTGTGCTAAGGGTTCACTCAGAGGCAAACATCCCCATGTTGAAGAGATGTTCAACATTATAATTAAAAATACATTACTTTTTGTGGTGAAAATATTTTCCAGTGACGGGAAGGCTTTTATTTATTATTAAAGCATTCCTGGTTTTGGTGAGATTTTTTCTGTCTCTCTGGTGTATAGACTATAGACTGTAGCAGGGAAATACAGGAAGACTGGAGTCCTTTAAAGACTTTTTCATATGTTCATGCTGTGAATTCTGACTTTCAGACATAAAAAACTTTTGCAGAGCTACAACTTTAAAAACAAATTAATATTCAAACAAATCCAATAAAAAGCAAAGATAATGCATCCCTTTAAAAAAAGGAACTTCTCCTTTTTGTTGAGCAGAGTATATCTGGATTTATTATACTGAATACTTTATAGTTCATTTTTCAAAATTAACAATGTCTTACCAGGGCCTCTTTTCTGGCAGTAATCTGGGAACTAGATTTTTGATTTTTTTTTTTTTTTTGTCAGGACAATAATAACTGTTTTTGCACCTCCTTATGTTGTCCGCATCTTGTTTGCAGTTAAACTTTAGGAGCTGACTTCCATTTTTGTGGTTGCAAGTACTTCAGCATCTGAGCATCTGGCCCTCTTTACTGAAATATGCTGGCAAAAATCATCTTGCTTGTGGATTGCCTACATGTGTATTTTCACTTTTAAACCAAAAGGCAAGGTAGAATGGTCCAGCAGAGATCTTAAATTTAACCTGTTCCTAATCTGTTTAGGATAGGCCTAAATCAGACTTACTTTAAACAAAACCATTGTTTGCTTAGCCTTCTGCTTTTGTTGGATGAACTGATTTAAGACTGCATATTGTGTTAAGCCAGTAAAACTGTGTGTTTAAACAAGCCATGCATGTGAAATGTGGTCCTCATTGCCCTGTCCCCTTGTCTCACTAATTGTTCCATCTAGCAGTGGATACAGCATAGGCTGGTGTGTAGAAGCATTCGACTGTGGAGGTCATGGCCACCAGAGCTGGATGAAAGTGACCCCTACTAAGATGTTGGTACTGAGCGAAATACCTAGATGAATTTAAAAAAAAAAAAAAAGTCTATTAGTCAATTGTTATTTGTATGGAAATGAAGAAATGTTGGTGTTGGAGCTGTTTGTGTGATACTGACATGACCTCTGCACAAGGCGCTGCAGTAGTTTTTAGGTGATCAGGCTTTTTTTTCCCTGGGGTAAACTCTTTGATGTATTTGCATCAAAGTATTGCAACTTTGTAGTAATCAAGACTTCAGTGTCCTGGCAGATTTTTATATGCGTTTCCTGTAACTGTAACAGAACAAACAGAAAAACATGCAAATGTCTTTATGTGTGAACTGGTTGAGGAGGACCGAAACCTTCTAGGAATGTGATATATTTTGTTGATGGAGGAACCTCTGGTTCCATTCCAGTCCCTGCAGTAAAGTGATCTCACTGCACTCCCTGTCTCTTTGAGCATGGCATCTTCCTGGGTTTCTTCCAGTTCTTCCCTGTGACAGTCCCATCCCATGCTTTCTTCTATGCTCTTTACATCAGCCCTGTAATTGCTGCTTCTGTCCCTGTCCTCAGTCACCTTCAGGGACTTCACCACATCATGGTGGCTCCTCCAGCCGCCACCTTCCTGCTTCTCTCTCAGAAGTGCCATGCTTGAGTCCTCCTCAGGCTATGCTCCCATGTCCTAGCCCCAACATCGGTCCCTCATCTGCAGTTATCAGCTTATAACTTCTTCCAGTCAGTGTTTCTCCTTGGTTTGTTCTCTCCCAGATGTGGTTCTTGCTGCCCATATTTTCTGCAGCCTGTTCATGTTGTGCCGGTACCAGAAGCAGCGGGATCTTGGGAGTGGCGACATCCCGAGCCTCTGCTCTTCTGCCTGCTGCTTTGGGGAGCAGGGGAAGAGAAAATCCAGCTCAGCCCCTGTTGAGCCAGGCTGGAGACTGCTCTGTGCATATGGTGTTTTAAGAGAACTATGCTGACTCTGTCTTCCCCAAAGATTTACAACCTGGCCAAATGTGATCCCCCTCCTTTCTTTTAAATTAGCAAAACGCACAGCAAAACTCCTGTCACCAGCAAAATCCCTCTCCTGAAGTATAAGGGACTATTTTGTTGGTCAGCAAGAATTTGTTATAATATTTATGGAATGATGTTTGTTCCTCAAGCCATCTTCTTCAAAGTACCTTAATATCTCTTGCAGAAACTATCAAAAGAGAATGCAAAAATTTAGTCCAAGAAAGGTACCTGGCGTGAAACTTTCAGTCCAAAGTTTTGCAAAACTATAACTGAAAACAGGGCTTGTAAAACCTGTCATTGGCTTTGTCTTTAATAATAGTTAATACAAACAGAAACCACTGCAATGTTTTTGGAAAGATACTCAACCTTCTGCTTCAGGTTTTAAGGGATTAGGAAGAAACCCATGGTGGGAGGCAGATTATCTCACATCTGTCTAATTCAAGGTTTCTTGTGTCTTTCTCTGAAACATCTGGTACAGGCTGTTGTCAGAACAAGAATATAAACTAATTTATACATGCATGTGTTTTTTATAGCTCGTTAGCATGGGCTGGTACTTTTTTCCATGAATTTTTGGTGAATCGGTAATTTTTTTTTTAGGTGAATTGAAACCAATGGCTTTTTGCAGCCCAGAACACTCGAAGTATGTTCCTAACTTTAAAAAGATCTGTCCAAGTAACTGATTTTATTTTTGCCTTTGGCAGTTATTTGGAATCTGAAACAATCTTTTTTAAGATGACCTAAACCAAGAAAAATTTGTCGCAGCAAGGAGTTGCAAGCCATTTCATTTTGAAAGAAATAAAAGTTGTTTTTTTACTGAGACAAAAGGGTTTCATTTAGCTCTTGAACATATTTCAACTGTGAAAATTATAATGGAAGGAAACTTTAAGAAATGTAATATATTGATGTGTGACTAAGATCCTGAACTTTTTTTGTTGTTGCTGGAAAAATTAATATGGATTAAAGTTGATTGTGCTAGCATTTTGATTTTTCTGAAAACCTCTCGGCTCTAATTTTGGATGTTCCATGGCCTTAAGCAGTGACCATTAGAAATGCAATGCTGCTGGATGACAATAAACCCTTTGTTATGCTGAAGTGGAACCCACCAAAGGGTCTAATCGGGTAAGGCACAAGGGGTATCTTAAAGAGACAGAGGGGGCTCAGCGCTCTGCAGGGCAGGGTCCAGTTGTGTGGTTTGGTGCTAGAAACACCTGGAATTAAAAATACTATTAATAGACAGGACTCACTGGAGCCAGTGATCGACCTACCCATTGAGATTCGGAGTCTGCTGCTTCTGAGCCCAGTGGAACTGTAGTCCCAAAGCTCTAAAGTGTATCAGAACCAAAGGGCAGCTCTGCAGAAGTAGAGGAAAACAAGCCAGTGTCTCAGGTGAAGGCAGAGTTTTCACTTGGAGAGTTTTGTTACAGGTAATACTGGAAGCACAATAAAGGTGGTACTGAGTGGTTTTGAAAACCTAGCCCTTGATGCAGACTATATCTTAGTGCTAGGGCCTCTTGGCCCAGAGGCTTTGAACACTGGTGCTCTTTTTCTTGAGCAGGGAAAAAAAACCCAAAGCCTCAAACTTTTGAATATCTTTAAATATCTTTACTGATAGGCATCCCCTGCTGTGACCAAATGTACAAATCAAATGTAACAAATAGTAAAGTTAATTAGTCAGCTACTTTTCCACTCTTCTTTTGTGCAGAGAAGTGATAAAGACAAATATGAAAGTACAATCTAAGGTCCATGAATTTAATAGAGGTAATTTTTAAAAATAAAGATCTGCCTACAGTGGTTTTCTTTCTTCAAGCTTTAATCTCCTATCTGAACAGCCAACCTCTATTTGGATGAGGGAATCAAGCTAGTTAATATAAACGGATGAGCTGAATTGGAAAGCGATTGAGGGAAGGGATGGGACATCTAAAGGCTACCTTGTCATTAGTTTTATTTGAATTTAAAATAATTGTACATGTTTAGTTTAAAATGGAGGGGGAAAAGTACTTTGAAATATAATTGCATTTAACAGTCTTGTAGCTTTGTACTTTGCGTTATAAATTGTGTTCCCAGCTGTTTTTCATCTCCTGTAATTTAAATAAGTAAACCTTTTGTTCTTAAACTTACTTAGTTCCTTCTAATTCTGTTGATGGACAATCCATTTCTACTGCTTTATTTTATGTTAATATTTAACAATGGCATGCAGTTACCCCCCTGCCGGCCACAGCTCCACCTCCTTTGTTTCTGGAAGGCCTCTTTTTGCCTTGGTCTTTACTTTTATAGAAGAATCCAAAGTTCCTGTCTCTGCATCTAGCAGGAGTAAGGTTTCTGCATAAACTGACACAAAATCCCTCGAAAGGGTGCTAGCCCCCAAGTGGGGAAGGTGGTGCTGGGCTGTCAGCCTCTTTTGTTCCTTGCTCAGATGGAAGTATGAAGTGGATGATGCTTTGTGGGCCAGAGTAAAGCTATGCCAAGGGAATGCAAATCTGCTAGGTGTGCCCAGGTCATTTAAAATGCTCATGCTGGTAGCTTTTCTGCATGAGCAAAGCTGTTTAATTAATGCATTTTCTCCACTTCCTTTTCTTGACAAGTTGATTCGAATTGAAACGGTCTGTAATAAGCTTGTCATGGGCCTTGGGGACAAATAAACCCTCTCCTGGAGGTGGGAAATAAAGAGTCCGTGCATTTGGTATTTCTCTCTGACCAATGGTTGGTGGCAGGTATGGCAGCCTGACTGACAGCGTTGGCCGGAGTGCAGTACCCACTTACAGCCCAGACCGCGGCTTGGCTTCATGCTGGTGCCTAGAAAGTCAGGTGCAGGACTTCAGGTAGGAGAACTGGTGTCTGTTGTGGCTTTTCTGCTTCCCCTACTTTTACACAAGTAACTTAAGAGTAGTATGAATGTAGTGGGCACTGTGTGTAGGCTCAGGCAGTACTACTGTCTCCCCCCTCCTCCATCCCTCCAGAGAAAGCTTATTTTTAATTTGCTCAGCCTTGCGGATTGACAGAAGTGCAACACGGAGGAGACCTGAGTCCAGGATCAACAAAGGCAGCACTGGGCATTTCAGCCACTGCCTTTGAAATGGGCCTTGACAATAATGGAGTTGGGAAGCCCCACTGTTCAGCCTTCTTTATAGTGTTAATATACTGTCCAGAAAGAAGAGAAGCAAGAAATTGCTCAGATTTCATCTCTCAGATTTCATCTTGCATCTAGAGTGCCGCAACAAATCAAACTGAAATGGGCCCCTTCGTGGCTTCTGCACTACCATGCCGAGCTGTCCTGGGCCCCTTTTCCCCCCGCTTTGCTGAACGTTGTAATGCTGAGTGAGTGCTCGGAACAGGCTAGCTGGGGGGAAACACATGCGCTTCTGAGTTGCCCAAGTGTCCTGTTAAGGATGGACTCTGCTCTGAAATGAATTAGCTTACAGTGTTTCAAGCTGGAGGCTGAGGTAGCAGGTGCCCGCTGATACAGAGCAAGGCCAGAAGACATGTCTACTCTGCCTGGTCACTCTCCCTGGCTGTCCCCTGGATCCATCTTGCTTCCTTGGAACGTGCAGGAGCTTAAAGGATCAACATTGAAAATATGAAGCGGGCTTGGGGGAGGCAGAGTTGATGGCTCACCATCTCTTCTAGCCCAGGCTTTGGGGGAAGAGGGCCCTGCCAGTGACAGCAATATTTGGTCAGTGCTGCTAGCAAGAAGATATTGCTTATCGTTTAACATGTGCAAACTCTTCAATATCATTAACAAGTAATGCTATTTTTTTGTTTTATATTAGTATTAGTGGAGTTCAGAGTTGTATGGCTTATCCTCAGGGATGCATGGGGAAGAGTGCTGAAAGTCCAGGAGGGGAAATGCAGGTATCATGTATGGATTTACGCTTTAATAACTGATGAGAGTTGCAAAAAATATTTAACTTCAGGAAAAAAACCAACAGTAAAATGTACAAAGGAGCTCATCGATTTGAAGCGGAACAATGATAATCAAAAGAAGTTGCAGCTTTTCATGTTCATTCATTTCAGGTCTACATGGTAGAAAAATTCTGGCACCTGCATTAATTTAAAGGCTGCTTGCATTAATAATCTCCAATCTCTCAATAGATTGAGGCAGCTGGAATGGTTCTCATGTTGCAATAGACAGTGCATGGTCTTCAGCAATTTCCTTATTATCTTTCATAATTAGAAAATAAAATTTTTGTCTTTAATCCTTTTGCATCCAGGGATATTTCATGCTCAGAAGGCTGGGAAGTATGTGCTAGCAGATTGTCTTGCCAGTTGGAATTCCCCAGGGCACTGGGGGAAATGCTAAGGAACAGGGGCTTCTGGCTGCAGATCTGCCACTGGTTTTGCTGGTTGTCTGAGTATGTGGAGCTGCAGCATTACAGCATCCTTTCCCAAGAAGTGCAGCATGGTAGAGAAAGAACACATGCTCACATCTGGCATTAACATATGAAATTTGAGGCATATAAAGTTTCTTCCTGTACAACTAAACTAAAAACCTGTGGCATAAGGTAAACTGACAAGTGCAAAACTTCTTGGGTGGAAAATTTTAAATTATTACAAACATCTCCTGAGAGCTGCTTCTGGAAGAATGTTACTGAGCGTGGCTGTCTCCAGGCGTGCTGCCTAACAGTGTCAAGGAGAGCTGTCCTGTTGCCATGATTGGTATCATTTTTTGGAGGAAATCTCCTGTTCTGGTCACTAAGACGACAAAGCTGCACAGAGCGTGGGGCAGAGCTGAGTTATGCCATGTGAAGTGAGTGCATCTCAGCTGTTGTTGGAAGAGAGGACAGGAGAGCCACAGTTCACTGCTGCTCTGCTGGGTAAAGTGGTGCGTGCTGATAGCTATTGACTTGCAGACGCATTATCTCTGTGTTGGGCAACATGTTTGTAATTTGAATTTGTAGCTCATGGGATGTCTCAGCTTGGGTAATGCACTAGACTCTCCTCTCTGGAGACCTGGTTTCTGAGTTAATTGGATGTACTTATTCATGTTTCTACTGGAACAGGACCTGGTCTAAATAATAGAGGCTCTTTCTGTGTGACTCCGAGGCAGGTCCACAGTAATGCTGCTGGTCATCTGAGCTGCTGTGCTGTCTGTCCTTAGATCAGTTGGGACTAGGAGCTCTTATGTTTTTGGTCATAGAGACTGTGGAGGAGCATGGGAAAAAACAGTACTGAAGAGCTTGACTTCCAAGGTGCTACCTGCCAACAACATCCCTTCAAAGCAATAGGACCTGGAGTGCACAGCACTTCTGCAACAGCAGGTCTCCCGTGAGTTGTAAACACCTTGCTTGCTCCAGATCCTGTGGGGGACACCAACCCTGACTGCTAACGTAGAAAAGCAAAAGTGTTTGCAGGGTGTTGTGAACTACAGATAAACTTGAAGTCAAGTAGAACTGCTGGGGCAGAATGAGACCATCTTGGTCTCTCCAGCACTGATACTACTCTACTTGGGTAGCAGGAAGTTTGACCAGTCTGTTTCCAGGCTTGGGCTCCTGTTTAGACTGAAATTCGGTTGCAACCTATCTTGTGTTCAAAGAGAAATGCAACTTCTGTCATAATGACCATACTTGTTCCTTTTGATGCTGGCCTTTATTGGCCCTTGTCCATGCTGTATTACTATGCAAGTGTTACATCTCTATTAATATCTTTGTTGATTGCATTAGCAACCCTGCCGTTTATAGCACTTACGTTGCAAATATAGTCCTACATGAAGGCACTTAGAAAGATATATTATGGCTATAGAGACCCAAGTGATCAATAGCTTTAGATTACTCTGTCACTAAACAGCAGGCTGAGACATGGAAAGGCACTGTTACTTTAGGGATGAGAGATTTTTTAGAAAATAAATCAATAGTGAATACAGGCTGATTGGTTTCCAGTTCAAATAATTCCAAGAAACATGGAGCCCAGGGGAAACCATGCCATTCATACTTGGAAATAAACAACACATGATTGCTTTCATTTATGTATTTGGGTCAGTACTCTTGAAAATGGAGAGGGAGCCATTGGGCAGAGTATTAGACTGGAAATGGGGAACCTGGGTTCTGCTTTGAGTGCTCCCGGAGACCCTTTCTCCATATCTTCTGCAGGTTTCCTTTGGTGCTAACAGCCTTCACTCTGGCTCTGCGCACACAAAACCTTCAACGCACGGGGACTGGCTGGTGTGATTCCTAATTGGAGCCCTTTTGGGGCTAACAGAAATGTAAGCAATAACAAACATTCAGGAAGGTGATTTTGCTTTCAAAATGCCTTCCTTTTTAATGCTCAAGTGGCTGTAGGCTAAATGATTAGTAGCTGTCAGGTGCAGCAGCATGCTGGACGGCTTATAGACAGGTAGGACATGAAGCTGCCAGGGAAGCATGTGCTGCTGCCTCTCCAGGAGGATGCTATGACGTCTTGCATGTGCAGGTGGGTTTACATGGTGTGGGCTGGCTATGCTGATGTGCCAGAGTCCCTCGAGCAAACCGCTTCCTGCGGTACTACTGCTCCTCCCTGCTCCCTGGCCCCATCCTGGCACCCATCTCTGGAGATGTAGGGTGAGACTGTCAGCGAGTGGTGACTGGAGGAGCACGCAAGTTCCTTTAGAGCAGGGACTAGGCAAAGGAGTTTTCTGGAGGTCTTCCAGCACTTCAGGGAATTTGCAGTCTTCACTCACAGGGGACATTCCTGTGTGAGCTTGAAGCACCTTCAGTTACTTTTTGTTCTAGTCCAGGACCTCCACCCTACTCTGCGCTGAATCCTCCCGAAAGGTTTTTTTTGTGAGTGTTCTTCAAGGACAGTTTGGTTTTGGTGACTGCACTGCTACCTGCTACATCTGGGACACTGAATGAAGGTCCTTGGCATTTTGGTAGAGCAAAAAAAAAAAGCACTGCTTTTATCTTGGGATGGGCTACCAAGCTCAGAAGTCCTGGAAAGCTGCCATAGGAGATGTACAAGTTGTGCAGGATGTTTTCTAGAACTGTAGCACAGCTCAGGAGCTGAGGGCTGACTCCTGTTCATGCAGTAGTGGCCTAGGAAGACCAGTGACATGCTACCTTAATGGGACCAGTTGGAAAAACTTACTTGAAGGAAGAAGTGAGAGACACTTGAATGTTGTCTTCTCGTGTGGTTTTGTTTGTCCTTGTCCAAACAGGACAAGGAAGCCGGCTGCTGTAATCTGACTTCTGCATCTCAACTTAGGAAAGATGCTTTCATGATGGTGACAGGGTGAGGGATAGTACTTTGGTCTAAGGTTTGGGAGACCTGGAGTTAAGTCCCTTTCCTGGCCTGGATCTGTGTGTGACACAACTATGTCACCTGGCCTGGCTATGCTCCGTGTGCAAAGTGGAGAAGATAGTATCCCCCCGCCTCAAAAGAACGAAGGAAATTATTTTGAGGCACTGAGATAAGGGAAGCTATACAAACGTCTAAGACACATAGATCTGCTCCCACTGAATTCAGTGGCAGAACTTTTAATGGGAGCAAGATCCGGGCCCCATCTGATAAAGAATTTCATCTGGATTGCATATGGGGGCAGGCATTAAAGGACCCATCTAAGGATCTCCCCTCTGGAGTACATCTATAAAAGACCCTCTGTAGTTGTGTTCAAAGCTCACAGTAATGCCAGTCTCCTCAGGACAATTCACTTAGATCATTCAGAAACTCTTTCTTGTATAAGCCCTGATGCTTTCCCCCAGTGGAAGAATGTGGTTGAAACTCTCATGCAGGGAAGACTGGAGATTTGTTTTTTATTTGAACCCAAAACATTAACAAATTGGACACACGTGCTTTGAGACTAGAGCTCGCTCTTATTTAAGCCAATGCAAAACTCTCCTTGATCCCAGCAGGATCAAGCTCTTGAATATTGCTTGTACCTTTTTTAGAATATTTGCCTCTAAATGAAACAGACAGTGACAAACTCATTCTGGATTTATTCTCCTTGACTGATTTGCAGCCAGAGAGGTTTGCAGACCCTCCCTCTTGGGACAGAGGGGTTCATAGTCTAATTGCTGAATGAAAGACCAGGGGCAGGTATCACTGTGCCTTCTCTTGTGGCATGCTGTTTAGCATGTGAAAGTCAATTCTGTGTGGTAGCATTTTTTAGTGTTTAAACATCTTTAATGCTCTTGTGAGACCATTGCTCCAGCCAGTGTAGTGCTTCTGCTCGTTTGTTTGATTTTCTTCCTCTTCATGTTAATGTACTGACAGGTGAGTATTATACATGTAGGAAGCTATTCAGCAGAAACATATGCCTTGAATATGTTAGAATGCCTTGTAAGTCACTTGATCAATGTGAAGTATTTGTGTCCCCTCTGTAACTTTGCCCTAAATTCATATTCATCAACAGAGGTTGCTTGGTACTTAATGGGACACTCGGGCATTGAGTGAAGGGAAGGGACAATAAGCAAACAGGGTGAAGAATGAGGACAAATGTAGATGAACTTCCTCAAACAGGCACAAAATGCTCATTCCTGAATAAAAAATGTGAAAAGGTCAAGTGCCCCCAGAGGTTTCTATTGTGACAGGCACTTAACCCCTTCACTCCTGGTTATCTGCTTCAGCTGCTGGGCCACTCAGTGCACAAGTGCCATTAGCATCAGTGGAATGCGGGGCCGGGGAGCAAGGCAGGATACGGCTGGGCGAGACCCACCTCCCTTCCAGGCAGCGGGCACTGGGTTAGCAGGAAATAATCCTTGTGGACACTGACCCTGTCAGTATCTGTGTCTAGAGATAATTATTTCCTAACATGTAACCTTTTCATGGTCAATTGCTCCACTATATTAGACAGAAATG
The DNA here is from genome assembly GCA_013397275.1 of Burhinus bistriatus. Classification (NCBI taxonomy): domain Eukaryota; kingdom Metazoa; phylum Chordata; class Aves; order Charadriiformes; family Burhinidae; genus Burhinus; species Burhinus bistriatus. Next base: position 269,373 of record VYXH01008481.1, on the reverse strand, counting down.
TTGTTTCCTGCTATCTTCAGACACACATGAGTTTTTATCCTTCCCGCTTTAAGGGTGTAACTTAGCAAGTGCACAGACAACCCAGTGCTGTCTGACAAATACTGTTTCTATTTTGCTTAAACGAAAAAGAGGTTGAGGTTTGCTGCCCTTCCTTGCCATTGAGCAGAAGGGATGTGGGGTATATGCTATATGCCCACTTCCATGCCAAAAAAGGCAGACAGGCATTTCCCTTTAAGAATCTAATACTAATCAGGCAACTGTCAGTGTTTAGCAATCTTCTGCTCCACCAGATTTGTTGCTTGTTGACTGATTTTGGTTTACCTTTTCCGAGCTTGTGACGCTTCAGTGTATGCCCCTTGACACATCACCAAGGCATCTGAAGAGGCAAGATCAGCAGAGTATGTCAGTACAGCTGCTCAGAAGGCATCAGGTTTGATATCGTCAGGAACGTCAAAATGAGCAGCCAGGGGTGAAGACAGTTCTCTTGCATGACCCCATGAGCCCAGCCTGCTCCTGCCTGAAGTGCATCCCACAAAGGCAGCTTTGGTGATTGGGACTGGCGCGAAGAGCGTGAGGGAGGACACTGTTCTTCCTTCTTCACCCTAAATACTCCTTTCTTTGTGTTGCAGCCCGTTCAGCAGGGACTTGGGCACACCACTCTGAATCCTTGTGTTTGAGACAGTCCCTTTTGGGAATGACATAAGCAAACTTACTCATCTAACCCCTTGGAGACAGCTTGTGCAGACTATGCTGAGCAAAACAATGACACAAACCCAGCGAGTGCTGCTGAGCGTGGTTCATAGCCAATATTTTTACAACCTGCTTCTTGTTTTGTAAGTGTCTAATTGCTTTAAAAAAAAAATGCAAAACTAGGTCAATTTGCCATTGGGCCTTGTAAGACTCTTTAGCTAAATCTCCAGACTTTAGCTGGAAGTTAATTTGAGCCAGACTTAGGAAAAATATATATTAATATACCCGCAGTCTCACGTGAGAAACTTGTAGAAAACGATTTGGGATTCAGAGCCATACTCGTATTCCTAAGACTAAATTCAAAGACATCGTTTAAAAGCAAGCTTGCACACGTGTATGTCCTGATCTTTAATTAGGCAAAACTCCCACTGACATCAATAGGAGTTTGACTTGAATAAGAACTGCAGGATCAGGTCCATAATTTGGTACCTGGGATTTGATTAAGCAGCTAAATTACTAGAACAGTTTCCCCATGAGTATAATTGCCTAATTAATTTTTAAAATAGCTAAGTTCAGCCCTGAATATGGTGTACCTCTTGCCACATGAAATGTATGCTGTTTAATCCAAGTTGATGGAGCTATTTGCAAGAGCCTGTAGAGTTTATTTTACAGTTAAGTAGTACTGTTTATTTAAAGTTCAAAAATAGCCACCATTGTGTTAAAATATGTTTCAGAAAATATGCTCTTGTAATAGACTTCAATCATAGTCTAGTTTGGCTGTTAGCATTCAAATGTATTGTAAAGAGCAGTGCTCTAGTGCGTCGTAATTCTTGAGTTCTGGCTACTGTGATTCATTTTGTAGGTGGGAAAACATTCTGGAGGCTGAGGAAGAACTTATTGTCTAACAGGACTTTTAAATTTAAGGCTTTGAAAAGTTTTTGTCTTCTCAATGATCTTATTTTTTTGTTTCTGGTTCTCCAACATAATGCTTGTGGTAGAGATATATATATTAAAATAAGTGTATATTGTTTGCTTTTTGCTGAAATTTCAGTCTAACACTGTGGGCTGTAGTTGATATATTTGCTGCAGGAGGACTTGCTTTCACAACTGAAAGATTTTGGTTTGGTTTGTTTATTTTTAAACAGAGATCTTGTTATGTAAAAGGAATAGAGAGATCATGCATGGGTTTCCTAAGTGGAAAAAAATTGCAGAAGGAATTGCAATGCCAAAAAATAGAAGCTGTTCTGCCTAAATGTATACATGTATGCCTCTGTGTGTGTTTATATGTCTGTGTATATAGACGTAAATAATTAGACTTGTAGTTGGCATAATGCATAATGCCTACTCACACTGTTGACAGTTACTTAATAATGCACATTCTCCCATTCTCTCCAGCTGAATTCTTAAGGCATTACCATGGGAATTTTCCCTTTCTGGGGATTGTAACAGAGCTCTAGGACTAGCTGGTTTTGTGATGTGCTTCTTGACTGGCTGGAGTGGCCCTTATTCAGGAACTCCATCCAAGCATCTCCTGCAGAGAATGAAACCATCAGCTGTCCTCAAAGAAGTGGTCCACACTGCAGCAATGCATAGCCATGACTCTTGCGTCTTTGGCAAGTCTTTCAGGGTGATGGGATCTTGGATTTTAACGTACTCGAAGCATGGCTAGGAGTATAAATTCCAGTGTATCCCCTTATGCAGTGGGATACAGTCAAATGTACTCTTCAGAGTAGTAGGCTTGAAGCTTTTAGCAACCATTCTGCTTCTTTTTAAGGCTCTAAGAACACTCAGTAGGTAAGCAAGACATGACTCTGAAATTGCAGCCACAGCCTGAAATTGGCTGAGATCTACAGGCTTCTATCTTTCAAAAAGATAGCTTTTTTCTCTTCTGCCAATGTCAGAGCCTTGCCCGCAAAATAAGCAGTCCTGTGTCCTTGAAAATTAGCAATTGGGTCCACCCAAAACGATGAGATGGTTTTAAAAATCAGAAGATTATCTTTTATATTTAAATTGGAGTCCTTTTGAAGGCTGTCCTGCTGTCTTGGTTTGCCAACTTTTATTTTGCATTCAGCTCATGTTTTGAATATTTTCTGTGAGGATAATAGAAAGGAATAGAAACTTTCAGCTTTTGTTTAAAAAGAAAATAGATAACTGTCTGTCTTGCAGCCTCTTGATTTCTGCAGCTGAAATTCTCTGAAACATTGTGGTTTAGTATCACTAGTGATGACTGTTGTCTAGAAATGATGACTACTGGTTTGGGATCCTCTGGGTTTTAAATAAAATTTGGAGATGTCTTAGGTGTCCATGTCATCGTGTCCCATCCCTGTTCCACCCCCCGCCCCCGTCATGTCCATCCCCCCTCACCCATTAACTAGTACTGAAGCTCAGTAAAATTGAGGAGGCTCCTCAGTTACAAAAACATGAAAGGTAAGAAGGGAGTGCAAAGCCTATTTATGATAATTTAGGCTGTAATTTGTTGCACCCCTTCTCTCTGTAGCACTCTGACCTCCTCTAGCGGTGGCTGGGCCACAGAGAGCCTCTCACAGCTGCCTGGCAGGGGTGAGTCTCTGGCCTGGGGTGATGTGACTCTGGCTCTGAGATGCGGTGATCTGGAGTGGGACCTCTGCTCAGAGATCTGCTGGTGTGGGAGGTTTCAGATTCCCTCAGATTCAGTTGAGTTTTCACCTTCTACCTTGATTTTTCCTTTGGACAATGCCAGGAGCTCCTCAGTGTGTGTCACGCAGAGGAGCCAGAGAGACATGATGGTGGAAGTCTGACAGCTGCTATCAGCCATACTTACTTTTAATCTGGGTTTCTAAAATATGAAACCAGCAAAGAACAAATAGCAAGAGGTTTGGGTTTTTTGTTCTCCCCCCTCTTTCTTTTTAAATTACAAACATGGGGAAAAAAGCCAAGTTTCAATTTCTCTTCAGATCTACATTCTTCTTTCTGTAACTGCAGATGCTTGAAAAATCAAGAGTAACGCCACAAAGGGGAGATCTGTGTACCACGTTCTCCTTATTGTCTTGGCTCACTTGACCCTCTTGGGGATGTGCCCTTTCATTGTGTGCTGCTGTTGGGCCTGTAAGGGCAAACAAAGGGAAATGAGCTCTGTATAAGCCCATGGCTTGATCAAGGACCAGCTGAATTAGCTGGACCAGCCCGTGACTCGGCGTGGCTGCGTAAGGCTGCAGCTCTAATGCGCCAGGGTACTCGGCCTTTAGCCAGCAGCACTGCTTGCCTTCAGGCTGGGTGTTGTGTGGAAGGTGCGGTTGGTGGTGGGGATGCTTTCCTCTGAGTGACTGAGGAACGGGCACAGCCTTGCTGGTCTTGAGGGGAGAGAAAATCTGAACTAAAACTTTTAAGGGCTACTGAACCGCATCCCACTACAACAGGAGGGCAGGGTTTGTCCTGTGGTCCCTTTCACTGGCAGAAAGCAGAAAGGTGCAGTCCAGTGGTTCTCACCACAGGCTCTGGTGTGCTGTGTTGTTATCCCTGTTTTACATTTAAGGAAGTGGAGATGGATTTAATCAAAATCATGCAGAGCAGAAGTGGCAGGACTGGATCCAGGGGGAGCTCTGCCTCCCAGTGCACTGGACTCTTACTTTCAAGATTAATAATTAAGGACTAGCCCTAAGAGGGTGGTACATAGTATCTTTCTCTCTTAAATGCCTAATGCCCTTCCAATTGGTACCCAGAGTTGGTTGTTTGTCAAAGATCTCCTTTCTAGCTGGCAGTCCTTTCTCCTGCCTCTTTGTAAAAACTCAATGCTTTCCCTAGTCAGTGAAGGGATTGGTTTTTTAACAGCCTAAATGTCTCCTGAGGCTTAAACAACTGTGGTGGGTTCTTTTTGGTGGTTGGTTTTTTTTTTTTTTGCTGAACTTCTTTGGCTAAGCCTAGGTGAAATGATTGATTTATTGTGCTTCAGAAAGTAAAGGTAGCTGCTGGATTTTGCTGCTGTATTTTCTTCTGCCTCAGATGGTTTTTACACGGCAGAAATGCTGGAAATAAGAAGAATACACCAGATTTCAGTGGTATAGATGACTGTGGGCAGAACAGTTTACTGTGGTGCATGACAATAAGGGCCTCATTCTGCTTTTGCTTCTTTAGCATTGAAACTCAGGAAAAGATTTAATACAAGAACAGAAGTGAGGTAAAGACCTTGAAAGACCCATGGTATGTTTAAGGCCTGCCCCAAAAATGATCTGTCACGATTTGGTGAGCATGGTGGAGGTACTTGGATAAAGTCCTGTGCTACCAGCTGAACTCATCCCAGCCAGCTCAGCAGATCCAGGTGGGGGAGGTTAGTTGAGTTGGGGTTATAGTTCTGGTGATGCACTGCTTTTTTTCCTTTTTTTCCCCCAAGTTCCAGTTTGGGCAGGGGGCTTTTTAAGAGCTTTAGTGTTCTTATAAAAGTTAAAAAACAACCAAACAACAACTAAACCAAAACAGCACCCCCCAAAAATAAACAAAACAAAACCCAAACACAACAACAAACAAACAAACCCAAAACAGAGTGAAGGTTTGGAGCCAGAACACAGATAGCTGTGTTTTCCAGAAAATTTGTGGTGGGTTTTGGGTGTGTGAGATTTGGTCATACTGTCAAATGACTTGATGTTTTAAAACTACACTCCTCCTAAGCTTGCATGTTAATGGCAGTTTTGGTAGCTTTAGGATAAAGCTGAGAGCTGCTGCCTTTGAGTCCCTGCAGCCAGCACTGAGCAGGCCAAAATTGTCTGGGTTATCTGGTTCCTAAACTACCCCGTCATCCTGTATGGATGTGTGGGAACTTTGGCTTTAATGCATCAGTCTCTCTGAAGAAAGCAAAAGAGAAGATTAATTCTTCTAGAAGAAGCTTCCTCTGCTTTGCATCTGTATCAGTTTTGGTGAATTCAGATCTCTTTCCTTTCCTTTTCTTGGGAGAGTGGAGGGAGTGTTTAAACTGAAGACTTACAGAGCGTGGTAGTGCTGGGCACTTTTCTAAGCCCCCGGCAAAAACTAAGTATCAGTGTATTTCAGCCTGTCTGGAATATGTGAGGAACTTCGTTTTTGTCTTAAAGCAGTTTAAGACCCTGGAGAGAAATACAAACCTCATCCTTCTCCCTGTGAAATAAACAGAGGCAAATATGTATTGTTGCTGCATTCTAGTACTTTTTTGGCCATCCTTTACCCCACTATTAAATAGTTTTCAGTTTGATTAATCCTTGGAGTGCAGAGAAATTTGTGTTTACTTCTATTGTGATCGGCCTGTCTGATCAGCCCTCCAAAACAGGCAATAGGATTTTCCTGAAATGAATGAATTTGAACGAAGGTGCTTTTCTAAACAATTTGCTTTGTCTTCATTGAAAAACTGTAGTGATGGATCTGCATCGCTGTCACCTGTGGTGAATGACTGACTTCCAGCCTAGTCAGACTGTGTTTAACTTCAGTTTCTGTTAGGCCTTTGCTAGAATGGGAAACTTTGTTATCACAGTTTGGTTCCCACGTAGGTGTGTATGAACCTATGCTTTGATAAACTAATTAGACAGAGGTCTCAGTAAAATGCATCTCCTGTCCTTTAATCAGCTGTGTGACTCTATTCTCAGCTGCTCCGAATTTAAAGAGGTATTTTCTGTTACTACCCCTCTGCCAGGTCTCTCTCCCTTCCTCTGCTTTGTGGTTTGCCTTTAAATATTTTGGGAGTGGGACTGTCTGCATATTTGTACATTATTGAGGACCTGGGAGGGCCTCTGGGTACTGCCTTAATAAATATGTTAAATAATAAAGCCCACAAGAGATGCTGCTTTATCAGTATCTGGGTGTACCAGTGAAGAAACCAAGAGGAGATCCTGTTAGTCTCTCCCCTTGCTTAGCCAGCTGGGGGCATGGGAGATGCTTTAAAGACCCACTGTGGCAAAATCATCATCATCTTTCCTCTATAAATACATTGATGGTTAGAATCTGTGGCCCTTCAGTGTTGTTTTTTTTCCCTGAAAAATGCTGCTGCCTTCTTCTTGAAAGCCGTGAGAGATCCCCAAAGCTTGCCAGGCAGAAAAGCTCAGGGAGCTCTCAAAGGATGTTGCTGCTTTTCCCTCTAACCTCTTACAGTCTCTACCTTTCCTCTGTTCTTTTTTCTTTCTTTGCCAGCAAGGCGCTGTGTGCAGTCTTCTGTGAACCTTTGTGGGCCAGATTTCTCCCAGGTGCCTTTTTTCCTTCTCAGTAGCTGCAGAAGAGGCAGTGGATCTGAGGGGGAGATGTGTTTTATGATTTATGACACTTTATGAAGTGCATTTCACAGCAGGATTGACAGAGCTGGAGACTGAAGTCCACCCAAGACCGGGGATGCACAGGCGGGTAGGGGATGGATCTGCCCCCAGTGACTATCCCTGTGCCTCGGAGCCACCTGTGGAGTGAGCAGGGACACCTCTGCTCACTCAGTCCTTGCTTCCCTGCTCAAACTGTCTGCAGCAAGGCGGAGGGGGTGGTGGTGGTGTTAGTGCCAGGTGAGTCCAGGACCTGTCTCTGCTGAGAGCTGTTTTGAGTGCAGTCGTTCATTTTACATCACTGGTATCTCTCCAGAAGCCATGGGAGGGCTTATGCGTGTGACCGGGCTCCGTTATCCAGCTGTTGATCTAAAGCCAGGCTTATTTTGACAACCCCACCTCTTCCTCCATGGGCTGCCTCCTGATGGCAGGGGTGTCAGCACGCTTTCCCAGTGTGTGGGAGCTGAGCTTTATTCCGCGTTCCCTTGGCACTCACGTGCTCTGTTAGATACTTCAAACAGGGTTCTTTCCCACGGTTCTCCAGCACTAGTCTCTGCCTCTACCCCTTTCTTGCTTGTAGCCTCTGGGCTGCAGCTCTCCAGCCATCTATTTATATGGCCCTCATTTGTCTTAGTCTCTTTGGCACTTATATGGCTCCCATTGGCCCAGGACCTGAATGCCTCCCGATCTTTAATATATTTATCTTCACACATGCAGACGCACACGCATACCTGTGAGGTCAGGAAGTACCATTGCTCCTATTGTACAGATGGAGAACATTAAATGGTAATTGGGTAAACTGGGAGCAGGTGGTGATGGAGGAAGGCTGCTTACACCTGGTACAGAAAATGGCATCACAAGAAACGGTTCATCAGCCACAGTGCAGTGATGGGAATGCAGGTCTCCCCACTTGTATGTGAGTGGTGTACCCAGTGGACTATGAGGTCCCAGTCATGCCCTATCTGTGTTCTAGCCTCTTAAGTCTTGAATCTTGTTTTAAAATATTTTTGCCCCAGTGATACAATTTCAGAGGTAAAAGCTTCTGTTGAATTGCCCAGCCAGGGTGGAGATGGAGGTTGGAGTCCTCTTAGTCTGACAGCGGAAGCAAAGGATCTTTTAATGGCAGGATCCTTCCCTCTTGCTCACTGAGTTTGCTGTTCTTGGAGGGGATTTGACCCCCTATTCTCAGTGGCCCCAAGGTGGGGATGAGCCCAGCAGTCTGAAACGCAGCCATCAGCTCAGGGTTTGCTTTGTTTTGCTCGAGCACTCTGAACAGGCTGTCTGCTGGGGTAGGAATTTTTGGCAGCTTGTACCCAGTGACACTATTCCTTGGCAGTAGCTTCCCTTTAGCATTTCCCAAAGATGGCAATGCTGCCAAGCATATCTCCACATGCTTTGCAAACTCGAACAATTAGCAGTGTCTTCAGTACAGAGACAATGCTTGTTGCATTTAAGGAGCTAAATCAAAATGCATTGGGGGTCAGTGGTAATCCCGTTCTTTTGAAGTCAATGGTGTCTTCTCCTGTGCTTAAAGTTGAGCGAGTGCAAAGCATCTGGCTGAGCATGAGCCGAAGCCACATGCCCGGAGCTGCTGTGCGTGAATTGCGAGGGGAGAAGTCAGGTGGCTGGTTCCTGGGCCCATGCCTGGCCAATAGACCACCCTGCTTAATTAGTGTGGCAGCTGTTCTCCGTTTGCGATGCTTTCCTTAGGCGCCTGCACTAATGTTCTTGATAGCAGCTAAGGAGAAAAAGGAGGAGGAAATTGCATCTATATTTAATTAATACTACATTCATATTTTATTGCGGAGAGCCCTTAGGTGCAGGAAGATTCTCAGTGAGAACAATTGCTTTTGAGTGCTGGAGCCATTGTGTGGTGCTGAGGACCTGAACTTTGGTTTTAAAAACAAACCCAAATTCATTCCAGGGTAACCTGGGAAAGCCCAGAAACCCTCTGCCACTCACCTCCCAGCCTCAGGCTGAAAAGCAAGTGGCAAATTTGCTGATAATTCATATTTGATTAGCTTTAATATCTTCTAATATTGTGAGTGAGAGAGGGTTGGTGGGCTGCAGACAAACATCGCACTGATTATTTTTTCCTTTTGATAAGCTGCCAGGCTTGGAGAGGTTTCCTTTTTGATTCTCTGAGCTTACTTCCCTCTTCCAGCTGCATGCTGTGTTCCTTCTCGTCTGGCTCTGAATCCCGGCAAGGAGACGCAACGTGTTGTTAAAATGGCCATCACGTTCCCATCCTGCATGGTTGGATCGTTGTGGCTGACGGTGGGTGCGAGGCAGACCGTGAGGTTGGCAGGGTTGGCCTTGGCAGTCGGTAGAGCTGAGGGTGTTGTCGAGCGCCCGAGAGATGGATGTTTGCTGGAGTGGCCTTGGCCGCTTTCGAGGCCACCTCCAGGCATCACTCGTTGGGCGTCTGGGCACAATGCTACACGGAGTAAAAGCGAGGCAGCTGGCGGTGTTTTGTGGTTGAGCCTGAGAGTGGCCAAGCCAGGAAGGGCAGCAACAAAGCCAGCACGTGTCCGTCTCGCTGGAGGTGCCAGTGCAGCAGGCGGAGGGCTCCGGCAGCAGCGGTAAGGCAAAGCAGACCATGCGCACTGACCTGCCGTCAGCACTCACCTCTCTCTCCTCATTAGGAGCACACTTGGGCTAGGAAAGAGATGTTTTATAGTCCAGTCAGAGAAACATTAAAAAATAGCCTTTGAAAGACTGTGCATTGTAATAGCCCGAGCCTCTTAAAAACTGTGTACGCACCCTTCATGCACCATTAAGTATCACTGTTTCATTTAGTCGGCATGCGCTACATAGTTCTGCGCGTACTTTGCAAAACACATTCTATCTCATTCTCCAAAATGTTGTTATACTCTGTGGTTTGCCTTATAATAAAATTATGCAAACAGTTATTATCCAAACAAAGCTAAATATGATTTAATTTTTAAATCCTCCTCCTTCTCCTTCCATTGATTCCACAGTTTTTCCTTGGGAGCGTCCCACGTTCAGAGAGAAAGGAACGCTGAAGTCAGAAGTGTTTACAGAAAGGAGCATTTCTGCCTTCCTGCAACTACAAAAGAAACATTTGTTGCCTCAGATAACTCCTAAGCAAACTGCTGTCAAAACAATTAGTGTTATTTTTCTATTATTCTCCTATTTGAGAGTAAATAACCATTTCATGAATATGTTAATTACCTGGTAGGTGCAGAAGATAAGTCGATGGTATATCTCCACAAATGATGATAAAGCTTCTATTGTATACAAAAATTTCCAACAATGATTTTTTCCAAGTACTTGGGGTCAGGCCATTGCAGTTAAACTGCTCACAACCGGACGTGCTCTGCTTTGATAACTTAAAGATTTAACAAAAGTAACACCGTTGTGCAAATGAAGATTTTTTTTTTTCTTTCCTTTTTTTTTAGAGAAAAAGTAGGCGGGTGAGCAGTCAGAACTGAGTCCCTACAATAGCTGAGCATTTGAATCCTGTTGTATTTCTGTATTAACTTTTAGAGGCTAACAGGGAGGTTCTGAACAAAAGTGATATACACTTAGGTAAGTACTGCAGGGCGGTATGTCTGTGTACTATTAAATAAACGGTGTTTTTAAATGTAAATTAATACTGGGTTAGTTCATTTAAATTGGGCTGTCTACAGGGCAGAAATTATTTGTGAATATATCTGTCAGTAGGAACTGCAGGTTACTAGATAGATATGTTTGTTTATTTTTTAAATCATCCAAATATTTATTTTAGTGTGAGTGTGCTTATTTAGGCTCTGGAGAAGCAGAAAAGTGCTGGTTTTCCTTTTGGAGATGTGTACATTTAGGGGAAAAAATTCAATATTCTGCAAAGTTGAATGCACCATTGTGCTAGATAATTAAAATGTAAATTTAAGTATCTATGCCTGCTTTGTGATTTTTTTAATACTTTTAAGTTAGTTGTCTTTTAAAACATGTGGTCAGCTGTTGTATTCACATATGGTCAAATGATCAAAGTCTGAACTCCTCTCTAATTGTCCCCTGCTGCTTGTCTGCTCTGTCCATGATCAAGGCCTCAGCAGGTGATAAGAAAGGCATGAGAACAGGCTGGAAGGAGAATGAACTACTGAGGGGCCCAAGCTGAAAGAAATAAAGACTTCCAGTACATCACCCTGACAGTAAAGAACCAAGAAAAACTGAAGTCTGGTTAGTTCTTATTTTTTCTTTCTTTCTCGCCTTCCCCCCCCCTTGCTCACCAATCTGCATAGATTTTTTTTTTTTTTAAAGGCAAAATGCAAATGGGGCAGTCACTGTGTATTCTCAGCTCATATAAAAGACAGAACCAAACAGCCTACTGCAGACATGTTTATTTACTTGCTAGGAGGAGGAAGCTGCTAAGTCACACAGTTTATAGTATTTCACATGTTTGTGGAAATCATTGCAATTCTTTTCACTTGTGCTTGTCATTGTTTGCCTGGAGTTCACTTTGCCAGATGGTTCTTTATTGTCACTGGTGTCCACACCTCGCTCTTGCATCACTTCAAGACCAAATGGTGTGAAGAGCTTTAATACTTAGAGGATTTAGTAAGAGTAAATCCACACTTTGTGGAAGGTTCATTCTCAGCTATTCAAGCAGGTCTAGCACTGATTCAGAGAGGGAGTAGCTGACCCAAGGAATGAAGAAAGGGTGAAATAAATGGATTGTCTTTGCCATTCCAGTTTGTCCCCTGCTCTCTCGCAGTCAAAACGCCAATGGAAAATTAAGGATAAATATTAGATTTAGAATGAGGAGTTAAGAGTTAAAGAAAGGAAGGCGTGTTTGTCAGATTCCTGCCCCCACCCCCAGTCAGTGTAGAAAACAGTTGGCTGCATTTCTTAAGCTAAATTTCTTAGGCTTGCAGTAGTGTATTTGTATGCATCATGTTTCTGGAAGCACGTGAGGATTAATTTTTTACATGAATTTGCATGCAAATAGAGTACTCCCTTTTGGCTTCTGTAGAGTCGTTTCTTGATATTTGCAAACACTGTCACTCAGATGCAAGAAGTGCAATTGCCCCATTTTACAGACGAGGAGGCAGTGGCTGGCTGAGCGAGAAGTGAGTAATGTGCAGATTGTCATTCCAATATGTAGGGTTGTGGGGCAATTTATATTTCATTATTAAAAATAGGTTGGAGTGCCTGTTTCTCTAATTTTGCAGGTAGCTGAAGACTATTTGTCCAAGTGACTACAGCAATAAGAGTGGACACAGCGAGTGTGTGTCCCTGCATGGATAGGGGGTACTTTAGCAGGAGGCAGGTGTGAGAGGATTTAGAGGTTATTATAGAAAAATCCTTGCGGTGATCAGACTATTATATGGCTGCTGTAAAATAGGCAAACAGGTTAATGGGGTATATCTGCAGAGGAAAGAGCGCGCATCACAACTCTGTTGCTGTCCCTACAAGGAGGCAGAGCTGTGTTCAGCATCCCGTTTTTTCTGGGGACAGTATGGCCGGCTCCAAAGGGTTCTCCTCGTGGGCTGTGTGGGTTTTAGGTAGACGCCTCTCAGAGCAGGTTCATGGTAGAAGGGGAGACATCTCATAACTTTGATGCGCAAGGAGGGTGGTGGAGAAAGAGGAATTGTCTCTGCACAGGGCAAAGGGTGAGAGAGACTTGAAACAAAGGGTTTGGAGCATTTTGACCGTGAAGATTTGTGGAAAGGAGGGCCCCAGTCCTGCCAGGAGCTCTGCTGGAGAGCGTCTGCCTCAGCAGTGACCCACAGAAGTAAAGTGCCCTATGGAAATCTCGGTGCTTTCCTTCCCTCCCTCCCGTGTTCCCTTCTGGGGTGTGAGCTGGTTCCACTTGGTCATGCTCAAGTGACTTCCTGAGCTGAGGTCGGTGGAAGTGCACCACTGAGGAGGTGAAGTGCCCACCACAAGCTACGTTTAACGTGAGAAACAGCGGAGCTGTTTGCTTCTGAGAGCAGTAAACAGGGAGGCTGCCAAGTGAGGGCAGTGAAGCAGGCTGTATAAATGAGCTTAAGAGACAGCTCAACGTTTTACGAGAGGTGGGGAGGTGAAAGGATGTGGTGACAGAAAAGAGAGGAGGGGATGAACAGAGCAGGCAGACTTGTTAGGCAGAGCGGTCTTTTTCTACTGCTATTTCTTCATAGGAAGGCTGTGACATAGCAAATGCTTCATTTGCACGTTCAGGTTCTGCTTTTTGTACCACGGGCAATGCCGGGCTATCAGCCTATCCAAGTTCCTCTCGCTTATCCAACCCATGCCCAATGTAAATGGAACCTGAAAGGATAATGCTGCATTTCTTGCTATTTGCCTTACAGCCTGCAGTGGCTGGAGAGTAGGCTGCGGAAGGAGCCCAGGCCTGGCTGCTGCAGCTTCTCCCACTCCACCTTGGTGATTGCTGAGTAATTGCAGCTTCTGATCGGGGGTCCAAATGATGAAAGCTTCTGTTTTTAAGGCAAATTGTTGAATTTGCCCTGCTCCTCTCCAGCATTCCTACCACGTACATTCAGCTCCATGCTAAATACCCCTGCCCAGTGAAGGGTGCATGTGACTGTTTGGTCTGCGAGTTGTTTGTAGGGGTCTGAGATGAGGTGAGGGTTTGGCAGCTGCAACAGTTTTAGTTCCTGCCTGGTGAGTTTAGGTTTTTCTCTCAAGGTGGGTTCAACTACAGCTACTTCTGTTTTGTGCCCTTTGAGCGCAAGCTGAGTAAAGGTGGGGTGGGTACATGGTTCCCTTGCCCTTGTGCTGGTATCTAAGACGGTCTGTACAGGAGGTGTGAGTTAACAGAGCCGAGCATCAGGAATTTGCCCTGGCCTGCTTGGGGTATCTCACACATCCCATGTGCTGGTAGACCTGTGCCTCTGTGGGGTGCTGCTGGCTGAGGCATGATGTACAACCCTTCTGTCAGGATTTGCCATGCCCTAATGACCTTCCTGTAAATATTTATTGTCCAGAACATCTAGAAGTAAGAAAGAAGATCTACCATGATGGGGGACATACAATGGGAACAGAGGCAGCCCAATTTAACCAGCTTGCAAATTTTGTCTTCTGCCGTTTGGTCCTCTGTTTCCTTGGGAATAAAATTGGCAGTGTCCAAAGAAAGCTACTGAGAATTACCTTCACCTCTGGGACTTTCTAAGCTGGTGTGACCTGCCTACCTTCAACGCAGCTGAGAGGTTTATTCTTTATAGGGAAAACACAGCCTTGGTTGTAGACACTAATGGGAAGGTGGAAATGAATTCTGCTTCTCTAATGGTAATTTTTGTAGAACACATTGATTTGTTACGTATACAACAATAGCATACAGCAATACATTGAAAATACCAAAACTGAGGTGAGAGGGTTGAGAAGCAGTGGATGGAAGTATATCATATGTAATACTGCATTAGCCTTGCAGACTTACATGGTTTGGTGAGGAGTTACTGGTGACAGTAAGTGCAAATAAGCTCACATATTCTTATTTTTATATTGGTTCAGGTACCTTTACTGGCAAAAGCTAGTCTTTCTGCCAGCCAGTGGAAAGTTCCTGAGCTGTCCACACCTGCTGCTGATGGTAGTTGGTGTCGTGCTGTTTTCTTGGAAAATGTGTTTGCATGCTATTTTCTAGAATAAACAAGTTAAAGTGGTCAGCAAATAAAATAGATTCCTCCCACTTCGCTCCTTCCCCCATGTGCTCATAATAAGTAGCTGAGAAAAAAAAGAAAAAAGAGATTAAGTGTTTGGGTCTCACTCCTGCACATGGTCAAGAAAATTACAGAGCCAGCAAAATCAATTTCCAGCTTTAATAGTCCACAAGCCCAAGGAGTTCTGCACAGCACTTCCCGGGGTCAAAGTAGGCTTTTAATCTCTGCAGTTTTGTACAGAGGAGGCATGTTGAAAACAGTAAGTTTTTGGAGGAGTCACGTGCTTTTGGAGGTTTGGGATCAACAGGAGGTGCGTGGTTTGTTTTCTCTCATAGCTGTTTCGGATGGGAGCTGTGAGCAGTGGGTTTGGTGGAAGGAGGCGAGGTGCCAGGCTCTCCTTCACACCTCCTGCGGCGCTGTACCTCCTGTGATGTGGTGTGCTGTGACGCAGCCATCCCACCACCGCTTCCCAGCCCTGTGGGTGCCAGTCCCAGCATCCAGCTGGAAGGCAGTCACTCCTGAGGCTGATTTTATGCTGCTTTATGGGGAACTGAAGGGGGCAGGTCCCAGCCTCCCTTCCTTTTGGCATCCTTGTGTAGGAAGCGGAGTTTGGTGTATTGCTTTGCCAGCCTACCAAGGACTGTTGGGAGAGCTCTTGGCCATCAATAGATTATTAAGAGAACACCTTTGGGCAAAGCGGGGCAGGTCCTGCGTGCTTGTGGGACTTGTTCCTTGTAGGACCTGACCCTGTAAGATGCTCCTGGATGGCTAGACATGGGTGGGAGACAGTGTGAGCCCACCCTGTCCATGCACGGAACCTCCAACTGACCAAAAAGGAAGGGGTGAGTGGAGTGGTCACTGCTTTGGTGTGGATCGTGAGGCAGAAAGGAAGCAGGAGGCTTCAACAGGGGACACCCAGGGAGGATTTTGGCTGGCGGAGGGAGGAAGGTGCTTCCTCTGCACTGTAGGTCAAGTGGTAGGGTAACGACAGGAACAGCCCTAACGGGTGTGAGTGCTGCCTGTCAAAATGACTCTGCTGCAAATATACTTAAAAATAATTGCCCGTTTGCCACCCTGAAAAGTTTCTAGCAATTAAATGATAAGGTTAATATGTTACATACATGGAGGCCAGGAAATTTGGAGGCAGCATTGCCATAGCAACTGTAACTCTGCCCTCCTGGGCACAGGCATTCTTATGGGGTCGGTCAGTTGTGGGGGTGGGAAATGCCGCCAGCGCAGTCACAAAGGGGTGGGAAAAGTTGTAAAAATGTAAAACTAAAACCCAACTCTTTCATCTTGTTTTGTGGTGTTGGTGGAGGAGCAGTAAAAGGTGAAGCTCCTCGCCATTATGCCTGTTCGAGGGAGTGCTGCCATGCTCGCTGTCAGGATGCGCCAGACCCCGCGCCTTTGGCAGGGCACAGTTAACTTTGCTGGTTTTAGTCTCGACAGATTTCAGCTGCTCTCAGCTCGCTGGGAGCACTGTGTTAAGTGGGGAAAGGATGTCTTCAAAATCATACCAGTATCCTTCTTTGGCTCCTACAGCTAAAATCCTAGTCCATAAAGGAGATGTCTGCTCCCAAAAACTGTGCTCAGGCCCAGCCTGCCGAGGAGAACATACATTCAAACATACTCAAAGTAATACCGTACCATGAAGAGCAAGACTTTGACCCCAAAAGGGTTCTCCTGCTCTTCCACAATCTTTGAAGCCATTTAATTTTGGTGTGAGAATTACAGAATGTCTGCTTTTGTGCACACGCGTGTTTGTGAGCACTCGTGTCAGTGCCAAGTAGCTGCTCGTTCCTTCTGTCAGGACCAGGCGGCTGAAGCTCTGCCCTCACCGCTGGGCACGTTCAGCCCATGACTACAAGTGACAGGGTGCCACCACCCTTTGTGATGATGAGTCCCTCTTCCTCACATCTGCAGTGCCACTGCCTGTCGCCCTACCTCTTCCAGGTTTTGTTAGTGCAGATGAGTTCAGGCTAACAGAAACCCCAGCTGTGAATGATGTGGCTCCTCTTGCCTACAAAATACAAAAGGAATTTGGTGAGGAAATCAGAAACGGTGGTTTGGCTTTCTCTGCTTTAATGAACCGAGCACTTAAACCTCAGTAGTCTCGCAGAGATGATGATTCTTGTTGCAGTATCCAGGCCTCACTCCTCAATAATCTCTGAATCTGTTGTTTCGCCTTTGCAAAATGGTTTGGGTTTTTTTTCTATTTCTATCTTCTCAGAATAGATCTGTGCTTAGGTATTACTGCAAAAAACAGGTAATTTTTTAAAATGAAAAAATGTCAGCTGGTTGCTGGCAGATACTTCTCATCTAGAAAAGACTCTTGGCTCATACGCTGGTTATCCCTGCTGAGATAAAGCAAGCGACTGGAGCAAATGAAGCACTTGTGAAGTGTGCTACAGCTTCTCCCCCATAGTATGCAAACGAACTACAAATCATCTGTGTTCCTGCAGGAAGTCCTTTGTGAAAAGCAATGGGATGGAGAAGGAAATGGAGGGCCTGGGTGCCGGCAAGATCATTTTCTGTGGAGGGCAGCGTACATTTGCTGTGTGGTTGGGGTACGATAATAGAAGTCTGCTTTCCGTGGAATGCTGTGGCTCTTGGAGGCAGGAGATGAAAGACATAGAATGATAAAGTGGTACATCTCAGGGCATTTTATTTTATATTAAAACATCCTTTTTTTTTTTTTTTGGTAGCAAATGCATGCCAAATGTGAGAGAGAAAAACCTATTGTGTTACCAGACTTCAAAATTAAAACATGCGCAGAGATCATGCAGTTGTTTTTATTGTACTGAGACGTCATCCTAATACTACTTTAGTTTATTGGAATAAACTACATGTATTTGGCAATCATGTAGTAGGAATTTGACATGAGAAAGTCAGCAAAGGTACATGATGACAATACCATGGAAGGCAATGTTTATGGAGAAGATATTTTCTATATACTGTTGTTCAATGTTGAAACATGTTTCTTCAATTTACATTCCTTTTTTTTTAAGGGTGCATAATAACTTAGTGTAGCGTTGGGAACTTGGGACAGATATAACTTAAGCAGATTTATCTAACTATGCACAGTACTTTGTTGTTCGACACACAAGCAGCTGCCATAGCAACTGCAAGATCACAAACTGTTATGATACCTCCGAGAAATGGGTTGTCTTTTAAAAGAAGCGCAAGCGTGTGAATTTGCATGTCAACTTTATTCGACAGTAGCCGTGACTTTTGGGGAGGAACGTTATCTCCAAATGCATGCTTCTCTCCCTGTGGGATCTTCATGGTTTATTTTGATGATGATATTTTTTCACTTTGCTGTAATTTTTTTCATTATCATATAATTTTTTGCTGAGCTGAAGGAATAGAATGTACTTTAAACTGATCACTATTATTTCTATATACCATTATAGGCTAGTGACCCTTATAAACTTTGAGATCTTCTTCCTGCCTCCAGTTAAAAAGAGAGAGAAGCAAGTCCTGTCCCAAATAGCTTAGGACTGAAAAAGAGGGGATGGAAATGGAACTGGTGGCACACAGAAGCAAAATTACTTGTCCCAGCCACCCAGCGGGTTGGTGGCAGAGCTGGCAGGGAGCCTGCTGAGCACAGGGACGGTGGTCCTGTCATACACACAGCTGGGGCTGCTAACTGGCCATTAGGCAGACGGTGTTGTGGGCTTGTTTCAGATGTCTGACGTGTGCCTTCCTGAATGCAGCTAAATATGTTACTTTGTTAGATGAGATGGAAACAAGACAAAAAAAAAAAAAAAAGGGAGAGGGTTGGTGGCAGGTTTTTTCCTTCCTGTTGTTTTGTCATCAAATAATATATCCCGAATGGAAGTGAATTTACCTTCCTAACAGCCGTGAGGGAGGTATTGTCCCTGTTTCACAGGTGGATGAACTGCTCCACTAAGGAGTTGAGAGTCCTATGAGACCTAAGATGAATCAGTTGAGAGGTGGGAATAGGTCTCATGAGTGGTTAGGAAGATAGTGACGTAAGTCCCCGCAAGGAAAATTTTCCATGCTGGGTGACAAAACAAAACATGGAGCATTTTGCAGCCATGTCCTAGTCCTGCAGACAAACCGGTATCAAAACCAGCTGTATCAGAGGTAGTTCACTAGTGTATAGCACTTGGCCCATTAGATGCCCAAATGGTTTAATTTTGTGACTCCAGATTTATTCTCTTTTGTTTGTTTTGAAAAGGTCATGGTGATGTGTCCCAAGTCATGTTATATATCAGTTGGGGAACTACCATGTGCCTGTGAAAATAAGAGCAAATCAAGAGAGTTTCCCAGTTTTTATTAATAACACATGCAGAGAGTCTACAGACATTCATAGATCACTCTTAATGGGTGCATTTTCTTAGAATTTGTTACTTGCTTTGTGAGGCCAGCGAGCCTTAGTCATGGTCCAGGACGTCAGGGAATGCAATGAAACAAAACAAAATGGTCTATCCTCAGATAACTTCCAAAGTAAGCCCAAGACAAGAGGTAACAGAAATAGTCAGATGGGGGTGTGTAAGGAGTTGATGAGAACATTGGTATATGGACCTCTCTCAGGAAAACAGCTATTTAAGTGATGACAAGCTGTTTGTTTGCATGATGGTTCGGGAGACTTTGAAGGCTGGTTTGAAGGCAAACAATCAAGTCGCTTTGTAAATGGCTGTTGGGAGCTATTCCTAGCAGGAGGGGCAGCAGGGGGAAAAGCACAAAAGGGATTTTGTTTGAAAATGTCAGATACAGGCTACGGACATGTTGGGGAGCAAGAGCCAATGTTGCAGATTCATCACACCGTGTATAAGACAAACTTTTATCAACTGTTCCTCTTACTGGTCAAACTTGCTGTGAGGAGGAATCTATGGGTCTCTCCCCAAGGTGACTGCATTTTGAAATAGTCAGAAATATGGTAATGTGGACTTGAGGGGTTTTCCCAGTCTTCCTCCCTGGTAAATCCCTGTCTTCTTACATGAATGGCAAGCTCCTTTCCTTCTCTAGGAAAAGGGCTGCAATGCATGTTATGGAGAGCTGCCATACCCTTCTGGGGATGTATCAACCAGAGACCTGTAGCAGGGCCTACACCATCAACAAGAAGCACTTGACAGAAGCGGCAATGGGTTGTGGAAAGAAGCATGCAGAAAAGCAGTCATTTTCTGGTTGTTGGAGGCCGTGTGGTATCTGTGACTCAGGAATTCTGAGGCCTGCTTGCTGTGCATCTTTACGGGGAGTTTGTACATCTTTTCCAGCCCTAAGTGCTCAAAATTCATGAGTTATACCTCAAAAAGTTCATGAGGATGGTTGGGGTTTTTTTCCCCTTGCCTTTTTTTTTTTTTTTTTAAATCGTTGGATGTGTTGTCATGTTTATAAGCTTTTAGGTCTGTCTGTGTTGCCTATTTCAAGGTTTTCTTTGCAACTGAGAATTAGAAACGTATTTTTATGGTGCAGGTTCTTTTTTTACACAGAACCTAGATTTGGGTGAGTCACGTGCCTGCAGGTTCTGAGGCTTCCTGAAAAGCACCAGCTGTTGCAAGGCTTGGGATGAAACTGCGAGAGCCTGTAGGGCTGCTGGAACAACGAGGCTTTTTTATACAGCAACCTGTTTGGATTGCTTGGATATAAAATGTGGCTGAAATATTCCC
>VYXH01008481.1:54842-249175 GCA_013397275.1 Burhinus bistriatus | reverse complement strand
CCCCCCCCCCCATTATATTTGGGCTGAGTGGGAGGCTGATTTCTGATAGGTTTTAATATGGTGTTTGGTAACGTGATTTTTCTGAGTTTTTACATGTAATCTGCCTATATTATTGGTAGATTTTTATTCCCCTTGTGGCTGCAGTGGATACAGCGCGGAAGTCTTCAGGATATACTTAATATTTATGGTGGGAAATGGGCTGTTTGCAAACTAGCAACAAACTATAATAATTACTTTTGCTTTCCACTTGAAACGCTGATCTGAAGCTCTGACTGCCACAAAATTCCTGTGTAAAGCCACATAGATCTTCAGCTGCATTTGTTGGATCTATTTACATCCCTGCTTGCTTTCTAAAAGTGGGAATAAAGTCTGTGAACATCTCTAGCCACTTCCTCCCACACGTTGCCTGGTGTGAGCTACTGTCTGCTTGGGTATCTATATACAGCATAACTGTAGGTGTGACTTTTTGTGGTTTGACCGACTTCCATAAGTTAAAGTTGCTAAAGATGACCACAATGATAATGTAAAATGAAATGCTGTGAAGAAATGCTGACCTCATGATGAATTTTCTAGAAAGGTCTGCAAAGAAAATACCAAGCATTTGAAAATTCAGAGGGAAGAATATACATTTTGAGCACTTGAAGCCATGACAGGAAAACCAGTTTGTAAACTAGTGCTGATGTTGGTCAGTGTTGTAGAAATATGAATTTAATCATGATTTGTGGTAATGTGAAAACTCTTGATGGAGAAATTTTGAAGGGATTTGGAATCAAATTGGGGACCTTCATTCTAACTTTCTCGGTTTTGCTTCAATTCTTGTACAAAAATTGTACCTTTGTTCCTCTATATTGGATAATATTTTAACACAGTCAAAAAACCCCGAGTTTAATTAGGTTGTTTTGGTGGTTTTGAAATGCACTCTTGAGTTTTGAGACTTTCAGAAAGACTTATGGACAAGGAAGTTTAATTATCTTGGCTTGTACAAACAGAAACGACATGGTAGAAGTATATGATTGGATAGCAGAAGGCAGTGGCTGGGGCAGGGGCTTGGATCAGGTCTAAAGTAACTCAGATGGACTTAATTCTTTCCCTCTGTGCAGCACTAGCAACTGAATCAGTAGGCATTAACTGCAGCAAGACTTTGTCAAAATGTCTTCAGATGATAAGGAGCCTACACCCGTCTTCCCTGTCTGTTCCATTCTGTCCACTCTAAGTCTAAACCTCTGTTTGACTCTTCTTCCTCATAGACTGCCCCTGGTGTCACTTCTAGAGAGCAACTGGAAGACCTCAGGTCCAACGCTGTCTCTCAATATTTCCAAAGATTTTCTTGTCCTCTGATCTCAAAGCACGATGCCAGTACAAACAGACTAAGTCTAAGGCATACTTTTCAATTCATCAGCCCTTTTCTATGAGGTGGAGGAAATGCAAGTGTAATGTAATGAGTTGACTTCTCCAGGAGCATGTAAGGCATGCTGGTCATGTGATTCTGCTTTCCCCACTCTGACTTTTCCAGTTGTTGGCTGGATTGTCTTTGCTTTCCCCTAATCCCTTGGTAAAATTTGAGTAGATTTTCTTTTGACAGCCACTGCTGCTGCTTTTTCTCTAATAGAAAGCCATTTAAATATCCTTTCTATTGTTTTTTGGGGTCTGCCACCTAGATGGAACTGGTGGAAAAGGCATCACTGGGATTGCTGGGGGGAAGGAGGTGCCAACAGGGGAGCAAAAGGAGACGAGAATGCTCATGAGAAAAGCCACGGCATCCTGCAACCTCCTTCATCCCTGGCATGCTTTGGCTGACGTTGAGCAAGTTGTGAGAACCACATGGGAGAGGGCAGTTGCTCCCACGAACGTTATTGTGCCGGGGTTTTCACTCCTCCCTCTGTGTTTAGTATCTGCTAGCAGGAGAAACAGCTGAGAGGATGGAGATCCTGATCTCCTGTGAGCCAGTACAAAGGAGCCATGGGGGTGGGGATGCTCTGGTATCGGTTACGGCTGGAGTCAGCCTCGGAGCAAAGCAAACAGTGGGAATAAAGGTCACAGAGGAAAGCGAGGATATCATCTTAAAGAAAGCCTCTGCTGCACAGGATTGCCATGTGCAGTGCTGCTGAGCATCTTGAAAAGCAAACCAATAGCATTAGGGTGGGAATTCCCACTGCATCCCCCTCCTCTAGCCCCCTCACCTCTGTCTCAAGATCAAAAAGGCAGCAGCGGTGCAGCCTTCTGTCTGCATGAGAACAGAGCCTGCGGCAGGGAGCTGCTGCCGCATGGGAAAGCTGCTCTGTGAAGATGCTTGAAAAATAAACAATGGAACATCAGCACAGTGTGAGGCGGCTACCTGGCGCTCCCAGGGAAGGAGGAAAGGAGAAACCATTTGTGCTTGGGATAGGCAAGAGCCTGCCTTCCCCTCCCTTTGGAATGGCACAGTCTGCATTTCCATGTACTTACCAGACCCAGGGTAGTGTTTACAGGGAAGGCAGTTTGGTAGAGGTAGATGCTGCAAGCGATATAGCGCGTGGGGGAATACGTTTTGTCAGGTTGTGCTTTCTGCTTATTGAAGGCTAAAACCACCTAGCACAAACCATCTTGCAGTTTGCACTGGGGAGCAGGATGTTAATGGGATGTGCCAGCAACATTTCCTCGTCTTGAACAAACGATGGAAAAGATTGAGAGAACTTGAGGTTTTTCTGTCCCAAAATTCTGGGTGTTAGCCTGATCTCTGGCTGCACCTGACAAAATCTTTCCCAGTGGTATGGTTTTAATGTAACAAGGTGATAGTTAAGTAGAAGACTAAAGTGATGAACCATTCCTGAAAGATGCATTGATGTCGGGTGCCTGTAAGGATGTGCACGGGGCTGTTTTTTCCTCTTTCTCTGTCTAGGTTTCCTGGGAAGCTGTTTTGTTGCATGTCTGGTGTTCCTGACCCACCGCATGGGAAGCCTTGAGTAATCCTACACTGCACTGAGCATGTTTGAGAAGTTTTGTATGACAAGATCACTAAGTGTCCTGCCCTTTGCTCTGCCCCCTCTTGTGTTTGTCACATCTAATAATGGGCAGAAATGTGGTGTGTGCCACTGAACATGGGGAATTTGTTTGTATTCCGTGTTTGCCACAGCCTTTTAATTTGAGGAGGGAGCGTGGGAGCAGGGAATGGCTAAAAACACTTCTCTTTGGTATGTTTCTACTGTAGGGCACATACAGCTCTTAGGGAATGAAGCGAACTTCAGCTGTAGCTTTGGGCTTTAGAGTGGCAGTCATGTCTCAAGGGGTAGTCTTAAGTGCTATAAAATGCTGTATCTATTTCAGTGGATGGCGAAGGATGTATAAGATACGCTGCTCTCTGTGCTGTCTTATCTGCAGTAGGGATATTGGGCACCATAATTTCCAATGAGGATGTTGTCACGTTTTATGTTGTAAGGGAACTGCGGCAGAAAGATCAGGCAGACTGTCTTCAGCCCTGAGCCTATGTGGGGTGCTCCTACACCTTTCGTGATTTGTGCTTGTGTTACTGCCACGTACGGGACAGTACTGCTGCAATCAAAGTGGGCTTTTGTCTTTAATCTTAATGTGGGTACACTTGGAGCCTGTTCCTTGCAGAGAGCCCATCTAGTTAGCTAATAATAATAAGGTGTAAAAGCGCAGGAGAATCATGACTTGTAAATTCCTGATGATTTTTCCATGCTTACATATTTCACTGGTTGTTGAATGTGCATATGTGAGAAGAGAGCCAGCCCAAGAGCTTTCCCAGTCTCTGGTACGCTTGCTCTCTGTTCCTAGATGTAGTAGGGTCACTTGTTCCCCCAGCCGCCTCCCATCTTTTCTCCCTCCTTTTTATTTCCTCCTGGTGTGTTCAAAACATGGTGAGTAAATAAATGCAGCACAGCAGGTCTTCTGGAAATGTGAATATTTGAGAGGTCTTTCCTCACGACATGTGAAACAAAAACAAAAATGAAAGAGGCCTTTAAACTAGCTCTGAAGTCAGAGGGCAGTTGCTAAAAATATTGGTGGGGTTTTTATGAGGAGGCGAGGAGAAATCAAGACCTACTTGGAAAGGGTGGAAAAGATACGGTGGGAGATAACTTGTGGCCAGCTTCAATATTAGCCATTTTGGGAGGGTGAGGTCGAGATTAGGTTGAAAGCTTCAATTATCTTTATTACCTAGTCCAAAGAAAAATGGTGCTGGTTTAGCTGGGGTGTTGGCAGGAAAGCAAGACATACGTAAGAAATTATTTCTCATGTGAGGTCTTCGTTCCCTCCTTAGTCAGTATAAATGGGGACAAGGTCTACTTTTGGATATATGTGAGTATTCAGCAGTCAGCAGGGAAGCTTCCACAAGGCAAATAAAGTCCCTGACAAATCAGAAAGGCATCTGCCTTGTTCTATAGACTATGTGAGAAGTGTGGGATCTTAAATGAGACATGGAAATTAGGTGCATTGTCCCAGTAGGATAACATTTTTGAGAAGCATCTGGTTCAGGATTGTACAATGTCTAGCATGGGTGCTTTCTGGGACAATTCCCCATCCAAGGCTCGGTTCCGTTTGCTTTATGTCTAGCCCCTTCCAGGAGCGTATTGCAGAGGTTTCTGAAATGATGGCAATCAGACAAGAGTGGGATTCCACAGCATGAGTGCTTTGTCAGCGTGCTATTGCACCCAAGTGTGGGAGCCCTGCTGACAAGGTAATTTTGCTGCTTCTGGGACCTGGCTAGCATTTCCAAAGGAAGTTTTGTGTACGTACGAGCTCTGTGCACAGGAGGAATGTCCTCTGAGATGGCTGAAGGCAGGAGATGTGCCAGGATTAGTGCTGCACTTGGATAAAACCTGATGGTTGCCTATTGTCCAGAATATTTTAATAATGCCTTCAGACTAATTCCTCCGAGATACAGATTTTTGGATGACCGTTCTTATCTTTATTTATGTTTTCCTAAGCTTTCTCAATATCTTTTTCACTTCCAGCTGTGAAATTGAAATACAGCGTTCTTTTATTTATTTATTTATTTTATTTTGCCTTATGGTGGTTGTTGTGGGCTAACTTTGTTATCTGTGCTGCACTTTGTGTGGCAATGACTTTTGATATCAAGCAATTTAATTGCAAAAATGCAGAAACAGAAAAGCACCAGACTAGACCACCAAAAACATATGACAAAACCAATTTTGCTGTGCGTATGAATAAGTGACAATGCAGCAAAGACAGCATTTGCCAAATGGGTGGGAAAATTGGCAGGGAAAGGAATGTCATTTCATAGTCCAAGCTAGGTATTACGAATAGCTTCCCTTTCTCAGCTTTATACCTTTCATCATCAGAGCTGTTAGGCTTCACTTATTATGAGCTTCTGCAATGGGCCAGCCTTACTCATGGATAAACCGGCTTCATATCAAAGTGACATTCTCTTTTTTTTCTGGCTGATGCAGATACACTTTTTCTTCATGAGTTGGATCATTATTTTGGAATTTAAGGCCTTTCAATAAAAGGGGAGCGAAAGCAAAGCTTAAAAGCCATGAAATGCTTCATAAACTTCAGCAAATCAACCTTGGCACATGGGCATAAAGTATCAGTACCCCCTACTAGAGCCTGGGAAGAAGTTTCAATCTGAACTGGCAGTACTCTGCATCATGGACCAAATCCCCAAAATCAGCTGTGTCCCCGCGAAGTTAGTGGAGTTCTGCTGGCACCCACCAGCTGGGAGTCTGGCACATGGAGCGCTTGTTCTAGGAGAGTGATGAAGACAAGGCGAGTAGACGGCAGAAAGACTGCATCAATGCATTTAGATCAGAGAAAAACCCCTGCTTTTAGCCCAAAATGCATTTTGCTCAGGTATTTAGAAGATCTGAACAGCAGCTTTCTGCTGGAGGGTTAGTGTGCTGTGCCTCAAAGGTGCCATAGCCTCTACGGTCAGTTTGGAGGGGAGGAGAAAGCTGGGGCTGAATCTGCTGTCTGGTTTGAGCTGCGTGTTTTCCGGTTCTTATAGTAATATCTGACAGCGCTCTTTTTCTTGGTTTTGGTATTATCAGCAAAATGTGTCAGGTGTTTTGCGGTAAAATAACTTTGCGGTAAGATAATGCTGGTTTGACAAAATCTATGGGGATTTTTTTGGAACTGTACTCTTTCGGCTGAATGTTTCTGTATGCGGTGGATGCACATGGATTATACCCCATGAAATTATTCTAATGTTCAATAGAATGTGAATGGGATGAGGGAAGGCAAACTTTGAAGCAATATGTTTTAAGCTCATCAAAAGCTTGAAGCCTGATAAAGTTTTCTGTTTTTAAAAATAGGGACTAAAAATGTACTAGACGTTTTATTCAAGTTTGAGATGAAACTGTGTATCAACATTTTAACATTTCCCATGGCAGCTGGGAAATCTTGTTGACCAAAGAAAATGGCCTAAGTAATAGGGCGCTGTTATTTTGGTAGAAAGAGGAAGAAAATCAGTGTTACATGAAAACCATTGATACTGCAATCAATATTGCTGCAAAAGCCTGATGAGCCGGTGCATCATCAAAAGAAACTTGGAGAAGGACCTCTTACTTTACAACTAACTGTCTGAATCTGTCTCTTACTGATAGCTTAGGGAGAAGTAAAGCAAATAAGCGAGGGTGGCTGTTAGGCAGCTCATTCTAATGGTCCTGATTTGATTGCATTGGTAATTGGGGTGCAAGCATGGGGAGGTCTTTCCCAGGGAGTTGTGTGTGCGAGCTTAGTGCACCATTACACCTTTTTTAATAATACACTTCACCCTTTTGAAAAGTAGTTATATTTTTTTGAGAGGAAATACGGATTTTTGGTTTGCGTTTTGTTACTTGTCTTCCCTTCCAATGGAAGATTTCTCACTCTGAACTTGCTAACTCCAGCAGGCATCCAACACGTGCTTTTGCGAAGGTGATTATTCTCTGTCACTGGGGCAGGTGTCTTTTCCTGTGAAGATTTCTGCTGCCATTAAGGAGTGATGTCCTAAAGGGGTTTGTATTTTTAGTGACTGTGATTTATGTCCTGTGGGCTCTGTCTTTAAACCATGCCTCAAAGAGGGATAGGTTATTTTACAGAGAAACCCATGAAGTAATATATGCTTCTGGTGTGACATACTTTAAAGCTGTGCATTAATTCTTGAGAACGGAGGTCAGCCTGCCTGTGCTGAGATCTGCACAATGACATTTCCATGCTGTGGCTCATTTCATGCCGATGTGAGAAGCAGGAAGTAATATTTACCATATGAGGTTACATAGTGCTATTAATAATAATAATAACAACTAATTGATACTAATGCAGTGCATTTTTTAAATTATTCTTTTTATCCTTAAGTCTCAAAATACTTAATAAGACTTTCCTCAATTTACAGAAAAAGTAATGGGAATGCTAATGAGAGTTCAGGTTTTGTAGGAATTGGTATTAGACCCTGGTACAGATGCAAACCCTTGGTTGCAACTTGGTGGAAAGGTGCCATATTGCTTTGGAGTTCTTGCTTTTCAGCTGGAAACATACTTGCTCTGCTGGTCTGAAGACACCTTCTCCACAGGGTGGGGAACCATCTGGGCTCCCCATCCTCTCCTCCTCCGCTTCTGTAAGTAGTAATGCAGATCAAACTGAGAATGGAGAGCAGGTAGCCTATCTTTGACTCCAGTTAGCAAATGGTGTTGGTTTAGAGAAAGCCTCAGCCTGGACTGGGCTTTCAGTGCAAGCTGAAATCCTCTTCAGAATTCAAAAACCAATCTTGCCATTGCTCTAACCAAAGTGCTTTGGGTTTGCCAACGCAATGAGGAGACCTCCTCCTATTCCTAACTCACTCTTTCTTGAATTTCCAGGAATTTCATAGACCTCCTATAGAAGGTCTTATCGTAAAAAAGCAGGAGCCAGAAATATTCAGAAGAGTTGAAGGGCATGATAGGTTCCAGGCATAGGAAAATGTCATCTTTGTTTGGTGTCAGGCTTTAAAAAAATTTATCATAACTCATGTACCTTCTTGTGGAGAAACATCAGGAGGCAGAAAATGTGACATTATCCATTTCACATACGGAGGGAAAATTCTTCTTGGGAAGCCATAGTCTCTGCTCCATGGCTGACAAACTAGAAAGTGGTCAGTACTACAACAAGGCAAATACACTTAATCCCAATACCTTTAAACCCCTGAATAATCTTATGCATAATAGTCCATCTGAGGAAGAGATATTACTATTGTTGATACTGGTTACACCGTTGTAATATTGCCTCCACTCCCCAGTGCTCCATGCAATAAGTCATAATTTACAGCTCTCCATAGTCTGACTAGGACATAAAACTACTTCTATTGTGAAGATTTATAGGTAAGTTGGTAGATACCAAAGCTTAGTGCTGTGTACTTTTCAATGGCATTACGCTGGTGTTTATGATTCAACAAATAGAATTTGGTTCATTATGCGTTTAAGAAAATGGTGATGTATCTCCGATGTGTAAGACACATATGCAGGAATAGAAAGCGACTGTAATTTTTTTCGTGTGTAACTGTGGAGGCATACTTTGATATCAGAGAATTGCTTTATAAATGAAAATGTAAGAAGCATTTAAATGTCAAGTATCCTTCGTCTTGTTCATTCAAACACAGAATATTTATGAGGATACTGTTAATAAAGCGCCTCTGCCTCTGTGACAGAGACTGGACTTAGGCAGAGTGTTTAACAGCGGAAAGGACTGAAAAAAGTGAGAAAAGGATGTTTTGAATGAATGACTTTGTATTTCTCTTGCATGCCCTTTTCTTTTCAGGGTTTTGTGAAATGCTACAGCAATTTGCTAAAGGGAACAAATGAACAGGGCCCTCTTTTTTGCAAGACAAAGAAACAAATGTTTTAAGATTTTCAGATTGCTTCAAAAATAGCTTGATGAAGATGGACATTATAACAAATGAAATATTTAACTAGAGTGACCCTCACTGAAGTGATGTCAAGGGTAATAAGTAATACAATTGTCACATTGTATGTAATCACTCCTTTGTAAACTACTGAGGCACAATTATTTTAAGTAAATTGAAATGTCTAATAGGGACAATGCTGTTTTTCTTCAGCTAAAAATAATATATCAAATACTTATTTAATCTTTCAAATGTTGCAGACTTTCATCATCAAGGCTGGAGAATTTAACTCTCTTGGTTTTATTCCTTCTAGCTAATATCTTTGCTCTGAAGCTTTCTTACAATACAAGTATTTACCAGTTTCAGCTCAAATGACAAAGAGTAGTTATCCACTTAAGTTGATTTTCCTACTGAAAAGATTAAAGAGGTTTCATTTTTTGAATGGCACTCTTGAGACTTGGCTGAAGTGTTTGTGATTTGGAATAGCTGCAGAACTGTTATAAGAAATGTGATTCAAGAAAAAGCTTCTAAATTACCCAGACGTCTGGGAAGCAGCTTTGAGTCCTGAGTTGCTCCTGCTGTTGCAGACAGCAAATACTGCACCCCTTGTCCTGAAGTGGCAGCATGGTCTTCTGCATGGCCCATGGGTTCACCTTGCCATCTCCAGTGTTATGTCAGGAAAAAGGTCAGGCAAGACACTACGTGAGTGTTCAGTGCGGTCAGAGCTTGCTGTGAGAGTCACTGAGATAACGCAAGTGTTACCATCTCCCCCTACCTTTCTTTTCTTCTTTGTAGGCTGAACTATTTGTAGGCTTTTTGGATGGGATTTGCAGGAGCTGAGCATAGGCGCCTCTTCTCTCAGAACTCTGGGCTTTCCTTTTACGTGTGGCCTCCCAAATCCTGCGTCTTCAGCCCCCTTACCTGATGTTCAAATGGATTATTGCGCTTCTGCCTTTGGAAAGTTTTCTTCTTTTTATCAAATGTGCACAAAGATATTGGAGAAAGTGCCATGCAGTGTCAAGGCTTCCAGCTCATTGCCAGGGGTGCAACACAGAGCTGTTTTAAATGTATCAAGGAAGAACCCCAATTAGTAGTTAATTTTCTCCTTAGATGGTCAGAGTGGAGTCCTCTTGTATTCTCTCAGCATAATTTTAACAATATTGTTCTTAATTATTAATTATTCTAAAGCTTTGTTTGCTCATGAAGTTGTTGCTACCTTTTTGAATCAAATTACTCAGTAGTAACACATTTAGCACATGTTCTGGAGGGAAATGGGTACCATTGTTTTCAAGATACCAGAGGAAGTGGCTAGCAGCCACTCCTGTCACCAAGCCCTGTAAGTCAGGCACTAAATGATGTTTCGGCATTGGTCTAGTGCCCGGTGTCAATGACTGTGAAATTGCCTGAAAACTCTCACCATAAGTTTCCTGAACATACCCACAGTAAGCTGGAAAACAATGTTGTCTCACGGATGAATTTACCGTGGACTAACTCAGCATACTGCCCTCCTCCCTTTGGCAGCAGGAATCAGAACCTCGACCTTTGACTGTAAAAGAAAGAAACTTCACTGCCTGAGCTTGAAAAAAAGAAAAATCATAGCAACAACCTTCATAGTGTTAGGTAGCTTCTTTTCTCAGAGGCCCCATCGCCAGTGGAGAGGTGTAGTAGCAGTCTACAGAGCAAGCTCTGTTACCACAGTAGAGTGCCTTGATGTCCATCAGGGGACTTCATATGAAGGCGGGACAGCAGCTGCTATAATTGTGAAGTAGAAGAGACTTCCCTTTAAGAACCACGTGGAATGTGTGGACCAGCAGCTATCCCTGAACCTTTGCCCTTGTCTCATTCCCAGTTCAACAGGGCCTTTTGTGATTCCTGTTTTCAAGTTAGCAGGAAACACACACTGAAAACACTGTGCATCAGCTGGGAAGTCTCTTCCCTAATAAGTACTGAGCTGGCAGCTTCTGAGCTTCCAGTATCGGAAGCAAAGTAGATGCTGAATGACCAAACTTGCTGTGCATTGCCACTGCCTTTGAAAGCCCACACAGAGAGTCTGTAGGTCTTTAGGTGACGTTGGCTACAAAGGCCAGTGCCTGACCTTGATAAGCTTAACGTACCCAGATCCTCTGGTATCTGAGTGACCCAGAGTTAGCAGGGCCCTTCTAAGCCTTACAGTGTCCTAACCAATCGGATTAATCCCCAAACCTGAAGCTTGTTCTTTCTCCTCCCAGGTAGAGAATACCGTTTTTTCCTGAGATATATTATTTACAAATACCCATTTATGAGCATTAATATTCTAATCAGGCAGAGATGAGCTATTAAGATGAACATTGTTAGATAGTCGTATCGTTTGATTGAAGGGCAGTATATGCTGCTAGGTTCTGAGTTTTTCCAAAGAAGCTTACGATGTGTGAGATCTCGGCCTAGATCCTTACTTGTCCAGATGGTAGTCTCCGCCCTGGGATACCAAAGCTTTTGCAAGCTTTTCTTACAAGCATATTAAACCCTAGTGTTGCCATATTTCATATGGCAATAATTATGTCCTTTGCCTCTGTTCTGGATAACATTTAGCTTTATTATCATTATTATTACTTGCTACTGTTCTGTTGGGAGCACTAGTTTGCATTTAATTATGGATCACTGGCAAATAACCTTTATGGCCCCAACTCCGTAAACGTTTCTAGCAGGTGTGTAATTTTAAAGCAAGTGAACGAGCCCCTTTAAGTCTGCGTAGCTCCGATCCCCAGTTATATTTTGTGCCTATCATCCACTGATTTCATGAGCTGGAGGTCTGCAGAATGCCTGCATGCGGGTTGGAACGGTGCGTGTTGTTCTGGCTCTATGACCTACCCTAGTAGGTGTGACACGGAGGCTGAAAACTGCCAAGCATGTCCTGTCTTAAGTCAGCACCTTAAATGAGCCTGAAGCTGCATCTGGCAATCCATTAGTGTTATATATGACTCTAGGACTCTGAGACTTCTTAGAAGGAACAACTATGCTTTTTGTCAGCTTAGCACAAAGTAGGACCCTGTATCTTGCATTCTTTCCTTGGCTTAATATGTATTTTAGTAAGAAGCATCTATACCAGAAGCAAAACCTGGCTAAATTACATACCATGGAGCAGGGTATGCCAGGCACATTCAGAATATTGTACGATTTCATTGTCTGGTTGGAAATGCATAATAAAATACAGGGTGTTGGAGTTATTAGTTAGCTGCCTATGTAATTACTTCTGTTTAATATTTAATTGTGTTGATCTTTCTGTCTTGTCTTTGTTCCGCACAGAAAATAGATCCCTCTTTTTGTCTATTCACAGGATTGGGCTACTGGGTAGCTGGCTTTGCGGCTAATCTTTCTGATTGTTCAAATGTCACCATAAAATATTTAGCATCTTGATAACTCTAAAGCTATCACAACAGATTGGATGGTAACAATTAAAATTATGCTAACATCACTAAAACAGATATAACAGAGTGATGCTTGTTAAGCACTTAATGATCCCTTTCTCCAAGGAATTCCATTTCAATTTCTTTATGCTGCCTGATTGCTTTACTGCGTCCTGCAGGTTTTTGTGCGCTACCGCTCTGTGTAATACATATTCAGACCCTTCTCTGCCGCTCTCATCATGCCAATCAAGGATGCAAATGGAGGTCTGTATGACTGTGTGATCAGAATTTCTTGCTTGTTTGCAAGCCTGTAAATAACGGAGTGAATAAGGATCTGATGTGTAACAGTATAAAGGTAATCAGACCTTGTATCTGGCTTCTAGTAAACATCAGTATGGCCCTGATCCAACTGCTACTGTAATCAATGGGAGGCTTTTATTGACTTTAATGGGAGTTGAATTAGGCCTTGTCTGTGGTTTGAAAATTCAGCTGCAGATATTGGGGCTGATCCCTGGCTGGTGTAACCTGGCGTTGTGCTCCTGGCAGTCAGGCAGCTGGTCTGCCTTACCCTGCTGAGGACGTGGCAAGCAGCACCCTGTCCTCAGCTCCTGCTCTACTCCCGCATGCACTCCAGCAGTGCTTCCTCTTCAGGGGGGAGCTCTGGGTTTTGCTTCATTCAGCTACTCACTTTGGAGCTTAAATTGCTCTGTGAACAGTGTTCAAAATGTATAATCATCTTTGGAAAAAATGTTTCACTTGAAAGGGAGTCTAATAATCATTATTTTGAACTTTGGTAGTTTGACATTTTCATTGTTTATACAGGAACAATATCTTTTCCTTTTACTTTATTTTGTCTGCAAGGGAAAAATAAGCCTAATGAGCAAAAATAAAAATAAACTAAGTTGATAGAAAAAGCAGTTCTTACAAATTTGCAGACCTTTTCCTGCAAATGTTGATATGAAGAACTATAGAGGTTTTATGAAGTGTCCTTGCTTTGGGGTTTTGTTGGGATGAATGGGAAGAGAAGATAGTAACTCAAATGTGGATGAAAGGCTTTTTGAATGCAATTTCATAGATCATCTATATTACAAACCACTTAGAGCTGTGATACCCTTCCTGTTTCTTAAGTACTACAAGGAGTATAAAAGACCCTGTAAAATTCTTTGAGCTGAGACTTACTCTGGCTTCTCTGCTTTGAAAGAACGTAGAAAATATATCCTTTGGGAAGTCTTCTGGCCAGCTGAGCTCTACAAGGACAGGCATGAAAGCACGCTAGATTGATGTTCTGGAGCAGCTTCAAGAATGCTTGACCAGTGTGTGACGGCAACTTGCACCTACCGCGAAAAGCAGGGAGGCAAATGTGTACCTGCCTCTGGGTTGTGTATTTGTCTATAGGCTTACTCCACAACAGTGAAAGTCAGCATAGTGCTGTTCCCTTCAACACTATGATGCTGATTTATGCTGAAAACCTGAGTCTCCACTTCCACAGGCACCACTGGTTGGTTTTTGCTGGTTTTTTTTTTTTTTCTTTTTTTCTCACTTGAATGTTATTACCAACAAAGACAGGGGAAGCAAGTTGAGTGCAGTTATTTCAGCGAGAAATCTGTCCTGCCTGTGGGGAAGTACTTGGCTGTGTTGGGAATACAATGACTGGGATACAATGACCTTGTCATCTCTTGGCAGAGCGGGTAGTGGCAGTACTGTGGCTTGGCTTTCGGCAAGTGGGTCTTTTGCTCAGTGTTGGAGTCAGCTGGGGTGAGTGCTGGGCCAGGTGAATGTCTGCCCACAGAAGGACATCTGTCCCTGTGTGCTCTGGATCCCGTATACCTCCTGTGCGTCCTGCTAGCTTTTTCCTGCTCCCAACTGACCTGTTTGCTTCCGTGAGATAGAGCAATTGGTGAGGTTAGGGTGCATTTATGGGTCCTGCTGTGCTTGTGGCAGTTCTGGTACAGATTTGTTTAGAAGTGATCTCCTTCCAGAAGGTCTAATAATGCTTCAGACCTTGAAGATTCATGTGAGAAATCCCCCTTCGATCTGGCTATTGAATGTTGCTATAAATAAATTCTCTGCTGCTCCAGTTTTCAACAGGAAGTCTTGTTTGCCTAGCACTACCAGGTTTATTCTGCTTTTCAGACCTAAGTTGGGAAACAAGAGGCTCTGCTGGGCTTTAGAGGAGACTTTTATTTGTCTTTTGTTCTGTAAAATCCTTTTGGAGAGAAGTTCCACGAGGTGGTTGATAACACCCTTAAAAATGGTGTTTGCCACTTAGCTGTTTTCTAAGTTCTGGCATGTTTTATTTACAGTAAATTAAAGTGAGAAGGTAAAGTGTTTTTTATTTTCCTACTTTTCTGTGTTCTGTATTAATAGGCTTTAATATCTGCCCTTCATCCCCTTCCTGTGTTCATTCAATGTCAAGCCATGCAGCGATAAGCACGGGTGTCGTGGTTCATCTTTCTGCCGTGGTATGCTCCTCTTGAGCGTTTGACTGCAAAGTATTTGGTAACCATTGCTTGTAGGTGAAAATTGTCACTGCTTTTTCTTTTTTCTGTGATGACTTTGGAATTGCACCTTTTCTTTTACGTTTAAGGATTTTGGTTCATGGTGATGTTGGATGAGTCTAAGAAACAAAGCCAAACTCAGCCAAAACACAGAGGAGGATTGAAGAGGGCCGGAGAACAGTCGTCAGAGAGAAAGAGTATAGCCTGACAGGTCTGCAGAGCAAGTAAGGTGCTAGAGATACGTTACTTTATTTCAACTAAACATCTGAGCGTTCTCACCCGCTCGTGTTCTGTTACTGTGCTGGCAAGTAGAGGATTTCTTCAATGATGCTGTTTACTTTTGTTCATTAGTATTTGAGCTTATGAATTGTTTGAAAGCAATTTAACTTTTCACATTAGAAATTTCATATAGGTGGAGGCCTCTCTGTGCTAGGGACAATGTGAACAGAATTTACGTTGCAATGTTGATTTTTAAAGTCCCGAAGTGTGGAAGCCTCCAGAACTACCCATTGCTAACGTGTGGAGCAGTTCTTCCACGTGTTTGCCTCCTCTTTTTCCACATTATTTTTTTACCAGCCGGATATTTTGTTGACTCCTGTCTGTTTCCCGGGGAAAGAGTTAATTCTCTTTCCCATCAGCTCCCAGTTGGTCTTTCATCTACTTGTGGATCTCTGCTTAGTACCTCTCCCTGATCCAGTCTGTTTGGTCTTACTCTGTCACTGTTAAAAGTTCAGGCTACAAAGACTTTGCCCTTGTCGTCTTCATGTGCAATTAGCACAGACTGCTAGACGATAGACGTAAATCTGACTGCTGCTAAGGGCACTGGGAGCCTGGCCATAGAGTTCAGTGGGGTTAGTGTTTGGGCACGTTAGAGCCTTCCAGTGCAGCGCAGCTTACCAGTAATTTGGAATATTAGATGGAATCATATTGATAATTATTATTAACAAAGATGTCATGATTAAGTCCTTAGGAGCCTTTAAGAAGCTGTTTTTACACAACCATTCCTGGTGTGTCGAGATTAAATGTCCTGTCAAGCTGGACATGCGTACACTTCCAGGCATGAGCCGACCTTTCCAGTAGCTGTAATTAGAAACAATTTTCAGATTTATATGATGAGTTTTATTTCATAGTGTGCACATACACACAATCCACCCAGAGAAGAAAAAAAACCTGTTCTCCTCAAATACAACTACATCTTCAGCTGTCTTCAGAATAACTCTGCAGTGTTTGTAAGACCCTTGAAATAACTACAGGCTTATAAATTCACTTTTTTTCAGTTATTAAATGGCTTTACTCATTACAGCCTGTTGCTGTGGAGATAGGTACAATATAGGAACCTTGGCAGTATGACAGGCAATTAAAATACCAAGATGTTTAGCCATGTATGAGTATTTTCACACAGGGAGACCTCTAAGCTTAGCCTGCTACTGACATTGTTAGTTATTGAATCACTTGCATGAGATGAGGTTGACAGGTGTAATTATATATTTCTATGGTGATTATGTACGGCCTGTCATAGAGACCAACATGCCTGTAACTTCACACTCATTCAGTAGTCATTTATTGAGTGAAGTATTGAAGTTGGCGTGCCATTTACAAGAGAAGGAAATGTAAAACAAAACAGAAGTCCATTTTGAAATATAATTGATTCATTAAAACATTGACCATTACTCTCTTTTAGTACAGTGAAATATGTCTTTCCATATTTCCTGCAGATTTCTCAGTTCTTTAAGCATGTTCTTGCACCCTGACTTTAACAAAAGACTAAAACTCATGCGATGAGCTAATGGGAACCTGGATCAGGTCTATAGCTGCCGTATACAAGGAGATGTTGTGGAGCTGGCTGGAACCAGCTGAATATGGGTCCATTTTTAAGTAGCTGGCTTCCTTGTTAAAACAGCTTTTGTTATGTCTCAAAATCTTTTAAAATAAACTTCTGTCTATATACACACTTCTGTACAATCATCTTTGTAATAAGTGTTGTTCAAAATGTGCTTAAAATTATACAGGTATTTTTTGCATGACACTGAGGTAAGACATGGGCTGCCGCTGAAATTCCTCTTTCATTTTTCTAGATGATAATTTCTCTGTGTAGAGACATCACCCAAAATTTTACTATATTATTTCCCATATAGCTCTCTCTGGCCTTTTGTACCACCCTGATGATACGAACAAAAAGTCTCCGTTTCTCAAAATGAGAGGAAGCAGAGAGAAAGTCAACATTGGTCTCAGTTTATTAAGAGGTCCCCTAACTTGGCTGAAGTCAACCAATTTCACTCATGTTCCTTAGCCATCTCTCTCTGCAATACAACTGTTACTTTATTCACAGCAGTTTTGTTGTCCGAGATAGGTATCTGAGATATGGTGGGGGGGTTTTGGTGTGTGTTTGTTTGTTTTTTAAATAAAAGAGGAGCTGTTTTCAGTGACTGCTTTAACAAGAAGAGCCCACTGTCTTTTGTAAAAAAACCAGGATCCATGTTTTGCTCGGTCACCTAGGACTGGCTGAAAAATGCGATAGGACTTTGTGGAAATAATAAAAAACCCAAAAGACTCCCTCTATTTTACAGGATGTGAAAAGAGCTTTTTTCCTTTATTTTATACAAAATTTCCATTATGTTCTTAATTAAACATTATAAGTTTAAAACTTTTTTTTACCGAAAAACTGTTTTTCTGTAAGTGTGTGCAAGATTCTTTGGGGAAAAAAACCCAACTTTTGGGAAAAATTTTCAGTGTATTTCAAAATTTTTTTAAAAAGTAATTTTATAAATAATTATTTTTTATTTTTTAGCACAAAGTTTAATTTTGAAGTAAAATTGTGCTCTTAAATGCAAAAAAGAAAATGGTTTGATGTGCTCTTTATTTCAGACCTGAAAGCAAGTCCTGAAGGAATAATCATTAATCTACAACAATTAGAAAAATATCATGCTTTGTAAAACCTGTTTTTACATTTTCTTATCATTGCTGGTTCCTGGTGTGAATTTAGCTGAATGATGAATATTCAGAAAATCATCCCTTGGAATCAGTACCTAATCTCGGTTCAAGCTCCAAAAAGCAGATGAAAATCTGTACTTGGAAAGTTTCATCCCAAAGTTTAGAAGAATTTGTTTCCTGAGCCTCATCTGCCTCGCACACATTGGCAATAAATTTTCCAGTAGGAAGCATTTGGGTTAATATCTGGCTTTCTAATCATGTGCTTGGAAGCTCAGCTTTTGTTGCTGTTCCAGAAAACTTCCCAAGCGTGCAGTAAAATGCATGATGTTCCAAAAAAAATATCCTGAATATAGGATGGTGAATTGCAATTTTTTTTTTTTTTTTCTATAGCTAAGCCTGAATTTGGGAGCTTTTTAGAGTCTTGCAACTGAAATTGTATTCAAGAAGCATACTAAAATCACGGACTATTTGATGTGGGAAGGGACCTCTGCAGATCATGTAGTCCAAATCCCCTGCTTAAAGGAGGGTAAATTGGAGCAGGTTGCTCTGGGCCATGTACAATTGGGTTTTGAATATCTCCAAGGATGGAGACTCCACTTCTCTAGGTATCCCGTTCCAGTGTTCAATCACCCTTATGTAAAAGTTTCTTCCATTTAAATGAGATTTCCTGTATTTCAGTTTGTGCCCATTGCCTTTCTTCCTTTACTGGACACCACTGAGTAGAGTCAGTCTCTGTTGTCTTTACTCCCCTCATCCATTTATACACA
Source organism: Burhinus bistriatus (assembly GCA_013397275.1). Classification (NCBI taxonomy): domain Eukaryota; kingdom Metazoa; phylum Chordata; class Aves; order Charadriiformes; family Burhinidae; genus Burhinus; species Burhinus bistriatus. Next base: position 230,781 of record VYXH01008481.1, on the reverse strand, counting down.
TGGATAAGATCCACCCTCCCGAGCCTTCTCTCCTCTAGGTTGAACAATCCCAGCTCTCTCAGCTTCTTGTACGTCAGGTTCTCCTTCTGGGGAGCACAGACCTGGACCCCAAACTCCAAATGTGGCCTCACCAGTGCTGATCAGAGGGGAAGGATCACCTGCCTCCAACTGCTGGAGAGGCTCTTCCTCATGCAGCTCAGGAGGCCGTGGGCCTTTGTCACAAGGGTGTGTTGCAGCTCACATCCAACCTGGTGTCCAGCAGCACATTATGTGCTGTTCTTAGTACCTTTTCAGCAGTGGAACAGTCTGTTACATCAGTCCTTAGCTTTCCAGCAGACTTTCTCTTCTGGTTTGGAGCTTAGGAAAAAGACACTTCTGAAAAAAATCTCTGTTGGCTTGATAAAGACTGCATATGACCAAATCAATGGCAGAAACTCCCATCGATTTCAGTGTGGCTACGTGTTAACTTTCCACGAGTCCTTGTTCTCCCTTTCACGTTTTGGCACCCCAGGTAAACACCACCCACAACCTTCAGTCTGATCCAGTGATTTTGTAGTGGTCTCGATTCTATCTTAGTCCTGCATAAATAACCTTAATCTGTCTTGAAGCTGATCTCCACTTTAGGTGGGCTTTGCGGCATTTTTTTTTAATGTTATTTTTAAGTGATAGACATTTTTAAAAATGTAATTAAAGGTAAGTAACACTTCTACTGAGAGTATGTAGAAGAAAAATACCTGCTTTCTATGTGATTGAGAGAGAGACCTGTTATTCAGTTAAGGTATTGCAGCTTTGTACAAGACTCCATCGTGTCGAGGAGTCTTTCCATAGAGTGTCCATGAGGGGGCCCAGTTGCAGCAATGGTGTTTTATGAACACTTTGGAGTTAGAAATCAACTGTGATGGTGGTGCTGGGTCAGAGTGCAGCTGCGGTGGCTTAATTTCCAGCCCATGTGCACTTGCAAATCCTAGAATCTTTTTGCCTCCCTAATTTCACTGGTGCAGCACTCGTGCGCCAGCCTATCTCAACCGTACAGCAGAGGACTGGCATGCTGCTCTTTTCCTTTCAGGTCTTACCCTCCTGCTAGAAGTTCTTCTAAACAATGGGAGGAAATGGGATTACTGGGAGGAGTTCGTGTGTTTTGCAAATTGCAAGCGGTCCATGTGTTTCTTCTCATTGCCTTATCCTCCTGGCCACCCTGGTAGCTGTGTGGTTTTTTTTAAGGCTTATTGCCCCTGAAGATGATGTTTCCCTTCCCACTGTTGTCTCAACACTGCAGTCCCCAGGTGTCCTAGGAGCCTTGTCTTGAGCTAGCTGATGGTACAAATGGCCTAGCAAATCCATATTTTGGATCAGTATAAAGCCAACCACATGGCTGCCTGCTTGAGCCGCAGTTGTAGGAGGAGACTTACAATGCCTGGAAACAATTCTAATGAGCTTTCCTTTGCATAGTGACTTGTTCTGCTATCTTTCCTATCTTTGCCTTCCTCTGCCTCATCTTAACCCTCTGAAATTTTAATCATGTGATTTCTATTTTCAAATGAGAATTTAACATCTAATAGACTACACTCATCCCTCATTAAATTCAATAAACTTATATCAGGGACTACTACTGAATGTGATCCAATGTATGATGTTACTCTTTGCCAATGATCTCTCTAGCGAAAGTACTTTGCAAATCTGGGAAAAGAGATTCCATCATAATCACTCTAGTCTTTTGTCTTCTACCCACAGGATTTGCTTGCAAGAACTGCTGCTCTTTCCCTGTCTGACACTAAGGTACTGCATGAGTCCGTCATGTGTTCTTTTAAAAGACTTATGCTCAGCAGGAAGGAATTGTAAACTTGTGACAGTTTTCTTTAAAAATCAAGGGCCATATTAATTCTTTCATCTTAGCGGTAAGTATGACATGATCAATGAAAGAAAGGGTCAGAATTCAGTAAACAGATTTACCAAAGGCAGTGTGTTGAGAAGGTGTAGTACAACAGCTGCTGTTTGGAATTTCCGAATCATAGAGTTAGCTATGGTGAATTGAAATTCGGGCCAAATCATGCTCAGCATCAGGAGACTGAATCCTCATCTTTAGGTTATGTTAGGGAGAAGGGAGTGGTGAAGACCTGACCCCAAGGAGAAAACAAAAGGGAAATCGAGTTGTGAATCCAGGTGGGCTCAGAGGTAGGTATTTTGAGTTCAGACTCCACCAACAGGGCAAGGAGGACATTGTTTTCTGTATCAATGTGGTGCTCCTTTATTCTCCCCAGAATTATGTTCCTGTAGTGCTTACAAAGAAAACATTTGGCGGCTAAGTCATATGATGAAGAAAGCCTTCATAGAAGTTACTAGACTAAACTCTGAGCCCAACAGCCTAAAGAGTGGACCAAGCTTTTGCTTCCTCTCTGGAGTACATGTGCAGCACATGGGGGCTGAGGAGAGGAGCAAGTTAAAGATACTGTGATAGAGGAGACGGTGGTGGGGGAGCTCCTGATGGGTTTCAGTGGAGCCCTTTCAAGGCGGGCTGGGCCTGCAAAGGGCGTGCAAGCCCTTAGCAGGGTGGAATTGGTGGTCTTTTGAACAGAGATGAGTGTAGCTCAACTGGGAGTGCAGGGGCTGATGAAAACCGATGCCCTAAGACATATCTGAAAATACATCATAGAGAAGAACTAAAATGGGCATGGGGAAAAAGGAGGGGTGCTTCTAACAGTGGTTCCTGTGTTTGGACATTGCTGTTCTGCTCATTTAATGGAATCATAGAATCACCTAGGTTGGAAGAGACCTTTAAGAGCATCGAGTCCAACCACGAAGCTAACACTGCCAAAGCCACCACTAAACCATGTCCCTTGGCACCACGTCTACCCGTCTGTTAAATACCTCCAGGGATGGCGATTCCACCACTTCCCTGGGCAGCCTGTTCCAATGTTCAGTAACCCTTTCAGTGAAGAAGTTTTTCCTAATATCCAATCTAAACTTCCCCTTGTGCTCCAGCAATGTACCTCCCTGGTGTTATGGCAAACTGCTTCCCATGAGCAGCTTGGGTGCCTCTTCCCAGATGGACTGCACACCTCATTACCAAAGAGGTGGCAATGTCTCTTCCTAATCTGCAGCTTTAATGTCCCCCTGGATAGCCCTAAACCCAGTCAAGCTCTGTGTGGAGGACAGGAAACAGAGCGAAAGCTTTCACAGTCCAGTCAGGGCCGCACATCCAATTGTTGGCATCTCAATACGGCTGGCTTGGAAGCAGCACTGGAGTGTAATTGGGGGAGGATATGAGCAAAGGGGAGAACTTGCCTTTCCCATATACGCTCATTTTTTGTCTTGGTATAGTATTTATTCCTGACTTTAAAGCAATTCCATGTGTTTTGTTCCAGTCTTGACCACATGGCTCCAACAGCTCCCATAACTCCTGTTGCTGATGTTCTAACGTGAGGTAGCCACAAACTGAATCTTTTTTTTTTGTTTCTTTTGATGTACCCTTTTTAATTGGTCTAAAGGCTAAACTTTAGAATGCCACTGTTCATTTGCAGACTGAACTTGATGGTAGAAAGCAAGTTTGCTTATTTAATATTTGCTTTGGTTTGGTGATTAGTCATTGCTCTTAATTATTTTTTACCATTTCCACATGAGTGATCAGGAAATGAACTGCTGTCTCACACTTTCAGCAAGTTGAAAAGAGCCTAACTACGGTATTTCCTTATTGACTTTTTACTTGCCCCTGTGCAGAATGTTTTAAGATGTTGCTCCTCTTGAGTCGCCCACCTCACAGCGTGAGTAATGCCACAGCTTTTAAAAATGTTTCCCTTCTGACTTGCTGAGGTGATGAAGACAAGGAAAGTCATCCAGCATAAAAGGTACACACGAACTAAACATGAATTGAAGGTGCGGGTCAAGTTACAATCCAAACAAGAAAAATATTAGAACCAGTTTTGGAGACTGAGGAGACCAGTCTTGTGGTAGACATCTGCAATGAGAAGTAATACTGTCTTGGGATCCTGTGTGATGTTTATACACTGATAGCAAATCCTCTTAAAAAAATAAAAATAAATGGCTTACTCTGCCCTTTTTTCTGCTGATGTTTTTCTTTCATCTTTTCATTCCTTTTCAAATCAGTAATGATTGTAAATTGCTCCTTGCCACAGAAAGTGCTATTTTCAAAGAGCAGTGATTTGATTCTTGTAATCTTATTTATTAGTTTTATTCAATAAGTACCCAACCTATGCTCTAAATGGCTTTTAAAAATACACTAATAAGCAGACCTTGATTGCTCTTTGATTGAATTGCAGATAACTCACTGACGATATAAATGTCATGAAGTTAATCAACCTTCCTACAGAGGCACTTCCAGCATAGACGCTGAGCTCCACAGTGTATCTCTCTTCTTGCAGACATTGGAGAAGATGAAGAAGGACTGGACAGTGGCCTTCTCTGTACTCCTGTGACCTTGGGCTTTCTGGGCTTTAACAGACTGGCTGGCTTCACTGCGATTCTTTGACTGATGCAGGACTGTAGTGAAGGAGACTTATTTGTGCAAATGGTAAGGTTTGCTGGACTTGGACCAGAAAGTGCTAGGGCTGGTTTCATTTGTAGTGCTGAGTGCAGAAAAATTCTATTTGGAATTTTTCACTTAATGTAATTTTCTGCACGCTTTCAGACCTGAACCCTGGTTTCTTTGAAGTCATGGGCATTTTGTCTTTAAGGGTTAGGATTTGAGCACTGCAAAGCTGAACTGGAGTCATTGCTAGATATAATATGGCTAATTTTCATAGAATCATAGAATAATTTTGCCTGTACTTCATTTTTGGTGGGTTTGAAGAGAAGTTACTGAAGAACTGAATGGAACTATGATACTCCTGGCAGGGCAAGGAAAATGCCTGAGGTAGGAATATTCTGCAAGACCTTTCGCAGAGCCAGCTGTAGAGTGACACAGCAAGAGGGAGGATGCAGGAATTCCTCTGCATTATATCAGCGTGTTTTAAAAGGCTCCTGGGCCTTCTGCGTGGCACAGGGCAGTATTTTCTATTTGGATGACACAATAGCCACAGACTTCTCCAGAAGGTGCCATCTTTTGACCCACGCTGGAGGTCAAAGCGAATGTAACGCAGGCAGACCACATTCCACAAAGGTGATAATTGCTGGGTTTCTCTGCATGGGGTACGCTAATAGGAAGACAACTGCGATGTTGTGTGGCTCTCTAAATCTTACAGCTCCTGAAAGATTACCCTTGCAAACGTTGCTGCAGGTAGATTGTCTCTTAATAGCCAAACCTAGATGATTTCTCACATTTATTGTACTCTTTAAGTCAGCGTATTAATGGCATGATGCTGGTTATAAAATCTGTTTCTAGTCAGGTTGCCTGAGTCTAGTCAAGAACTTTGTCATTTAAAATCAAAAGGAATCCTTATTTAACTGGCGAACAGCAGAAGGATGAACTCTTAACATCACCCTGTTACTTCCCAACTTGAAGTGGAAAGGCAGCTTGCAAGCCATGTGGGCTTGCGTCTGAGATGTGAGCGGACTGGTGCCGTAGCTGTGTTCCACTGATAATACCCGTTAATCCATCTTTTGAACTGAGACTTTTCTGGTGATGCATCAAACCCCGTGAAATCCTGTAGGTGACATAGTATCCTTGCAATTTGTGCTCTTCAGCAAAGGTGACCCCCAGGTAAGCCCAAACTTTTTAGTTTCAAGGCAGAAGTTTTAGCTGTATCTCTGACTTGCTGGAAGCTGGAAGCGCTGTCTTCCTGCTTCTGATTTAAGGGCTGGTGACTTCAACTTCAGATGGCTTGGATGTGATAGCAAAAGGCTAATACATTCTTACAGTTGCCTTGTCTTGCTGCCGAGCTGGGGTGTAATTGGACTAGTTTTTCAGCGGTTCAGATGTCAGCTGGGTGTGGGCTGAAGTTCACTGCTACGATTTAGTTCAAAGGTTTTCAGAGCTGGGCTTCTAGGCCTTATTTAGGTATTGAAGTCAGTGCAGTGATTTTTTTTTTTTTTTTCAGTATGCTCTTCCCTCTGCATTCACAGCTGATTCAAAGACCCAGGGAGAACTATTGGGAGATGCGTGACCTCTGAAGCTTCGATTCTGTGTACCCCGTGTAGCAGAGCCGGAAGGATGTGTTCTAACGGTTGGGAAGAGTATTTCTCAGGGCCAAGAAAATGCTCCTCTCAGCTTCTTACTATTTGAAAATTAGAAACTCTGAGCACTTTCATCTCCACTGTGTTTTTTCATTTGACTTGAAAATATTACTGTGGATGTGCTGGCCAGTCACTCTTCTTTTTTTTTTTCATTGCTAAAGGAAATGGGAGATCTTAACATGGTCTCACATGGGTCCGATTTACACCAGAATTTGGGGGTTGAGACCGGCATGATTCTAATCTACTGCTGTGCTCCTCCTGGGGTCTCTTCTCCAGATGTGGTGTGGGAAGATCTTGTGACTCTTTCTGCTTGCTTGATGAAAGCAATGACTGGCAGCAGAGGTGCTCGTGATCTGCCAGCAGACTCAGAAAGGCAACAGTTTTCCAGTTCTTATTTAGAAATAGTCTTTACAACCATCGTAATTGCAAAATATTATTTTTAAGGGAGAAACAAATTTCCAAAAGACAGAGAAAATAGTCTAATATAAAACAAAAAATGAAACGTAGTTCTGTTTTGTATCTGTCCATTGAAAATTGTACTTGCTACTTTTAAATTCTTTTGAACCAGAGAAATCCATACGCCAGGCTAAGTATAATTCAAGAGGCACCCAACTCTGGGGCTCCTCCTGGTGGTTACACCCTCCACCTCTTCAGTTAAGCCTGGACCCATATATCATGACTTCTCCCAGGATAACTGAACTTGGACCTTCTCTGACCAATTTATAAATGTTTCAGTTAGCAAATGAACATCTAAAACTCCAGAGACTTCTAGAAATGTTGTGTAAATAGAAATGAAGTATTTTCCACAGTATTGCTTTTAACTATTACAGCAAGAAATGCTCCCAAAATCAGACGACAGGATTTAACGCACAACGCAGGTTTTGTTTTTTTCTTTCTGTTTTTAAAAATACTTACTTAGTTGCAGTGAATGGCTGAAAGAATACAGATGAATGGAAACAATCTCTACATATCACATGTGGCTTGATGTACCTGTGGGCTCATTTTTGAAGAGTAAGAGCTAAATAAACTTTGTGTAACACACCAAGTGCAGAAGGCCTCCATGCTCCATTTGGGGTTACCCACCTGTAATGTACCTCTTGGACCACTCGGTGAGGTGACTGATGGCAGGCATCCTGGGGTCAGGACAGAAATGCTGCTGCCAGCAAAGCCGATGTCCTCTCTTCTCTCATCTCTCTTTGTGTTAACCCAGCAGCTCGGGGCTCCAATCCAGCTGCACAACTGGGTGGTTTTGCCTTGTCCTAGTCCTGAGTGACCCAAAGTGAGCTTGATGACATCAGCAAAGCAAGCAGCAAGGTAAGAACTGTGTTATCTGGTAGCTTGGACGTTGTCCTCGCTGCAGTTGCAGCAGCAGAAGCTGCAGTATGTGACTTGTGTAAGGTGTTGGGCTGCTTTGATTTTTTTCTGAAGAGAAAGAGAATTCCATTTGAAATGCTGGGATTTTCAGAAGGATACTGAAATACAGCACTATCTCTCTGTGATCAGCAGCCGTGGTAGCTTTGGTACCAAGATATGATGAAAAACAGATTCCATTGCAACTGATCCACTACTAGAAATATGAATCATATCTCTTTCTACCAGTGGTTTTTCATACCCTTTGTGGCTCTTCATAGTATTATCTCGTTTGACAAATACCATGAGATTGTATAAAATGAATGCTTTATGGAATTTGTGGTGCAGCTCTTAGGAAATAAAAAGCATATTTATGAAGTCTCCTTTTGCACGTGCAAAGTACGTGCCTAGATATGGACGGATGAGCACGTAACATTTGCACGTGTTTTAAACATGCACATGAAACTTGATTAAAGATTAATTATCTGCCTTGAGTGTGGTGCAGGGGTGTGTTTACACTGCACAGTGTGGTGGAGTCTGTAAGGAGGGTGCTGTTACTGAGTCTGGAGCTCCCTCTGGTCTCCTCATTGCTCTGGAAATGAGTCTATATTGTTTACAGTCCTACCAGCATGCTGGTAGGGGCCAAGCGCTGTACATCGTCTGCTTCTTTCTGCCCGTTTCTGGTCCCTGGATGGAGATTGTGGTGCTTTCTTTTGCTTCTCTGCTGTGATATGGGCAGATGACACATTCCTGGATAAGCTTTGTGCATGGCCATGCTTTAAGTGGCCTGGTGGCTTTTTTTGCATTGAGAGGTTCTGGTGCTGTCTAGGCCAGCTAGCTGGTTTTACTGATTCCCTTTGGATCTGGTGGTCCCATGCACTTTATTTGTTTACCCATGATATCTGTGGGTCTGACTGGGCTATGAAGTCTTTCTTTGTTCTATATCGATTAACTGTGGCAACCTTAGAGAGGTTTCTGTTTCTGGGTTTCTCCAAACTTCTTCAGCATGGTCACCTTCAACTTCACAGAATCACAGAATGGCAGGAGTTGGAAGGGACCTTCAGAGATCATCTAGTTCAACCCTCCCGCCAAAGCAGGTTCACGTAGAGCAGGTTGCACAGGAATGCATCACGGTGGGTTTTGAATGTCTCCAGAGAAGGAGACTCCACTCCACAGCCTCTCTGGGCAGCCTGTTCCAGGGCTCTGCCACCCTCAAAGGAAAGAAGTTTTTCCTCATGTTCAGATGAAATTTCCTGTGTTCCAGCTTGTCCTGTCGCTAGTGCATGATAACCAAAAATAGCATCATATGTCCCTGAACTGACTTGCCTGAATACGGTTTTGGCTCATAACAGTAATGAGTGTTCTTGAGACACGTATCTTGAGGAAAAGCATGCAGAAAATGGCAAAAGAGCCACATTGAATGGAATTTCCAAGTCAGCAAAAGCTGTGTATGCCCATTAGGTCTGTGGTCTGTTCAACCTATAGAAGACCTATGAGGCATCCGGCTGGCAATGAAGGACCAGCTTTATTCAAGGTTTAGAGTTATATGGCATATACAGGTTGGGTTTCTTTTTTGTCAGAGACCTAAACCTGCAGTTAATTTTACTTCCACCCATTTGAATATTTATGGAGTTGTCCAAACCTTACAGCGTGTTTATGGTGTCGTGATGATAGTACAGTGACTAAAGGTAGGTTGTATTTCTGTATGTCTAACTTTACCTGCCTACTTCACTTGGTAACTATTTGTAACTGTTCAAGCATCTTCATGTTTTAAATTTCCCTACTTTCAAAGTAATGGTAAGGGTATTTACAAGTAGAAGACTATTATTACTTAATCTTGGAAAAAAGCATCTTGCTGTGGTACAGCACAATACCAACATGTATCACCTTAACTGCTGACAGGACCACCTTAGGTCTGTGCAATATTCCTGTACTACAACTGCACATTCTTTAAAAAAAAAAAAAAAAATTAAAAAAAAATTCTATCAATCAAACGAGAACCTGCTTTGGAGAATTTCATGCAACTGATCTGTTGATCTTACTCTATGTTACATTTGTGACAAAGATTATTTAAAGAATCATCTGTGTTTGAAGAGCCTGAAGTAGTCTTGTAACTAGAAGGTGTAGCGGATGCAAACTTTTAAATATATGGGTTAACCTGCCTGGTTTTCAATGTTTTGTAATCAAACAGAAGTCTAGGAGATCTTTGGGGATGACTAGAGCTTATCTAGGCTCTTTATAGCTTCCTGAAAGCAGAGGTAAAAAAATCCGTGCTTTTCGATTTTCCGTTTACTATTTATTTGTTCTCCGTATGCAGCCGACTTCAGATATCTCAATTACAAGAATCAGCATTTTTTGGGGGGTTGTTTCTGTTATGAAAAAAGAGGTAGTTTTAAATACCTTCTGAGCCAAAGGTCTTATTTGACTTTGTGACCTGGCTGCAATTTAAAGTGAATTATGATATTCTGTGACTTCTTAGATTTTGGCTCATAGTCTTTAGATGCTTTCATTCCTGCACCTGTCATCCATTAGGAGACCTCCTTCTGTGATCTTTCATCATTCAGAATATATGATGATTTCTTAAACACTTCAGCTAATTGGGAGTGACTCTTGCTTTAAAATATATGGCAGTATTTGTAAATACCAGACGTTGGGCAATCTTTAAATAAATACATGCAATTTGAACAGGAACTGTTGAAAAATGTAAAGCCGCTATAGATTTAAGTGACTAACATAAGGGCCCTGTTGTATACAGAACAGACTAAGCGCACTGTGTTCCTCAAAAAAGCTTGCTGCTACAAACTGTGTTGAATGCTCTTCAGTACAAGAGAGAGATCGGTTGGTGTCAGTCCTTGCCCGTCAACATGCTACCCATCTTTACACTTTAATGGCGAAGTGCACTGGTTTGAGTTCAGTAAAAAGAAAAAAAAAATTAATTTAATATAAGTAAACCCCTCGTAATTTAAGATCCCAATTACTGTACGTGCTGCCGTGCATAGCAACATGAAGAGATGCAAATGGGTTTTTCTCCTTTAAAATCAATGGAGATGTGAGAATACATGGGTCCCACAAATGCTTTTATGAATGGAAATAGCTGCACATGCCCTCTCCTTCTCTGTCTTGCCATCAGCCAAGCTCAATACTGGTTGTTTGCATACTTTCTAATAATCTAGCCTGAATTTCTGTATTCACAGCATAAGAGCATTCTTTTAGAACCATGAGTAGTTGGTTGGAAACCCAGAAATTAAAAGAAAGGCATAGTTTTGGTTAGACTAGATGTGTCTCACACAGTGTGAACTCACTAATTGTTTAAAAAAGCCCCATGAAGTGGCCAACCATAACATCTGGCACACCTAGGTAGAAAATCCTGAGTCAGGCATTGACTTGCATCCTTAAATCTTAGGTGGGCTTAGGCCAGAGTTTAAATCTCTAGTGGGCTGTATTGCTTTGTAGTTATGGCCTTTTTCAAAGACCACAGGACACCAGCATAGCTAAGAATGCCACCATTCCCTGGTGGGTTTTCCTTGGGGATTTTTATTGTTAGCTTTAAGGAATAAGATGGGGGGGAAAAACCCTCTCATTTAAACATTTTCAAGGTTCAGGCCAATCTAAAATAGAATTGGGAAGAGGATCGTGTAGCTGCTAGCAGTTATTCTGAAAGTGTAAATTCTATTCCTTAGACACAACTGTGGCAAATTTTTTGGAAGGTGATTTTTGACCCAATAACTATTACGGTTTCACTTGTGAAAGAGTATTTATGGACTCTTAAATGCTTGTATCATTTGGCTGCAGTACACACAAGCTGATTCTGCATGCTAAAAAACCCTTCCTTGAATTTTCTTCCTGGGTAAAGTGCTGTTCCTCAATCAGATATTCCTTCAGCCCCCATGCACATGAAGTTCCCTACGAGAAGTCATAAATAGATTTATCACTTCTGGCTTTTTTATGGGAAGACTCATTAACCTGATTACTACTGAGTCCAAAACATGCAAAACTTTTTTCAATTAGTTGAACCAATAATAAAAGTTTCACAAATAACTAACTTTTTTCTAGCTCAGATGAAAAAGAAGCTGAAGACTGAAACCACAGGGCAAAAATATTTTTATTGGAAAAAAAATAGCTGATACTGCAAAAGAGCTTATTGGAAAAAATTTCTTAAGTGGTGATTTGTTGGAGGTGAAGTGTATGGAATTAGGAGGTAAAGTTGGTAAAGTGAAAAAAAGTGCTAAAACCTGATGAGATCCCAGAGTATTTGCTGCACTATAGCTGATGGCCGGGATGGTTTATCCCCTTTGACTCCAGCTATGGAAAAAGTCCCTCAGTAAAACACATGGTGTTTTTACACCAGCAAAGGAGTAAATCCTTTTTGTGGGCTGACAGTAATGAAGTCCAGTGACGACTCTATAACAGAAAAAGACTTAAAAGCTCGAGTCATAAATAGTGATAAATGTGTGTTTTTAACAGATGTATGTATTTGATATGTGTCTTGTTAGGGTGCTGGTCTGGACAGTCGCTTGGCAGCATAGGTGGTTATATATACCACAAATGAGGTGGTATTCAGGGGAAGGTGCCATCCTAGACAGAAATGTGAACCAAATCGGCATCCTGGAGGCTCGCTGGGGCAATCCTGCCATGCCAGGGCTGCTCAGCAGAGCCTGGGTGTCCTACGAATACAGCTGGGATAGCTTGAGGGTGCTTCCTGTTTACAAGGTAGTAACCCTGTTCTTGGCTAAATAAACACTTCAGCCTTTCAGTTTATGTAGCCTGTGTTACAGTTGTTAACAAGAGGCACCCTCAAGCTATATAGTAGCTTTATACCGAGATTTCCCATGATCGGGCCTTTTACTGTTGTTTACAGAGTTACACAGAGGAGTGAGATGGCCTCATTGGTAAGGAGCAGGGACCTGAGCACAGATCTCCCCGCTCTGCCACAGACCCTTCAAACGAGCTGTGCCCAAATAGCTGTAGGCGTTTTGGTACCTGATTTCATGAGGAGCTAAATGCAGTCGTGCTCTCTTCTGGCCTTTCTGTGCTGCAGCTCTGTATGATGAGAGGGAATGTGATGAGGGGAGCAGCATATTGCTGCTTGCAAAGGCTGCAAGGAGATAAATACACTGAAAAGTTAGGGGACGTCTCTGCTTCAGTTGGCATATCTGAGATACCTGGATGGTTAGTTTTATTATATTATGAGATCTGACAAATTTGTTGGAAGATAGCACAGTTCAAAATCAAGTCATTTAAGAGGTGCCAGAGGTAAGAGTGGATGTGGTTGATTCTGGGTGCGTCTCTTGTCTGGTTCTTGCTCAGGTCAGCACCTGATGCAAACTTTGTATGAACCCAGAGCACAGACCATGCTTATTATAGATTCATAGAATGGGTTAGGTTGGAAGGGATCTTAAAGATCATCTAGTTCCACCCCCCCTGCCATGGGCAGGGACACCTCGTACTAGACCAGATTGCTCAAAGCCCCATCCAACCTGGCCTTGAACGCTTCCAGGGATGGGGCAGCCACAGCTTCTCTGGGCAACCTGTTCCAGTGCCTCACCACCCTCAGAGTGAAAAATTTCTTCCCGAGATCTAACCTAAAACTCCCCTCTTCTAGTTTGAAGCCATTACCCCTCATCCTATCACTACATGCCCTTGTAAAAAGTCCCTCTCCAGCTTTCTTGTAGGCCCCTTTCAGATACTGGAAGACTGCAATAAGGTTTCCCCGGAGCCTTCTCTTCTCCAGGCTGAACAACCTCAAGTCTCTCAGGCTGTCCTCACAGCAAGATGCTCCAGCCCTCTGATCATCTTCGTGGCGTCCTCTGGATCCACTCCAACTGGTCCATGTCCTTCTTATGCTGGGGGCTCCAGAGCTGGACACAGTGTTCCCAGTGGGGTCTCACAAGAGCAGAGTAGAGGGGCAGAATCCCCTCCCTTGCCCTGCTGGCCACGCTGCTTTTGATGCAGCCCAGGATGTGGTTGGCCTTCTGGGCTGCCAGCGCACATTGCCAGCTCATGTTGAGCTTCTCATCCACCAACACCCCCAAGTCCTTCTCCTCAGGGCTGCTCTCTATCCATTCTCAGTGCTTATGAGCACTGAGCTCCCGGAAGCTGTGTGAGTTCAAGAAACCAAACTTTGAGTCTGTTTTCAAAATGTGGTAATTTACATTCATTTTCAGACCAACTTTTGTGTTCTTACAGGAACTGCTCGGCCTCCAGGAGACAAAAAGAGGAAAAGGCAGGAGAACTGGAATGGACACAGAAGAATCAAACAGCTGAGTGGGGTTGGAGTAGCGGTTTTCAAAGGCTGATTCTGCAGCCAGGGGAAATGGAGTAAATCTGTAACCTTTTATGTCATTAGGATGAACTGTAATGAGTCAAGTACCTTTCATAGCAGGGCAAACTGAGCAACTCTGTCTTTGGTGTCTGGTCACTTCTGGATATGGAAGCTTTTAAGACAGCAGCTGACAAATCATGCCAGTAGTGCAGTGGGATAGTAGGAGAGACTTACTGGGTTTGAAGCTCAAGTGACTCATCTGAAACACCGTCTGCATAGCTGAAACCTCTCCTCAGAGCTGTGACACAGTCTCTTTGAGCTTGGTACTGTGCAAGAAAACCAGCTGCTCTTTAGTCTGTTGGTACTTCTTTGGCATGTGTTTGGAACAGGTTTTAGCAAGTGCTGTGCCTGGCTTTCTTGGCACTGCTTCACTTGTTACTGTTTTCTTCTTTCATGTCCTGTGTCCTCAACAGGCTTAAAACAAGGCATGAAAATGAGATGTTCTTCCCCTTTTGCTTGGACGTTACTTTTCCAGCAGGATGCTGACCAAGTGCTCTTCATTCTGAAACGTGCTGAGTGCTGCATGAGATGATAGGTGCTAAGGCTCAGGACACCAGGGAAATGGCAAGTCTTTGACTGCCTAGAAAATAATCAACCTCCTTCAGAGGAGCACGCTTACATCAGTAACTGTTGTGCTCTGGGTCTAAAAAAAATACGTGCTTCTCTTTCTCTCTCTCTCTCGCTCCCCCGGCACACTTAAAAAAAAAAAAAAAAAAAGTAACTGCTAATAGTTTAAAACAGGTTTTTAGCCAAAATTTTTAAGAGCTGCAAACAGACTTACTGGCAGGTTTTCAGATCTCTTATGGCAATCGAAAGCAGCTGATGCATGTTTTGAAATTTAGTTGCAGCCTGCCAGAACTTATGACTCAATTAATAAAACAAATGTGCCTATGAACTGCAGCAGAAGCCTTTTGACCTTAATAAAGTCCTAAATCTTTAGTGAATCTGTTTCAAGATTTCAAATCGACACACAGCTAATATTTGCACATACTTGCATGATAGTTTATTGCCTTGTGACGCTACTAATATACCCTTTGCTAAACTTATGACCCTTGCGTGCACACACCCTTTCCAGATGACTGGCAATTTGGAAAACCTCATCAGACAAAAGGTTATGTTTCTGTGCCCCGTTACGTGACATAACTTCTGTCTGACTAATTGCCACTTAGGACAGGGCAAGCCGCTCCTGCTTCTTGCACAGTGCAAACGCAGGTGTCGTGGAGGGGTTTGCTGTCCCTGTGCTGCCCTGTGGGCAGGGCCAGCTTCATCCTCATTCACCTGCCATGCAGAAGAGAGTGCGGCATCCCACCCCCTGTCCCATGCAGGCCGGCAGAGTGGCAGGAGATATCTGGCACGCTTTTGTTCAATCCCCAGCCTTAGAGACTCTTCTGGAGCAGAGTGACCCCAACGTTTTAAGACACTGTGGGGCTATTCCCTGCCAACTGTGTGAAGTTGCTGAGTTTGAAGCCCAGGCTCCAAAAAATTGCTCTTTCACTAGTGGAGAGATGGGTGTCTAACCATGGAACTACACTAGTGCTGGTTTCTGTGCAGAGACAGCTTGTTGGTCTTGTGTCTGCACTGAGAAGTGCCTTGCAGGTGTTCAAGAAGGGTTTCTTGGCATTTTAAATAGGTACAGAAATGCTACTGATTGAAAAGACACCTCCGAGGTTTTGAGTAATTTTTTTTATTTTCTAAATACAAATACAATACAATAATGTTTGGTTATTTTCTAAAAGGGGAGATAAAAGATTTGGTACAGCTCATGTGAGGGTTCCTGCCAATCTCCTTTGCTCTTTAAAGGCTCCTTCTGGCTATGGGTCTTCAGCATGTAAAAGGTGAGAAACGTTGTTGATGACGTTCTCTGCTGTGTCACTCGAGTCTTGAAGTCACGTCAGTTTAAAGAGCTGAGGAAGGGAGGGTGGTGGAGCTGTTTCTTGAGATCCAGATGAGCTTCAGCAGTAAAGGGTACAGAAGGTTGTGCTTCCCCAGCTGCAGCTCAGCCTTTCTCTCCTGCGCCCATGGAACAGAGCGATGACAGTGGTTTCCCTAGAGATACTGCTGCCAGTTCTCAAGGCAACAGAGGGCATCTGAAGGGGAACACTGATGTGTTTGCTCCACAGCCTCTTCAGATGGAGGGTTCGGATGAACTTCTGGAAGACAACTTAATAACTGAGTAGTCAACATCAATGCAGACTGTTAAAATCTGAATTGTAGAGTATCCAGTCTCTCAAGGACTTTAATAAAGGGAAAGGCATTGCTTCCCAGGAGAGCTGAGCAGGCTGGAACAGAAAATTAAGTGTAACAACACTGCTGTCTGCACTTTCCTTTGTCTCTGTCTGCTCATGGTAAGTGCTCTCCTTACACATCTTCCACCCTAACTTTTATGCAAATATGTGAAATGGTGCAGCTCTCCAGGGATACTTGCAGTCCTGACAATGTCAGCACGGTCAGGTAATTCACTGGTCTTAGTATATAGTTTTCCTGTTAACCTATTATCCTTGGTAAAACTACTTTTACAAATAGGAGTTAGCTTTTGTAGTCAGATCATAAGAGCATTTAAATACTCTGTCAGAGGGGAAGGAAAGTGTTTTAAGGATTGAAGGAAGAACCTAAATGAGTTGGAATACTGTGACTTGAGTTGTTTCACTGTTTTGATTTAGAACTTAGCTTCATTTTATGCACGGATTGAGTTGAAAGTACAGCCCTCATAGGTTTACTTTGGCCTGGGAAGGTTGGTTGAGTTTGGCTCAGACTTAGTTATCCAGTCTACGGGTACAGGATCTTTCTCTGTTGTGTTCTTCTGGGTGATGATACTGTTTCAGCCAGGAGGTTGCGTTTGTGCCCCAGTGAATGACTGGTCAGGCAAAAGAAACTTTTCTTCCTTGGTTACTGCTTATTTCCCATGACCTCTCCTGGCCAAACTGCAAGGGGTGGACTCAAGAATTGCTCAGTGTGTGTCTGGGTAAGGACCGAGCACAGATCACGGTTACTGGCTGAGGGCAGCAACCATCCCCAGGCACTGCTGCTGAAAGGGACTTCTCTGGGGTTCCCCAGATGCAGTAGGGAAAAGGCAGTGAAGGGCAGATCCCCACTCCTCATTCTCCTTACCTAAGCACCTAAGGGTGTAACTGGTTCCGGGAGAGAAACGGAGACATCCAAGCTGGCAAGCAATACATGTGAGGAGCCTGCAGGACCTGTGGAGATTTGTCTTTGGCTGTGCAGGATTTTCTCAAATCACTGTTTAGTCCTAAATTGTAAAGAACATATAGCAGCAGTGATGGTTTCAGCACCCCATAAAGCCAAGGGAATAGGTGGCCAGCTCAGAGTCTGTAAAGGGTTTGTTGCTTTCTGAACAATGTGGGGCAAAATGGAAAATTGGAAACTTCTGAAACGTCAAAGTTCTATTTTGATTATTTTAATTTTACTGAAAGAACAGTCTGATTTGGAGACAAGGAGAGAGGTTTAGGAGGCAAAACATGAAGATGAGCTTATTCTTTTAGCTTGTTTCCTAGTGTTGTGGTTTAACCCCAGGTGGCAGCTGGGAGGTGTTGGCCACTCGTGCAGTTCTCCGCTTCCCCCAGAAGGGCAGGGAGAAGAGGGAGAAAAGGAGGGGAAAGGGAAAGGGGAAAAAAAACCCTCGTGGGCTGAGGTAAAGACAGTTTAATAGAACAATAACAGAAAAGGAAAAATAGCAATAATACTAATAATGGTAAAAGAATATACAAGACACAAGTCACTCTCACCTTCCTGTAAATTGGTGAATTGGCACCGTCCGGAGCAGTGATTGCGAATATCCTCCTCCCCCTGGATTAACCCCATTTGTGTACTGAGCATGACATCTGTGGTACGGAATAATCCACTGGCCATTCCATCGTACTATCTATGCTCCTTATCAGCATCTATGGGAAGCTGAAAAAAGTCCTTGAAAAATATAAACATCACCAGGTGACAACTAATACAATAGGCATTACTGACATTCCTTTCATACAAAATCTGAAACACAACAACCACTAGAAAAAACAATATTAACTCTATCCCACCTGAAACCAAGATACCAAGGAAAATGAGATGTACAGTTATCCAGTACATATATAAGATCATACTATAGTTCAGATCAGACAGGACCTCATACGTGTGTACAAACTCCACTCCTTCCCTATTCTCCTCCTTTGTGTATTTTGAATGAGAGAACCAAATTCAGGTGCATTTTGACAAGATTGGAGTGGTTTCAAAGAAATCATATTTCTATATGTTTTCATAAAAGAAGTGACATTGTATGTAATTTGACATTTTATTACTTTTTTAAAAATTACAAAAGAAAAAAGAAAAAAGTTGATGCAAAGTTAATTTCCATGTAAGTTCTGAACAAAATGTTTCTGCCACGTCTCCACTGGGACCTCTCTGGGGATAAGGGACATTTGGGTGCCACCTCCCCCTGCAAGAGGCACCTACCGTATGCAAATAGATGGGTGTCATGAGCAATGCTGCCCTCTCGTGCCAACATTAAAAGGAGCCCATCACCATGCCAGGTCTGTAGCGAAAGTGTGTTCCCAGCACTGCTCACTGTAAAGAATGGTGTCTGTGTGGATACAGCCCTGCCGATGGGGTTGCCATCTCCATGTATGGTAGTTGTTGTTTTAACTGCACTATTGTTTTAAATAAAGGCAGAAGTGCCTTTATTTAAAACGCATTTCTGTATTAGAATTTATATTCTTCTATATTAGAATATTATATTCTATATTAGAAAGGAGCAGGATGCTGAATGCTCATTGTAAGTTTTTATGAAGTTCAGTTCATCATAGTCCCAGGTCATTCTTGCTTGAGGGAACCCTTAGCTCTAAGATGGGGACAATGACCATTATCTTTTCTCTTTTAGGTCCTTAGCTGCTTTGACTGTAAGTACTTTGGATCTCATAAATAGATGTATGGTACCAAGAACAGTGTGTGGCAATTCTGACTGGAGACTCCTAACAGTCTAGTAATTAAAATATAAATATTTGCAGTCCAATTGATTGATTCTATTGTCTTAAGCAGTTAAAACCTTGAGGTGGTTTAAAGGGAAGGACTGAAGTATAAAATGAAAGAGCTGCTTTTCAGTTACAGTAAATCAAATCAGTCCTGCTAGCTGTAACCTTCCATAGGTGTCTGCTTGGAAATTCTCTGAGCAACTCACCGCTTTATTTTTACAAGTTGTCGTTTCCAGTGATCCTGAACTCTTCTTAAAACCAGGCTTGCAATAATTTATGTATGTCTGTGGGGCTGAGAATTATAAAAATAAAATGGTATTTTACAAGCTAAACAACTACTTAGAATCCCCCGAACTCTATATTAAAAAAACAAAACAAAAAAAAAAGTAAAAAGTCAAGCTTGATCCATAAGCTGACAATAGCAAGGAAATTCAGACATGAGCAGGGAAGTGTTCCATATGTTCTGCAATACCTAGGCACAACTGGGTGCCTCTTTAATGATGAGCTGAATGCTCCCTGTTGTTCCTAGGTACTGCAGAACATATGGCGAGTTTTCCCCCTTAACTGTGAATTTCCTTGCTTTTGTCAG
Organism: Burhinus bistriatus; assembly: GCA_013397275.1. Lineage (NCBI taxonomy): Eukaryota > Metazoa > Chordata > Aves > Charadriiformes > Burhinidae > Burhinus > Burhinus bistriatus. Next base: position 211,427 of record VYXH01008481.1, on the reverse strand, counting down.
TAGGTGTCTTAACTCTATTGTGTTTTAATATAGTGTTTGTGCCTCTGAGTGTAGTCCAAATTTGATCTTAGGCAAATAGGAGGGTAGATACAGCTGTTGATTATCTCATATTCTTCTTGAAACTGTATTTCAATACATAATCTATATCTATATGGACACACCTTGTAATTGTTAATAAGGGCCCTCTGAGAGTTTAAAAGTCATTTCACTGTGCTCCAAACTTAGCATGGATGATAAATGACCATTTAGTTGCCAATATAGCACAATATTTCAATTTCCTGCCTTCACAGAGGTATTCCAAAGGTTGAATGGAGTTCATACTCACAGTATGTGTTGTCTAGAACTCTATGATCTCTTGCTGGCAAACTTTAACCAGAACCTTTTCAATTAACTGAACGCATTCCTCGTGGAAGTCACCCAACCTAATGCTGGACAAATAGAGTTTCAGCAATATTTTGCAATGACCTCCCCCTGCTCCTGACTCTGGGTAAGCATAGCCGGAGTGAGTTTACTAGTTGACATGTAAGCTACGTGATTGATAAAAAGATTAATATAACATTGAACTGAATTTTGCTCTATGACAGTGGTATAACTCCAATGTAGTTTCCTTTAGTTCTGCTGGAATCCCGATTTACATGGTGTAACCATGAAGAAAGTTTAGTCTACAGTCAGCAGAGCAGAGATCACACTAACAGAAGCACATGATACTGAGGTATTAACTTTAACCAGACCAGATCAGAGTCTGAGGTTTGGTTCTGGTCATATTTGGTAATATCCACATCAGGGATTTGTTTTAGTAGCTATGCTGTTGATTGCTGAAACTATAGATGGTAAAAGGGACTGAGGAATACCTGTTCTCTTATGAAAAGGTGGGAGGAAAATACCTCCCAGAGGTTTTTAAATAAAAGACCTGGCCTCTGCCACTGGAATTCCCCAAGAATAGTCTTGGAGGAGTGTTGTGCATAAATACCACTGTGTGCTTGCCCTATGCACGTACTCTTGTGTAGCACATCTGTGGTTGACCCCTCTTGGAGACAAGTAACTGGGCTGGAGGGACCTTTTGTCTGAGCTGGTGCAGCTGGTTTTGTGCTCAATATTTGCTGCAGGGATAACCAGGAGTATTTGTAGAAGACAGCTTGTCTAGAGGCACAGACGGAACTCCAAATTTTCTTCATGTAAGTCCTTATTAAATTCATTTGCATCAATATGAAAATGTCAGCCCAAACAGCTCCTTATTCAGACAGTACCTCTGCCTGAATATTTATCAGTGGAAGAGGACGTGAGGTTATTAAATAGCATCTACCAATGGAGGACGTGCCTCTGTCTCCCAAATAAACTGTTCATCATTTCTGCTCTGTATTCTAGTGTCATAACCTGGACCTACCATGGCTTATAGACTCAGAGTTATATTGCTGATCTCTTCTAACTGGAGCTGGATGGGTAACCTGCAGCTATCTGTAGGGGATTACCGGGCAGTCAGGTTTGCTGTCCTCAACACAAATTGGTGTCTGTGTCTTTATACTAAGGCATGTTGTTGTTGTCCATTAATGTGCAGCGTCCTTGTGTCCACATGCATGTACGTGGACAGAAATAGTTTTCATGGAAGGCAACCATTTGGGGCATGAAACATAGCAACTGCTTAACCTTCTATAGCAACATCGTGCAACCCCTTGTATAATTATCCCCCCATCCCAACAGATGTGTCCTGACTCGCAGTTGGCTCAAATGGGAGGTTCTCCAGCTGCATAGCATCCAATTGCAAAACTCTGGAGAGGGCTGTTTTGCAGCTCTTTTCCATGTATGCCTGTTTCCTTCTCTGTCTTACCTTGATGCCTCTGGATGCTTCTGGTTCATCTCGCCCAACTGCAATGATCTGCATCTTTAGCTGGAGGATGTTGTGCTGGTTGCTATGGGACTCGAAATACTGCAGCGTGTGCTGCCATCATCTTCCCAGCCTGCAGGCACCATGGAGTCCTCTCAGCTAGTGGCCACTAGGTATTCTAGTCCCTTCTTTTTTGTTTCTTTGAGGGCACGTGCCTTTCGAAAAGCAGAAAGCATCATAGAAATTAGCCATATGCTGCAGCTGGACACACCATGAGTCAGTCTTTTAGTGTGTGCAGAAATCAATATGTGACACACGCATATACACACCCCAAAATGGCCATTGTTTTGCCTGTGGAAAGATAATTTGCCTGTTTTCAGCTGGAGTCTATATGAGGCACTCTAATGAGCCATGACCACCTCCAGTTTTGTGACTGGGTCAGCAAATATATTGCATAAGAGAGCTACCTAGAAGTGACTGGGTTTTTATTGTAATACCACCATTCTTGGTGGTTGGTTGTTTTATTTTTTTTTTAATTTAATTTTTTTTAAAGAACCTTCTTGTGTAGCTCAAAAATGGAAGAGAAAAGAGAAATGTTTGCTCAGTGCTTTGCAACAGTGCAGCTGGCTCCCAAACCAGTGAACTGTGTCTTTAAGGGAGTACAGACCCAGTAATCCAGTAAATACTGTGCTCTCTCATTGAATAATGCAATGGATAATTACTTAAAAGACCACACAAATGACTAAAGCTCAAACGAGTGTGTTCTGTGCTGCAAGTTGGATGCAGCTGGGGACAGAGTGCTTTGCAGAGCCCAACTAAATTAAAGTGAGGAAAGCTCTGCTTCACCTGGCTCATTTAGAAGTGATGCGGCATGCTGTTCGTGGTCTGGAAGGGTCATGAGGCATTCCCAGGGACTTCAGGTCTCCTCATATTTTCAGAGGTCACTCTGGGCTGTGTAAGACATCAACAGGCTTTTGATGCAGCATGTAAGAGACAGGGAAGAGTGTCCTGAGTGCAGCAGTTTTGTCATTTTCCATATTGGGCTTACTGTAAAATCATAATTTGTGATCAGTGCCCTGCTGCACCATCCTAGGGGCCAGTTGCCTATTCCAGATGGGTCCAGGGATCTCTTGGATTTTAGTTTATTTGTTTTTTTCCACTCCTTGATTTTATCCATTCTGTTTCTCCTAGACTCCCTCACCCTAGTCGACTTGTATCCCCACAGTGCCCTCCATGCTGATGAGAAAGAACTTATTTTCTCTGCAATCACCTTAGTCACTGTTATTACCCCTTGAAATCTTCTGGATATCCATTTTTCCAGTTACTAATTTTTTCTCTCCTTACCTATTTTCTCGTTAACCACCCCCTCAGCCTAGCCCATTTCTCAGTCACCACAACTTTTGAAACACGTCTGCGTGATCGGGAGAAACTTCCATGGGTTGTGTTCCTTCCCGTTGCCTTCCCTTAAGGTAGATTTTCACTGATTTTTGGATGCTACCTGTTTAGCTTAAATAACCCCTTGAACCTTGCTGTTTTCCCATGCTAATTTTATTTTTCTTGCCTTCCGTGTTTCTTTGAAAAGCTATGCATTCCTTCTGGGACTCTATTATGGTTGCTTAAGTAGCCTCCATGCTGAGTTGAAGGATTTTAATTTCCTTACTTCTGACTTCAGGGCCTTTTTGACTAGCTTCCTCATTTTTTTTTTTTTAAATCCTCTTTCTAAAGCTTAATGTCACAGTGCTAGGTTTTGTTGCATTCCCTCCCACAAGGACACTGAACTTAATTACACTATGCCCCTTTGTACTTCGTGATTCAGCTATACTTAGCTCTTCAACTCTCTTCTGCATGTCATTCACTGCTAGGGGAGTACCTTGTTGGGGTTTTTTAGGCAAGAAAGGGAACTTTCAACAGTTATCTCAGTTTATAATCCAAATGGGACATTTCTACGAAGAGCACTACAGCCCCATGAATGTTGTCCTCATCCAGTGCACTTCTCAAACTACACTACCTTGCCATGGCCAGGGTTGAGTTAGGACAGCTGATACTGCAGGTAGGGAGTTTGGGAGTTGGGTTTGGTAGAGAAGACCAAGGAATAGAATTAGTAGGTAGAATGACTATAAACAAGACTCTGTCTTAGCATCCTAATGGTACCTGGAGGATTGGTGCAGATCCTTCCCATGGGTCTCTTGTCTCCTGGAGATAGGACATCTCCGTTTGTTCTGTGGGTTTCTTGGAGTTAAAAGCCATTCCCGTGACTCTAAGGATAAAGTCTGATATCATGGGAATGCCTGCCCTGTCACACAGTGTGAATGTGAGACTTCCATGACTAACTCCTCACTTTAAGTCCTACACAGTCAGTCCCGCTACCCTCTGTGAGTCCCTGTGACAGAATCAGAGATGGGCAGAGTCCCCAAAGCAATGGTTCCTTAATATTTAGCCTGCACATCATAGAAACGTCAGAAAAATCTCCAAGCACGTGACTTCAGGTATTGGTGACAAATTGCTCGAAAGGCTGGTAAATGGCTCATCCACTTCTGTCCTTCCACCCGATCTCACCAGTCCATCTTATTGAAGTGCCCAGACTCTTGACCAGGCTTTTCTATTTTAGCTGCTCGTCCCCCTGTGGCCCCAGCAAAGTGCCCCCTGTGTTCTTATTTGGGATGTCCAATCCCTCCTGGAGTTCAACTAAATGGCAGTGTAAGGAAGAGCGATTGCTGGCATTTGTTTGACCACTGCATGCTGTTTTATTGACCACCTTTTGTGATGCTGAGTTGCATTGCTGGAACGTCCCCCCAGGAGGGCCGCCCGCCTATTGCAGGGCTCAGCTGTAATTTTTGCCCTCTCCTTTACAACCAGACTTCTTGTTACCTACACACAACTGACAGCCTGTCTCTGTCTTGTATGCTCAGTTTCCCCCTGTTTTCTAGTTTAAATAACACCCTTGCACCTTGTCAGTTTTCTTATAACATAGTTCTGATCCTATTTAGCTTTTTCCTACCCCAAATGTCACCCAGTACACGATATGGGGAAACTCCCTTTCTGCACAGTTTGTCGCCTTCACACACCCTTAAAGATCCTCACATTCCTCTGCTCTCGCTGGCCCTAGGAGGATTTTTGAGAAGTCTGTTGAGTTATCATCTTCCCACTTGTTATACAAATAACTCTCAGATATCTTTGTACAATCATTTTAGCAAACTGCCACCTTTGGAAGAGGAGGGCCAATCTAGAGCCACTTGCAAGGGACCCTGGGCTAAGGGTGTAGAAAGGGTCCAACTTAATTAAGACAGGAATTAACAGAGGACATCCAGACAATAGTCTGGAGGAGAAATGGACTTGTATCCCAGAATCTGCTTGCGGCATCCAGGCATATGTTCACACTGCAAAACCAAAGACAGCAGCAAGGACCGTTGCTGCTTAAGGAGCTGAAGCCCAGGACTGAATCCCTAAAGATCCGTTGCTGTCTCCTGCAGGAAAGGCCCTGTCGGTGATGGTGTTTGATGTCCTTGGAGTTTTGGATCAGACCTGTAGTTTGTCTCTCTCCTTCCTTGTAGGAGATTGATCTTTCCTATAGAAATCAGCTTGAAGGCATTTCTCTTCCCATCCATTGGGATGGTGTTGTCTGTCTGTTGGTTTGCTCTTCCCAGTCTGGTTCTGACAGCCGTTGCTTACCCTACTGGTTCCCAGCCATTGCACTGTGTTGGGAACCGAATGTGGAAGTGCAGAGGGGTACCCAAGAAGAGAGGTAAATCCAGAGTGCTCACTGTGGGAAACCTCTGTTAAGTACCTGTCCGTGTCATTCTCTTCTATCCTGAACAAGAAAGTTGTTTCTTTTGGATTTTGGTAATACAGTTTTTACCACCTTCTGTGCACCAAGAGCAGAGGCACCTTGGCCGCTATCATGGACATAAATTTGTTTTCTTTTTCTTCAAGGGAAGAAGCGGCATGGCTCCTTTTGAGTAAAAGTTTTGCAAACCTTCCTGATTGTGTTTCATTGTGAAGTTGTAGGAGAAAGAATCTTCTGTTTCTATGTGATAAACACTTAATTTTAACTCTCTGGATCCCCATATGGATGCTCATCATAGTGGCTGGCTCAGTTTCCTGGAATTCTCCTTGATGTGTTAAGAAAATGCGAGTCTGTCTTATCTGTGTGCACTTGAACACCATAGAAAGGATTTACAGCTAAACCTTGGCATGAGGAAATTGAAAATAGAGAACTCTGATAACTTGCTATTTTAGTGAACATTCTTGAGAAAAGTTGGCCATCCACTTGATTGCAATTCAATGAGATCCCATCCTTGGTCAAAACTAGCTTTGCAAAACTCATTTTGTCCCTTCTTATCAACGGTGCAATTAATTTAATGGAAGTTTTGTGCTTCTTCAGGTTGGAAACTAGACGGAGTTGCCTCAAACATCAGACTGAGGTATGAAAGCCAGCAGCAAAAATTGCAGTATATAAGCTGACTCAAAGATCTCACCATCGGTACTTTGGAAGCAATGTCAGGTTGCTGAATTACTTCCCTACAACAATTTTCTACAACTGATAATTAGCATGAAGGAAATTTAGCATGTCTTTGAGATATTTTTAATATTTGCCTGCTGGGACGGGGAATGTGGTCAAAGTAACCAGGTTGTAATTTCATCTTCATTTTAAAGAATCTGCTTCCAAAAAGATAATTTTTGTAGTATTTCAAGTGGGGAAAAGGTAAATTTAAGGGATAAATTTTAGGAACAAAATGTTTTATCTGGTATGTGAATTTTGAAAAAAACTTATTTTGGTAACACCTTACATTTGCAAGGTAATTATTGTCGTAATTTGGTATATGGTAATGAAAAAAGCTTTAAAAATGGAAGACGAATGTGGCTTAAAATCACATTCTGACCCCATTTTCATGTCAGTTGTGTCCCAGAACATTCAAGATAGCGGCAAATACTTCCAAAATCGTTCAACACACTAGACATTACCTGCTTTTGGAAGGGGAAAAAATGCACTTAGCAGAGGCAAGCCTTTATTTAATTAGCCACAGCGTAAAAGTTTCTTGTATTCCTTTGCAGCTACACGGCCATGAGAGACTGTGGAGTACCTGAAGGGTAACTCCTACTGGGACTAATTCAGTCCAGACAGCTCCAAGTATGTTCATTAAGCTCTGGCTGGGTTTCACACAGGTGGGGAAGGTTAGAAGGCAACAGATAGAGAATGGTACTGATTGTGTTAAGCATAAAACGCCATCTGTTTCTCAAGTAAGAGGGGAACAAAATCTGCACGTCTTGAGGGATACTATCCCGCTGCTAGAAGTCAGCTCTCTTTTTTTATTTATTTTTTTATTTTCTTGCTACGTTTTCAAGCTTCAGTGTAAAGCGGCTAGAATATAGAAACCGTAAGCTCATAAATCAGGGGGGCTGCTGAAAAGATGCTGGAGTTTAAACTACGTTGGGGGCTTTCAGACCTGTAATACGTCAGGAAAAGAGGGAATTTTAAATAAGTGTTATGGTTGGCATGAGAGAGGGGGAAGATAGAATGAGGAAGAATGATAGAAGTCTGAAAGTTTTAAGATACAGCAATATAGGCTTAAAAATCAATTGATATAACAGTAAAAGTGCTCTTCCCTGGCTACTGCTTTCTCTTCACTTTCTAGTGACCAAGTTAAAAATCCAAACTCATGTTTGGGATGACACAGTAAATATGACATCTGAATTAATTTATTGTTGAATTAGAAAACTTTCTTGAGGGTTGCTGGTTATGAAGAAACATTACAAGCAGATGTAAGTGAGTGCTGCAGAGCTTTGTGGACACTGCGAGCCTTGACAGTGGCCATATGGGAGAAGAGGCAACTTTCCTCCTTGGTCTGCTTGTAGAAAATTCTGCATGGGAAAAGCCGTGGTGGGAGTGGGTAGCTGCAGAGCTGGAAACTTCTGGTGCCTTGGAACATCAAAATGCAAAACCAAGATTTCTGCAGATCTTGAAGGTGATGGTGTGCTCACCCCTTCAGAAATCACCTGCCCATGTGAAAGGCTTCATTGTGAATCCAGGGACTGAACGTGTAAGAACCATTTTTTATAATTTTGGCTTACTATAGATAATCCTCAAACTCTGCATTAGTGGGAATCAAAGTGCAAGCAGTCAAATAAGTTGTAAATCTTAACTGTCACAGCTGTATCAAAGTTTAGTGATACTTGGTATTTTTGTTAAAACCCCGAGTCCTAAAATCATATGGAACTGGGAGTCTCCCCTTTCTTTTTTTCTGCCTCTCTCTCTCTCCCCCCTTTTATTCTTTTTGTTTTGTGTGGTTTTAATAGAGTTCCATGACTTGAACAGAACTAATTTCCTGACCCATTAGATCAATAATGGTTTTGCCAGTTCTTTAGCTGTTAAATGCTGACCTAGTCTTGGCTTGTACCAATGAATTGTTTGCATTAGAAACAGGATTTCCAGGATGTGAGCCAGAGCTTTTACAGGAGCAAGGAAGACAAGTGTGGACACATCTCCTGGGCCCAACAGAGGTGGAAGCGACTGATATCCAGGCTGGCACGTGTCCCTCTGACACACAAGTGATGTGTAGCAGTAGAGAAAAATCCCTAAATAAATGTTTATTGGTTGCTTCAGCTTTACTTCCCTGAGGAGAAGCATCATCGATATTCACTTCATAACCTTTGCAAAAGCCTGTGCTCTTCACCTTTCAACATTTGTCTCGCAAGGCTAGCAGACTAGGCTTTCTTTTTTACGTTTAGAAAAGATATTTCTAGACAGTTTAGCTTTCATTCGATGCAGGTGACCCCCAGAGGAGCTTGTAATGATGTCAGTCTACCTGGTGTGTGGTTTTTCGTTGGCTTTCTTTAAAACAAGGGCTTTTGTTTTGTTGGATTTCTTTCTCATTGTATATTGCAATATTCAAATAAAGAACGTGCAGTGGAAAACTTGAGTGTTAAACACATGGGAGCCCAAACAAGGGTGGTGGGTAAACCTTCATATCCATTCAGGCCCTGATTTTGCACTATGAGGACTTCTCTAAATATAATTTCAGAGCTCAGTCACCTTTGGACCACCTTGAACCAACCCTCTGTGTCAACTAGAGTGTTTCTGTTTTAGTGCTCAGGATTTTTTTTGGATTACAGAATATTTTAACCATCTGCGAGTCCCCTCATTGATCTGCACCTGAACATACTTTACCATTTGAAAGGATCTGCTGAAGGACTCCTGAATCACGATAGCCAAGGTACGACCCTATGTCCTTAACTGTACAGTGGGGAGAGTGGCTGTCTCCTTAGGATCACTGAAGATGAACCTACTGAGAGCAGGACTGCTGTGGTAGGATCTGTAAGGGACATTTGGATTTCAGTTGTTTGTGTGGTTGTTTGTGATGAGGTGAAAGAATTGAGATAGGTCAGCAGCTTTGCAGCCACTGAAAAGAGTTCCCAGGCAGAAGGTTTATGCTTACCTTTCTAAAAAAGCCCATCTTATACTTGGCATGAAACCAAGGTTCAAATCTCTTCTCCTCCTTACTGACTGTCCTGGGTGCTTTTCACTGGAGTTGAAGGCATGTGAGACTTGACTGAGAGCTGTTGGTGCTTTTGGACAGAGTACTTCCCTCCTGCTCAGTGTTATTGATGTGAACCTCCCTATACTCTTCATCACCTCCTCTTTTCCATCCCCGATGTGCCTACGTACTTGGTAGTAGAGGTGAATCAAAACACCTCAGTGTCTTCACTGAAGTGGCATGAAGCTTTGGTCATATTTGGAACACAGTTAGGCACCATCTTTTACAGTGCTCTCAGGTCTCCCGTCACCTTTGTGGAGGCACTGTTGAGCTGTGGCCGTGGTTGCTGGCAGGCTGAAAGGAGGTGCCCCCAGGCTTTTGGCAGAGGCTACCACATAGGCGGAAAAATGTCAACCAGTCCAAAAAACCTGGATTATGCCATAAAAAGTTCCAGTCAGTTTTGCAGCAGCTTAAGTTTGTGAAAGTCCTATTTCATCACCCAGTCAAGGAATCGTTTTGTGACCTAACCTCAAGAATTTATCGCATAAAGTATAAGATACTAAGTTCATTACCCACTATAAGGATTTTGATCAAACAATAATTAGCAGCACTTAAAAGATACTCTGTAGCCTAAAACACTAAATCCATCAGTATATAACATCCAGCCGTGGAACATATGTGTGTGTAATAGTATCAATATTGAAAGCCCCTACTGTGACGAGCCATAGCAAAGCATTTTTAGTCGACATACTTCTGGGATCACTAATGATTAATTAGTGTGTATCATAATGTAAAGCAAATGTCACCCCTGCTACCTGGGGCTGCTGTCATTTGAGAGGGGAAACTATTTCCAGTTGAACACTGGCTGGAAAATGCAAACGGCATCGCAGCCTGCCATCTCGTGGGCAGAGCCCCGCAGCTCCCACGGGGCGAGGAAAGCGGCTGTTCTCTGCAGCCGCTTGCCTGGCACCGCTCGGAAATGGCCCACAGGTCTCACCATGGTGCAAAATGAGTTAAAAGGAGAAAAATCTCCAACAACAAATGCTTTCTCCTCCATCCCTCTCTGGAGAGCGGCTGCCTGAAAGGGAAGGACCTCGGAGCGTTGCTAATAACTAGACTGAAGTCTCTGATGGTTGCATGGTAGAGTTGTGTAAATAAAAAGTAAGGATTAGGTGCCTAGGAACCATATCATTTACTGATGATTTCTCCCGTAACTCACCTTGTTATTTGAAGGTGTTGCGGTTGAAGCAGTTTGCAAGATAACTGCATAGCAAAGGTTTTGCCCTGTGTTGAGGGAAGTCCAAGAATTTTCTCTCCACACTGTGCCTACATTTGGGTTAATTCGGAGCATTATATTGTATCCCACTCCCATCTTCTTTTTTTATTTCTTAGGAGCTACAAGTTTTCAATATAAATAATACTATTTTAAAAATATTTGTGGCTCCTTTTTTTAAGTAGCTCTCTGGGAAAGTTATTAATCAACAGGAAATACTGCAGCTTTGGTCCTGCAATGAGATCTATAAAAAGATATTTTTCTGTTTGCCATGGGCCCCTTTTAATGAAATGGGGCTCCGTGCCGATCCAGGGAGCTGGCAGGGTGTTTCTCCTTGCAGGGTCAGCCTAAAACGATTTGCTGGATTTTTACTGGAAACATTCAGATCTCCAGGAGGGGTATCACAACTGAACTAATAGACGAGTTTCCTATCCAACACCATTTTAAGCAAACAGCTAACTCGATGCATTCCAGTAGTTCATTTGTCTTCAAAACTGCAGTGTTAGATTTTGTAATGCTACTGCCAAAGGATTAAAAAAAAAAAAGGCAATACAATATTACGTCTGAGGCTCTCTTAAATACGGCAATCAGATATCACTAATCTGCACAATTTGTGTGAAGTTAATACAGTTTCAGTTCAACTTCAATTTAAAAAGGGAAAGAATTGTTTGATTTACCACAATTTTTTGTGCGTGCAAGTTGAAAAGCGTGCTTGATTTCCGCTATAAATTGTATCCATGCCTCATCACTCCATATTTTTAGAGTTATGCTGACATCCTAAGCACAGTAGGATCTATACTTGACATTTTAAAGGAGCTCTTATAGTTTATGTGGATGTTTGATATAACATATTTTTTCAATCTGTAATGTGGGAGGGTTACAATTTAAAAGTGAATTTGAACTTTCATTTCAAATACATTCAAGGAGCAGCTAATTTTAAAATGTAAACTGTGTAACTTGCATATATTTTACAATTCTCTGCCTAAACTATATAATGATAATTTATTATGTAAATAATAAATTTATTATGTAGATAATAGTAACTGTAGTGGACAGGATGTAATTATCAGAGTGATACCTAACTAGTTGCCAGCACGGGTTTGACTGCTTTTGGTTTTTTTTTCTTACTGTAACAGATTTTAAAACTTATTCTCATTTCATGTTGTTATTTTTTAGCAAATAAAACTCATGGAAATGTTCCATTACATTTCAAACAATACTGTGGTTGCCTGGTAAATAAATCATACTTAAAATGACGAGTTTGCTACTGAGAGTTGCATGGAGAATAGCAAGGGGCAGGAGGATGGGAATTAGTGCAGCCAAATTGTAACCATCTCTTCTATGATCATCCTGACCATAAACAGTGAAATTACAAAATTTTTAGGTAGACTCTTTTTGTGAGCCGGGAAGATTTTATTGTGGTTTTTTTGGTCTTGCTGACTTGTGCCAAATGGTGTCTCTGCCTCAGACTATGGGGCAAAGGGCTAAGTCTTTTAGCTTCCCGAGGGAGAATTTTTGCTGCCTATTTACTGGGGCTAGACATTCCCCTCTGGGGAAGGTAAAGAAATTCTGGGCCCTGACTGGGACATTTCCTTGCCGGCGCAAGCACACACCTTGGGAAGCCGAAGAGAGCCGAGTGGTGCCCGGTGTGCCCCGAGGAGCCCAGCACCCCAGTGGGGTGGGCGATGTGATGCTGCGGGGACAGTCCTGCGGGCAGAGCCAGGCGGCTCTGTGCTGGGCACCCAGCAGGACCACAGCTCCGGCAGTGCTGGGTGGGTTTGCCTCTGCACACACCCGCTCCTGCAGCGTGGAAACAGCATGGCCATTGGAAAAAAACCTTTTGTAATTTATTTACTTGTCCAGAGTGAAAAGCAACTACTGAAGCATTGCTCAATTTTTTAAATGAATTTTTTTTGTTCAGAATTCTATTTGTGTTCTATTTTATGTTATTATTTTAGCAAGAACTTGGCAACCTAGAAACTGGAAAGTCCAAGGGAACTTGCCTTTTCTCCAGTATTTTTTAATCCTCTTACGGAAGGAGAATGTGTGACTTGTGTAGGGTGTTGCTTAGATTTTTTTTTTTTCCTTAAAAGATCTGAGATATCTCTTGTGTTAAAATCTCTCAGAAAGGATGCAAAAGAAAACTCAGAGAAATTAATAGTATCGGTTATGGACTTTCATGTTGTTCTAACTCTACACTCTTTATTCTGTCTACTATGTAATGTACGGGAAGTTTTTGAGAATTAGACCCAGGGGTTCAGAAGTGCTTTATGAAATCATAGCCCCAGGACATTAAACTCTTCCTTGATTCCCCTCTGGACTGACCTGGATAGTGCTGGGAGATGCTTTTGTGTTCCTTACACCAGGGACGTGGGGTCCCCAGTGGATCCCAGGGCACTGTAGTCTGCGGGAGCTGAGCTGTCATATACTCTCCAGGCTCTTTATATCACTGATGGGAGAGAGGCATGGGACCTGGCAGAGGGAGCTGCTCCAACAGGGGATTGCTCTCTTGGTGTATCTGCCCAGAGAGGTGGTGGAGTCTCCGACTCTGGAGACATTCAAAACCTGCCTGGATGCCATCCTGTGCAACCTGCTCTGGGTGACCCTGCTCTGGCAGGGGGGTTGGACTAGATGATCTCCAGAGGTCCCTTCCAACGCCGGTGATTCTGTGGTGACCCATATACAGAACCCAGTCCAGTTACACACACATTTTGAGGGCAATACTCACTATCAAAGTTACACGCATGCTCTAGTACTTTGCTAAATTATGGCCTGTGGGATGCAAGTTTTGGAGAGAAAAGACCAGTATCTGAAGATACAAGTACAGCTTAGGTCTAAGGGCGGGGCAGGGCAGGGCAGGGGTGGGACAGCATGGTGATTTCTGCCTCTGGAATCCACAGCATTTGTGCTTTTGCAATGGCCTCATCTGTCGTGAACCCACGTGTGTGGGTTGGTCGCATGGAGGTGCAGATGTGTGTGTTCCGCCTATGTGTTTGTGGCATAATGTACTGTGTGTCTTGTGGGAATCAAACATAAGTATTGCTTATATGCACACAGATACACAGCCTGTGATATGTATCTGTTCTGAGATATTCAGCATATTCTATTGATATTTAAGGTGTAATTATATTATTAATGCATTACATAAATAGATCACAGTGTTAGCTGGATGTATTCTCCGGTGCATTTAGCCAATCTTCCTTGGCCCTGCTGTATTCTGAACATGAAACAATACAGATTTCTCACTCGAAAGGCCAGCTTTGCAGACAGTGTATACATTTAATAAAATGCATTCACTGATTTTGTGAAGATACTACACAAGGCTGAATGCTGAGTTTCATAGACATATAGTGCTAAAATTGCCTTGCCTATTATAAAGATAAAAATATCTTTTTGTTCAAATGGTCTGCTTGCTTCTTTACAAATGAAGGAGTTAAATACTGAAAGGCAGGTGGATGCTGTAACTACTTTAGAAAAAGATGAATAGGGCTGATGGCTAAAGCTACAGGGAATCTATTGAAGGTCCAGATGCAGACATGGCTCTTACTCCACACACAGTTCAAAATGGGGTGAAGCTGCTTGGGTAATTGGCTATGAAATAACTAACCTCTGGGAGAAAATTGCCCTTGTACTTAATTGCTTGTGTTCAGGGTAACATGTAGCCACCTGGCTGATTAGTGCCCTTACCTATATTTACACCCACCCGAGTTTCAATGCAAGCACTATTGTTGGTCTGGCTGTATGCATTCATCGAGTGGCCCTAGTGGATTAAAGAAAATATGACCACCAAGGTTAGTTTTTCTTTTCATTCTTCTTTTATCTCCTTCTGAATCCCCCATTTCTCACATAAGAAGAGCAAATTCAATCCTAAAGTAAATCCACTGACTTTAACAGAACGGTAGTGGGATGAATTTGGTCCCAATTGTTTAGTTTGGTTACACTAAATACTTAAAGCGAGGAAGTAAAATCTAACAAGGTATTGGAAGTCAGAATGCAAGGCAGGTGAAGGATTAGAAGGAAATTGAAGCACTGAAACAGAGAGAAGGTTGTGGTGTTTTTGTCACGGAGCCTTTGAGAACACGTTGGATAAACACCTCTCAAAGATGACATTGAGCTTTCTTGAGGTGGAGAGATGGAGGGGAGGGTCTTCTGGGGTCCCCACTCTGCAGTAGAATCTATGTTCAGCATTTCAGCCACTTAAACATTTAAATGTAAGAAAAACACTTCTTAGTGTAAGGATAATCAAACATTGGAACAGGTTGCCCAGAGGGGTTGTGCCGTCTGCCCTTGGAGATATTCAAAACCTGACTGGACATGGTCCTGGGCAACCTGCTTTAGCTGGCCTTGTGTTGAGCAGATGGGTTGGAGTGGAGAATCCACAGAGATTGCTCCAACCTCAGCATTTCTGTGCTTTGTACTTCTATGATGTAATATCAGGTTAATACTTGTCATTATCTTACACTTTTATGTTCATCTTTGTTTTCTCTGATTGGGTTAGTGGTTAATTTAGATGGTTTACTTATTAGGCATTTAGAGTATTTAGCGTTTATGTTTTCAAGCTCAGATTCCGGCTGCTTGTGATTATTGTTGATACTGATGATGCTTTACCCACAGTCAAAGTGAAGTGGCTTTAGAAAGCCCTTGCATCAGCCAGTACTAAGACTGCACCAGCACTGCTTGCTGTGGCTCCTGTTCCAGTCTGGAGCGCGTTAATCACTGTAGTTGCTCCAGAAGTATGTTACTACAACAAGAGATTAGAACCTGGTTTTGGGTTGGTTTTGGCACTGCCGATTGACAGCAAGCATGAACTCTGATCGGGAGTATATTGCCAGAGAAATCTGTGTCTCAAATGCTGAAATAGAGCATCAGCAGCCACTTACTTTGTGTAACTAATACCTACAGATTTTTAGAGCAAAAAGGGATAATTGGCAAAGATATGAGATGCCACATTTCTCAGAGAAGAAATGCCCGTGTTTTCCAGAATTAGTCATGGGTTTTATCTGGCACCAGTAGGTGTATCTAAGAAAATGCAGACTCAGATTTTTTTGTTTGTGGAGATTTTGAATATAGGCATGTTGTAGATGTAGCTCAGGGTCTGTAATTAATTATCACTGAGAGACAGGTGAGGAATCTTGAACAGGAAGCATTTCAACCTACTCTAAATTCAGGGGAAAAACATGAAGCCCCTGCAGTGGCCATATGAATGTGGGAGTATTACTGCACTGTCCTGGAATTCCCATGCACCTCAGCTCCTGGAGTCACGCTATTGCACAGAGTCTCAGTTCTCCTACGTAAAAGAAAAAAAGGTTTGCAATTGTTCACTTGGAGAACAGTTTCAACTTGGAAACGCTGAAAAACTTGAAGACCAGCAGAAAAGGAAAAGAAGTTGCATGTAGAATTGCGTGATTTTTGAATTGGTTTTGTGCTATTTTGATCTCCTGTATCTGGCAGTGCTTCTAGGGGAAGCTGAGAGGTGTTTTCTCTGGGACCTGACCTCAGTTGTGCTCAGCACCTTCAGTGCCTCTTGACTTTGGTGTTGACTGATTAGCGTCTCTTGATATCAAGCCCTCTGCTGATAAGATGTTCAACTGGTAGGAAGGGCAAGGGGTTGTGGCAGGAAGGTGTCCAAGGGTAGTTTCCTCAGACACCGCTTTCCCTGTGAATGCTTTGACAGCCCTGTTTTTACTGTTGCCTTGTTAGTGTTTTCACTTCTCATCTGTCATGAAAATGCTGATGTTTTCCTACTTTTAGAGCAGAAAGGCTGCAATTCACCATCTTTACTGAGGTATGATACCTTAGCAATTTTGAGTCCAGAGGACAACCCGAGCTGGAGTGTTACAAGAGCCTGAACCGAGAGATTTCCCTGTGGATATACAGTTACTAACTGTGCAAGGTTTAGGGTTGTTCCTTTGTTCTCAAGAGGTACCTTATTTATTGAGAAATAGCTGGATGGTATATATGCCAAACAGGTGCTTGGCATATATTTGTTTGGAAGTGATTGAGTTGTTGGTGGAAGCAAACCCATGGGACAAAGGTTTTTTCTGCTTTGCTTAGCTAACTTAGAGTCTGGCACTTAGTCTAAGCTTGTCATCCAGGGTCCTTCAACTGTTGGCCCTCTACCTCCAGAGAGAAATTAATCCCAAATGCTTTAGGTAGGAGACCTGTCTGTCTCCATTAACTTATGGAGAAAGCATAGTCAAATAGCTTGGCTCAGACATCTGTGTTTTAGCAGCCCGATGTTCAGTGAGATTAACTCATCCTAAATAATTTGCCTGCTCTGCAGCTCTGTGACTGCTAGAGACATGTCCTTTTCAGTATGATACAGCAGACCTTATAGTCCTGGTTCATTTGGCAGTTTCTAAGCAGTCTGGCTCTATTTTGGGGAGATCAGAAGGGTTAGGTGAATGTTTCTGCCTTGTGGAATCTAAATCTTTTATGCTCTAAATCCTGTAGAACAAACTTCTGTTTTAAATTATAGTTCTTTCTAATACTTCACTGTTTTCTATGTGAATGACTGTTGGTTTACTCTTTCATTTAGGTAGTTGAGATAAAGAGAAATGTAGACTATTTCTTTTATTGATAAAGATTGCGGTACATTTGAAGGTATAGGGAAGCTAAATGGAAGGCTTATTGCAATAAAATGCAGCAGGTCTTCAAGAATTGCGACAGGAGAGTAGGATTAATGCATCACAACTCCGAGCAATAAGGACCTGACAAGGGTAATTTCCTTTACAAGTTTGTAGAAGGATATATGTATGTATATACAGAACTTGAACTTGAGAGGTAACACAGACATAAAAATATACATAAAAATGGTGTGACAGGAAAAGATTATGTTAACAACTATTTCCCAGTCTGTAAAATATAGGGAAAGTGCATAAATTCATGGGCTGGAATGAGAAATTGTCTCCTTTAACTCTATTGTGTTATAATAAGGACCTTCCACTTGTATTAAAAATGGAGCCTTTAGAACCTAGCAACAAAAAGAGTTCATTTGTATTAAAGATTTGTTTAAGGATGGACGTTTTAAACCGTTTGACCAATTTGTAGAAGATTTTAATATTCCTGGAGCTCAGTTTTCCCCTTTCCTTTGGATAAGACATGCTGTTCTTTGTGAATTAAAAAAAGGTATAGAAATGCAAATGTCACAGATTGAAAAATTGTTGTACAAAGAGACTGTCTCACTAAATTGATTTCAAGGCTACATAGGACATTGTCAGTATCCTTAGACAAAGGCAAATTGGAAGTTAAAGAGAAAAAGGAGAGAGATTTAGGTAAAGAACTTAATATAGGAATGGAAACAGGCAGTTTAATAAAATGGATTTCTATGAAATTAAGACATCAGGTTGTTGAATTTAATGACGCCCCATTCAGAGAACATATTTATGTCCTCTTAAATTGCAGAAATATATAAAGGGATTGTTACTATACTATAATAACAGCAAGATACTGCATAGGGGGTAACATACATATACTTAAGTATTATATGGAGATCAAACATTTTCAAATAAAGGTTTCAGAAATTCTGTTATGCAAAGTGGGATCTTTAGGTGAGTTTAGATGGAATTTTAAGACTTGTTGATTACAGCAGTGGGAGAGAGAGATTTCTTGATATGTTTCAACTGTTTTTAACAATTTTTTCTTATGTTTGAACAAGAAGACATTAGAAGGCCAAGGGAGAAAGATGGTCTGTGTTATCTGTGGTGGAATATTTAATTTATCCTATGCCTCAGTATTTTATTGTTAAATATTCCAGGAGGGTGGTAGGACAGAAGAAAATGAATTAAAGCTTTTGAGGCATATAGGTCAGGTAGAAGTGATGGCCATATAAACGCACAGACAATGGAGGTGCTGGGATATGGCTAAGACATAGCATTTCCTGTATGAAAAGAAGTGAAAATCTCAGGGTGCTGCAATGCTACTGTTGTGCAAATTCTCAGGGGTTTAGTCCAATGAAGTACCAAATAAGCACTGAAATAATCACTAAAAGGGCCCACAGAGTTTTGAAAGTTTTCCCTGATGGCTGATTTGAGAATATCCTGAGTCTGCATGGCCAAGAATGGGAGCTGGTGCTGTGATTGCTACCAAATGATTCACCTTTGTGAGAGCTGGTAAGTCATTCCTATCTGGCTTACAAGGACAGAACGGGTCCTTTCTTCATTGCTGGTTATGTGGGGAAGATGAACTGAGGTTGCTGCTGGGGATTCTACCTGTGACAAAGCGTCAGAGTCCCAGAAAGTGTAATGCAGTGATATGTTCCCTCTGCAGCCATTTACTTGCGTATCAGCTATTGCCACCTCTGCTTGGGGCTCTTCTGGGTCTCCTTACCTTTTTCAGCGTGGTGGTAGAAGCTTGTCTGAGTCCTGCAAAGTAAGACTTTGCCTTGTTTCATTTTTTTCCATTGACTAAAAGTGGTACCTTGGCTGTACCAGTGAGATCAAAACAGTCTTATTAAGCAGGGCAAATGGTCAGGTTCGGCAGCCTTATAGAGGGGTGTCATATTTGTCTTCACTGGATATCGTGGTTGCAGGTGGTGAAGACACATGCAGCTCACACCTTCTACTTACTTTGTGCCAAAACCTCATCTCAGCTCTGAGACTGTAAATCGCATGTTCCACACAGTCAGTGGGATTTTTTGTGGCTGAGAATTTGGGTGACTAATGCCTGCAGTGTGTGTAAACAGACGGCAGCAATGCACCACAAGAATTGTAAGCAATCTGGTCCCTTGGCAGGACCTAGGTAGAGCTTCACCAGCCAGGCTCTCAGTTCGACATTAGAAATGTCGTTTTGGAGTTTTCTTTGCAATTCTGAGATCTGTCTGGGGGAAAGCTAAGTTTTGCTTTGATATTTGCTGCCCATAGTTGCAGCAAATCTGATGAAATCACAACCCTATCAGGCACGTGCTTATCTTCGTCCACCCACTTCAGCAGATGACAGTACTACTTCAAAAAACTCTTGTAAAATGAAAGGGGATATTTTTAATGTTGTATAAAGTTTGCTATTCTTCAGCTGGAGTTGACTTTTATTTTCAGTCCTAAATAAATGTGTTTTCTTCCTCCTGGCAAGTAAACAAATAAATGGAAGACCAACAGTTTAGAGAAGGAAACAAAAGGGAGGACTTCAAATGTAGTCTTACTAATGAGTTAATAAGCATGTTTGAATGCTAATAAGCACAAGTGGGTAACTGGATCATCTCCTTTCTATTGTCCACAGGGAAGCTACATTTAGGAAATTAATTCAAAATTCGTATTTAACTCACTTTTCTTATGAATTAATGTGCATATTTAAATCCACCGTGCAACAGTATCATTGACATCTGCTTTTTTCTGCTTCCTTCCTCCATTAACAATTACTACTCTCTGATAAAAATTAGAGGATGCACAAAATAATACTAATCATGAATTCTAGCACCGTCATGCAAAGATCATCGTTAGAACCTGCAATCACATGTTGTTGTTTAAATAAATGCCTGTAATTCTTGCCTTTGCACCTGGAGTATCTGTTTTCCCTCTGTGACATCAGTAAAGCCTTTTCCTACTGACTCGCGTGTCTCTTTTGCAAAAGGACTGGCCTTTATTTCTGAAAAGGAGTATCAGTGTTGCTGGGCGAAGGCAAGAAAGAGGAACCCAACTGCTGTCAGCTGTCAGGTAGGTTCACCTTTGGAAATGCGAGGCCAGTCATTTCAATTCCTTGCATTTGCAGGAATGGCAGAAAAAAATGTTTGATAGTTGTTTCTTCGAATCCTCTGTGGAGGGCTCGGCAGAGCAGTCATGGACAACGGCCGTGGAGAGCCGAAGGCTGCATCTGCATGGCCATTTCCAGTCCTCGTGTTCCCTGCTTTGAGACACTGGGTTGCTCTTCTCAGCTATGTAGATAACCATGACCCGAACCAGAGTGGTGAATCTGAGAAGCAGCTCAGGAACTACAAATAAGTCAGGTATCTTCTTGCAAGAGACGAAGCAAAAGGAATCGCTCTGTGTACAAACACGCAGAATAGGTTGACTTGCTGAGAGTATGATCCTGCCAAGTGCATGGCAGCTGGACGCAAAACCTCCTGACATGTCTCCGAGCTTGTTTTGCAATAGAAAACAATTTGGCTTTTCCTATTAATTTTTGTAGTTACCATTAAAGGCAGTGCCACAACTAACGTTATATCAGGCCCAATTACACTAGTGGCTGCTTCTATTTTTTTTTTCTTTCATGCTGTGGCATTTCCTTTCCCTTGAAAACACTCTTTCACTCAGTCTAGCAATTAACTGCTTGAACAGTATAATAAGGAAGCAATTAAGAGGTGACAGAGGAAAATTAACACTCCATTTCACATTAAAGGCCAAGTGAGTATCCTGGCCATTGTGAGTTAAACGTGTCTTTGAAAACCTGTAGTTTGGATGTATTTTCCTTTTGAATAAGAAGCCAGCACCATGTTTTTTTGTCTAGAGTCCCAATCTGAAAATGGATGATAACTAATTGGGTGCTGTCTGCTTAAACAGGCTGTATTAATTGCAGTTTGTTCTCCTATAAGTGTCAAGGAAAACAAAATCTTTGTAATGTGTAGTCACAATGTACGCAGCCTTAATTTGAATATGCATGTACCAGAGCAAATAAAGCAAACTACTGCATGCAATGTTGCCATGGCAGACAGTATTTGCATAATAAATAACAGCTATCATGAGACTTTCTTTATGAAGTTCTCTGCTGTGTTGTCAGCTATAAGGGCCTACAATAAAGGAGCCAATATTGAGAAAGTAAGAGTGTGTTTTGCTTGCAAATGCAACGCCCCAACCCCAGTCATTGTTAAACATACGTGGTTCTGGTGTTGCTGACAAAACCTAGGGGCCCGCATTGCTCTGCACACGCGAACACGTGAGCTACGCAGGCAATCATGCAAAATGACGCTCAAAAAGTGTTTTGCGTGAGGCCAGATTTTCCAAATCATTGCTGTGGAGGCTGCAGGCTTGGCATGGGGTGGCCAGCTCAGCCTGCCATGCAGCATCGGCCCAAGGCCCTCCTTGGTGACAGTCTAACCAGTGGGACAGGGCGGAGGGGGTTCACACCGCGCTACTTTTTATTGTATAAGCAGCCTAACACTCCGTCTGAGTTTCATGGAAGTTTTGATCGGGCTGGGGATGAGGTCAAGATGGCAGAGCTCAAGGAGCAGGACACGACAGTGAAATCACGTGCATGTTGCTACTAGTTGCAGAGGGACCGGGGTTGATCCCCAGAGCTGGGGCTGAGTGACTGTGCCGTCTTGCAGACCTCTGGCTTCGGAGCCTGCGGCTTCTGCTCTGTGTCTCCAACGTGCGTCTCTCCTGCCGGATCCCCTGTGCCAGAACAGGAGATGAGGACAACCCACAGCTATTTGTCTCAGTTCTGTGCCAGGGCAACTCTCTCCTCCTTTGCATCAAGGCCTTTTTGAGGCTCTTGATGCTGTTCTGTCCTCACTGCCTGGGATACAGACCCTTCAAGTTGAGTTGGTTAAATATATATATATATATATTTAATTCCATCTTCAGCTGAAGGGTTTCAAACCTCAGAATGCAGGAAAACTTTCATGATCAAATCATAAAGCTTTGTGAGGCTCCTTTGCTTTGGGGGTTCATTACAAATTGTAAGCAGTGGTTCACTGGTGAGTCACTGAATATTGATAGTCAGCTTGGGCCTGGTTCCAGGTGAACGTGTTGTGGAATTTGATATTGAAATCCATAACTTTGATGCAACACCAGCTGAAAGGGAGAGGTTTCAGCTAGGTTTTACTTTGAGCTTTTTATTTTGCTTCTGTTGAAATGGAGGGGAAACGCCGATGGAGGCGATCGTTGCTTCTGAAATATTAGGGATAGCAAAGGGAAGGTCTGAAGAGAAACGTAAGAAAGTGCCTAAGGATGGAATTAAAAGTAATAATAAATCCAAAGCTGAGACTGTGTGCTTGGAAGTCAATGAGGATGGGGAAATGTGTCTATTGTGGCATGGGTTATTGGCATGGTGGGGAGCATGATGGAAGTGAAGGAGAGGACCACCTTGAGAAGAAGGCTTCTGCAAGCGTCTGCTTCTGAAGCTGATGCTGCTGAGGGTAACCAGCCTGTTCAGAGATGGGTTTGTTGAGCAATCCAGTTTGTCATTTAGTTCTGAAAATGAGGAGAGGGTGTTGACTTACACACCAAAATAATCGGACTGTGGCCAGGAGAACCCCTCTGTTCCTCTTTGGTTGTGAGTAACAGCTTCCTGTTCCTGTACAAGGGAGCTACACCGAGACTTTCCAGATTCAGGGAAAGTACCGTGTTCTGGGAAATCTTAAATGAACAAGTGCTATTGAGGTTTGTATGCTTGGGTTTAATGAGCTTTGACTGGGACTTTAATTGAGTTGGTAGATATGACTTGACTGAAAGGGGGTTTGACTCAAGTCCTAACATCGGTATAGGTATTCTGATTTCAGTTATTTATTGTAAATACTCTTAGGTGTGATTTAAATAAGGAATTAACTCTTTTGTCCCATCCCAACATTTTCTAATAAAACCTGAGTGATGAAAAGGCTGGTAGTACTGGATATCGGGTAATACTGATTAGCAGACTTGAGAATTACTGCTGGTAACTCCCTGACTTTTCTGTAAATTATTGAAAAATGAAACAATGCTGAAACTCGTAAGAGGCTTTCCAGAGTGTGCTATCACTTACTAACATAAAGCAAAAGTTACTGTATCCCTGATTTAGTTTGACTTTTGGAATCTGCATGGGTTTTTGGATTTTATTTTTCTGAATTAATTGTATTTACTTACAGATGTAGTGTCTTCCCTTTGTCTTTATTCTCTTTAATAAACAGTAAGGAATAAGCTGACTATCAGTAGACGTTAGAAGTAAGCAGTCATTTTCAGGTTTTCTTTTGGTCTGAATATCAGAAATTATACCTTTATCTGGA
This sequence comes from Burhinus bistriatus, assembly GCA_013397275.1. Taxonomy (NCBI): domain Eukaryota; kingdom Metazoa; phylum Chordata; class Aves; order Charadriiformes; family Burhinidae; genus Burhinus; species Burhinus bistriatus. The sequence goes on along the minus strand of VYXH01008481.1, from coordinate 187,950 downwards.
GGTATATTTTAGCTAATGGATGGATCATGTAATTTCTATAGTACCTAATATCTTCTCCTAAATAGAAAAGAAAAAAGTCTCTTCAAACAAGCAACCCTAGACCTCATACAACAGCACAGCATGTGTCAATTCACACTGTGTCATGTGACATGAAACTACTTAATACAACCTGACTTGGAGTGACATTTGTGTTGCCCATATCATAGAATAAAAAAATAACACTTACTTTCACAAGTAAGTAATTATCTTTTCCAGTTGATGGTATTTTGCTGTTTGCAGGTCAAAATGAAAAACAGGTAAGGGTTAGTGAGCTACCTTGAAAAGAAATATTACAGTAGGGAAGAGATTTGATAAGGCCCTAACCGTGCTGGCAATATGAGCAAAAGAAACGGTGCCGTTCATGAAAGGATGGCTCTGTCTTTAGATGTGATTTGAACTAAAGTGGGGGGAAATCCAGAGAGGAAATCTCAGCTTTTGAACAACAGCTTGTGAGCTAATTAAGGCCAAAGGACAATTTTAAGGAAGGAAAAGTAAATATTATATATTGCCAAAGACTGAGGGCACATTCATGTTCTCCATTTAATCCCACACATTGCACTGCAGTAGATTGGTAATACACAGACTCCCCAAAGAAGTGGAGATCATTGGGCAAAAGGGACCAATTCTGGGTGCTCTCCTCCCATCCCCCCACTGTGCTGTAGCTGCTCATGTTGCCTGGCAAAGGGACAGTTCTCAGGTGTATTCTTACCCTGAAAACATCGAAATTTGTGGTGTATTCGTAAAGATCCTAATCTGATCCACAATTAAGAGCTGCAAGTTCTATGAATGCTGGATAAGCAAGTAGCTTACTCGTAGGGACAGTTATCCACAGCCTAAGGTACTTCCTCTGCTCGCAAGAAAATCCCCAGTCCTTCTGGAGGTTTTCCTAGTTAGATCGGATCTTCCACCCACAGGAGACCCTTTGCAGCAGCATCTCATGTTGACATGCAGTTGTCCACAGTTACAGGTCATCGTGTTCCAGTTGCTCTTAAATCATCTCCCCATTGTTTGTTCCTAAAAAAACCATCTGTAATGCAGGTGTGAGCCAGCTTGCAGAGCTTATCCATCATTCTCCATCTGCCCATGATGCTGTAGGACATTTTGCGTGATCCCTTTCCTGTACCCCAGGAACTGCAAGTGAATGTTACCTTCCAGAACTGGCTGTGGAAATAAGCTGATAATTGGGAAGATAGATGCAAAACATCCTGCCACATGCAGTTTCCCTGCAAGAATTTGTGTGGAGGGCAGCAAATGGCTCCATTTTGCACAACACTGGGTGATTTCTGCCAGCCTCCTCCAATGTTTCTTGGAGGAACTCTCCTCCTGTTGTAGTATCTCAAGCCCTGAAAGGCAAGAAACACATTAGCACTGTGATTTTTAAGATCCTTTTGGACACAACCTTGTAACCTTGTTGGTTTGTACAAAGTTGCACAGCTCAGAGCAAAATTGCACCTTGTCTAATGTGCTGGTACTTGTGTGTTTCTTTGACTCCAAAGTGCCGCGACATTGGAAATATTCATTGTAAATTTATTTCAGCTATTTTCACAGATTTTTTATGAAGCTACAAAAATAAGCTTGCAGTGAATATTTCTTGTTCTACTGCCATGGCCCCATGCTGCCACTGCCATGGCAACCATGAGATCTCCTCTCCTTCCCTCTCAGGTCTTGTCTGCTCGGCTGGGGAGCCTCTGTCTAGTGATGCCACACTTATGGCAGAATCACCTAGGTTGGAAGGGACCTTTAAGATCATGGAGTCTAGCCATCAACCTAACACTTCCTAAGCCACCACTAAACCACGTCCCTCAGCACCATGTCTACCTGTCTTTTAAATACCTCCAGGGATGGTGATTCAACCACTTCCCTGGGCAGCCACTTCTTCCAGTTTCCCAACTGTCCACTGTAGGACCTCCCTACAGTATTTGGAGATGGGAGCATGTCTCCCCTCTTCTTTCCACCCCAATTTAGTCCAGGGAAATAATCACATTTCTGCTGTGTGAAATTAGTGCAAGGGAAGAATGACACAGTAGTTAAGGTCTCCTGCTTGTTAGGTCTTCTCCAAGCAATTCCTGGGAGGGGCTAGGTGATACTTTGTGGCCATGTCTACATGTGTGACTGCTACACATTGTTTCTTGTTGAAAATGAACAGTTACAATGACTTTTAGATCAAATTTCAAATGCTTAAAAACGTAATATGTTTTATATATGTGATATGTCTTTTTCTTTACAAAGAAAGGAAAGGATATATCAAATCTTAGAAATGAACATAACATGACAATTTTGCAAACCACCATGAAATGAGGATTTATTAATTTGTTGATCTCCCCCAGGGACCCAAGTGCAATAAAAGCAGGAATTGTGCTGATGCGGGTGGAAGTGAGGAACATGTTCAACTTGAAGGCAAATGGTTTTGCTGTACAATCCAGGGATGTAGGCTGGATGAGCTCAGCTGTCACTCAGTCTGTTAATCCCTCAAATCTTTAGCGCTTGAGGATTAATTTCTCTAAATATTGTACCAAATATAATAGTCTCTCTAGCTCTCACACTATTAGATGTGTAGGAACTACAAGGAGCCTTTTGTCTCCCTAATAGGATTCAGCCCTAATTCTGAAGTCATAAAGCATGAGTTTAAAATATAATAACTTAAAAAAACCCCCAAAACATTTTCCACCGGTAGAAAGGTAACGGCTAGACAGTTGTAAAGCCCTAATCCTGGGCTCTGCTCCTGCCCTTTACCCCTGTCCTAAAGCAGAAACAGGCCAGGTGACAGTTGTATTTGCTTGCTTCTGCTTTATCCTGCTACAGAATATTTCCAGGGTGACAAAGAAGAAGTAACAGTGACGTGGTGCCCTTCCTTTGCCATATCCTGATTTGGTGGAGTGGGGATGGTGGTGTTGGGGTGGAAGGGACACCTGGATGGGAGGCACCCAGGTGTAATAATAGTGCTGAGCAGGTGAGCATGTGTAAGTGAGAAAAACTTCTGGGACTCACAGTTACGTGTCAGAGTTCCTGCTGGTCCTAGTAAGGCAATCCTGGTCGTTTTAACAAAATAGCAGTACTTTCAGGTGAGATTTTGTGTTTACAGTGCTATCAAGGCTTTCTCTTCTCTTGGGGGCTGCCTGTTACAGCTGGGGAGTGCAATAAGAGAGTTGACTTTGTAGTATTACACTTCCTTACCATACTAGCTTCAGACACACATGGTAGGTTGTAGGGAATCAGGCCTTAGGACTTGGTTTTGGGCTCACAGGGCGGTGGGATTGAAAACTGATAGCCGTATACTTTCTTGCTGTGGTACTGCTGTCCTGGCTGGGAAGTCAGGAACAGCTGGTGGAAGGGAATAACAATACAATTTCTGACTTCAGAATTGTCTCACTTGGCATTTGTGCCTTTATGAAGCAACTATTGCTATTTTCCTTTTCTCTCCTGTATCCCTAACAGGACCTGCAGATGACAAATCGTAACCAATTACACTATTACTTTTAACGTGGGCTGTATTGATTACCTGGACTCTGCTCCAGGTAGCACTGAGATATATCTGGTTTCAAACTGTTCTTTTCTCTTGGCACCAAGAATCAGTGCGTGGTGCATTGAAATGAACTCGAATTAGGGCAGGTGGCGTGTGATGTGCTGAGTGACAGGCCACCGCTTGCTGGGAGGCCATCAAAATTTGCAGCGCGCTGGGAGGGAATGTGGGGGCATATGCCAGCAGCCTTCTGCTGGAGCTCCCTGCCAGAGACCTCGCTCCCAGCCCTCGGGAAAACTCTTCCTTATACAGCTATATCCCACGCTGAGAGCTTGAGCTCAGGCACGTGGGTCACCATACCCATGGCTTCCCAGGAAAAGCCCCTCTGCTCCTAGGTGCTTTCTGCCTAGGTGTAGGACCATATCTCATCACAATAAATTGCTCCCCCCCCGCCTTCTTTTTTTCTGCATCTGCTTTGCTTTATCCAGATCACCTTCTGCTGGGCTGCTTTAGTTCCCTTCTGACATTCCCCATGTCCATGTTTCTTTGCAGCCAATTGATAAAACGTGGTAAGGTATTGGGCTAGGAGTGGGTCCCTGTGGGACTCTCGGAAAAATTTTGCTCATCAATGATATCCTGCTGTAGTTTGGGTTTCAAACGTGCGTTTTTGTCAGTTTAGGATCCTTTTTGTGATATCTTCTGCCAGGCTGCCTTGGTGTATTTTTAGTTTCTAAACCAGAAGAATGTCCAAGTCAAATAGCTGATGAAATATTTTCTGTAAGAAAACCGCAATTCACCAAACTAAAAGATGTTCTCAAGAATGAGTAGATTTTAAATAATATAACCAATCTGAAAACAAAGTAGGAAAAAAAAATCTGAAATACTGGCAATGAACAAGTTTCATTTTTCAACCCTAAAGGACCTTTTCTTTTGAAATATTAGCTCGTTTATACTTTCTGAGAAGTCAAACATGAGATAAAGCATTCTGCTTTCATAGCTCCAAAATGTTTTAGGTTAGTGAGTACTCACTATATAAATGTCTTCTCCCGGTTTAGGATGGCAAAGAATGTAAATTTCTAAATAAATAAATAAATAATTGGAATATTGAAGATTGCTTCTTGGTCACAACTACTTAAGTCCAGGATATTAAAACTTTCATCACAGCAATCAGATCTGCAATTTTACCCCAAATCATGATAATGAATTAGCTTTGAAGGTGTAAAGTGAAATAAAAATCTTTAAATTCAGAGCCAGTTAAGATTTTCACACTTTTGCCTTTAGGTGAAAGTGAATGCAGAAATATAGGAACACTGGATGCAAATGGTTTCACTGCTGTGGTTCCTAGCAATCCAAGAATAAATGGATATCTTTCTATAAAACTAATCTAATGAGATTTTGAAATAGAAAAGTCTTCTTTATTGGAACATTAATTAGATTCATTGAAAAAATGGGAAGCTGAAATTTTTGGTCTGTCAGCACCCTAGTAAAGACAGAAAACCTGTTACTATATGTCTGTTAAAAGTATAACAAGATCACGTAACTAGAAATTGAAGAAATCAGCAAAAATTAGCAAGAAAGCAGGCCATTCCTAAAGTGAGATTAATTAACCATTGAAATAGCTTCCTAAGGGGCACAGCACCTTTTCTACCACTTAAAGTCCTTAACTCAAGGTGGAATGTCTTTTTCAAGAAAATTCTGTAACAGTGCAAATTGTTCAACTAAGCTGTAGGAGTCACGGGGTGAAATGCTGTGTTATGCAGGAGTTCAGATTAGAGAGGATCGATGTGTTCTCCTTTGGCCTTAGCACCCCTGAGTTCAGGCTTCATGGAATGGGTAAGAGCCAGGTCTGCACGTTGAAGCGTGGCTGCTCTGGGAAGCTGAGGCTTTGAACGACGCGTGGGGTACGTGTGTGCGGTGTACGGACGTGCAGCTCTGTGCAGGTGAAGCACAGTGGTCCATTGTGAGCTCCAGCTGGAGCAAAACACGTCCAGGGAGGTTACAGGATGGAGCAGGCTCTGGCTTGTGGTTTGCACTTGTCTAGTTTTTCTTCTCCCTTCCCGGTTGCTCCCCACCTTTGAGTGACTGCTGCTTGCAAACCCGCTGTTGAACTCTGCCGTTGCTGAACCCGTATTAACCTGAAGGCATTAGAGAAATCGGTTGGAAAGCTCAAAACATTCTTGGAGGTCAGGAAAAAGTGTCTCATGAATGACAAAGAAGAAAATAGGAGTCAATGAGACACAATGGTAGAGGAAAAATATTCTCTTTTACAAAATCTGTTGGCTGAGGAAATTCCCCAGAGGAAGGAGAATAAGGTGCTTCCTACATGACAGTGAATGACAGCTTTTTCCTGTACTGTAGCTTGAAAGTCACGTTTTCCCCTCAAGAAGCAAGCAGAGAAAGGAGCGACAAACTCACTCACGTCCAAGCTCTTCTCCGTTTTGGTGTTCTCCATTTTAAGTCCAGATTTTCCTCTACTTCTGCTGAATCCTGCACCGGTCTTTGTTGCATAATAAGATTTGAATGAAAAAAAGACTGGGGAAAAGAGGAACGGACCAACCTTCTGCTTCCTGCCCTAAAAGCAAGCTCTCCTGGTTCTCTCCATGTCACCTGCTGCTGCAGCCCTTGGCTGATGGATCATCAGCAGTGGGAAACAGAATTCCCAGTGACACCAGGAGCTTCAGCATGGAGACACAACCATGCACCGTGGTGAAACCAAGAGGTGCCTGGTGCATTTGCTGTTTCACAGGATTATGGACTTCAGGTGTCCGCAAGCAATCCTGGAGGAGGGAAAAGGGAGGATAGAATCCAAGGCAGAGTGTAGGGTGCTTTGTGAGGAGTGAGGTCCCGGTCACCCTATGGAGTGAGAGGCCCTCCTCAGGCTCCTGTGGCTAGCTCTGGTTTTCCAGTGGTGACCTTCCTCCAGGAGCCTTCTCCTGGTCTTCGGACCCAGTGCGAAGTGGATGAAACTGCCCTGAGCAGGAGGACAACACAGACTCTCCACCATCATCACCCAGAGGGGTGGAGCAGTGATGTTCCAAGGCCATCACAGCTTTTTGTCCTCTTTTTCATGCGCAAGGCACTGAAAAGGGAGAAGAACTGGCTGCAATGTCTGATCCTGAGACGTCTGACTTCCCCTATGTGTATTTCCACATTTACAGGGTTCAGGCCGCTGCACAGACTGCAACCAGCTCTGCCTGTCCGTTTGGTGTCGCTCTATCCCGTGCTAGTATAGGATTTATTTTGCCTAATACCTGCTGCAGTATTTTTGTGTTTCCCTCTGATGTCTAAGGATGACAAAAGGTACCTGAAAGGAGACTGCATAGATTGTGGCAGGCTAAATATAACGTGCAGTTTTTTGAGCGCATATGGAGCCCCTTAGGCAACAGTTACGTGGTCTCAAAGCAAGGTTTGGTGAAATAGCTTGTGTTGGTTCCTTGGGGGTTATAGCTTCTTAGCAGGGAAATCCCTAGATGCACTGCCTCTTTCCCTTGACTGTCTAGTTTAACATCTTGTTTGCTTTTGTCTTGTATTATTTTTCTTTCCCTTTTTCAGTGAGCCTTAGTCACTGGCTTTCCTGGTGGTTTTGATGCCTTGGTCATGGCTTATGGCTTGTGGGGTGCTGCAATGGGGAGGCTGGTGTCAGTCCATCTCTTGTTCTTCTACTTCTGTTCTCTAAATTCAGCTTCAGGGGGTAACAGATAAAAACTACAAGCCTTCCCTGCAGGTCTCGCGATGGCCTTGATGTTCTTGTTTTTTCAGCTCCAGCCCCATAAACCTTCGAAGCTAACCTTGCAGCTGTGTCCTGCTAGGCTCTCCCACACAGGTCAATCTCATTTCTAGTTTTGATTGTTACAGTTTAAAGGTAGATTTTCCCTTTCTTTCTTCACAGCATTCAAATGCTAATTAGATCCCTTAAATGTCTAGGAAGTTATCCCAGTTTACACATATATGGTTTATTAACTCATGCTCATTTCAAACCTTTTCTTTGATGTAGGCTAATGGAATTATTCTTTTAGAATCACTTTTAAAAGGTGACTTCTCTTTCTTTCTCACTGGCTGGTGTTTCTCTGAAGCACGTTTGTGACTGTTTGCCTTTGGAAAAAAATACCTGCTTTTCCATGGGCTAACGCTAAGCACTCCTGGAGTTGCATACAACAGATAAACAGTTGCTTTCGATTTGCAGCAACGTAGTTTTTCAAGTTCACACTTTTACTCTTTGCTGAAACAATATTTTACCTCCCTTTCCATAGCTGCACACCTAATAAGACGGAGAAGACCAGGTTTGCAAAAATACATCTGCCTAGAGAATAGGGTCATGTGAGCCAGCATTTGTTTCCAGCTGTTTTCTTGTCATTAGCTTTTAATTTCAACAACTACCTGCTTGTGCCTCTCCTCTTTTTTCCCCACCTCAGGTATTTTGTGCTGTTACTGTGATTGTCAGTTCTGTTCTGCTTGAAAGGTTTCAGTGTATGTTGCCATGGTTACAGGTGCCAGAATTGGAAATAAATGAAGGGGGTATCAAGACACTGTTGTGACTCTGATGGAGGCTTAGCACTAAGATGTTAGCTATTACTTTGCTGGATTCCACATTATTTGATGACGGATCCATTTTAATAGAATATTTAAATGCTTGCGTGAATATAGATTGCACTAAAAAGGAATTATGCAGAACTGGATTTAAAGTAAATTAATTTTTTTAACAGTTTTTTTTGTTTTTAGTGAGTGCATAGCCTTTGGGACAGCCTGCAAGTAAGTGAACAGGGTGTCTAGAATGTCTCCTACTGCATGAATGGTATGAACATATTTGATTATATCTGCCACTGGATAATGGAACAGTATTGAGTATATTTCTTCCCAAAAGTTCAAAGAGAGAAGAGAGAAACTTTTTTTAGGAAGTAGGAATCTGCTTCAGAATGGTTTCCTATTCCTGAATGAGGAAGACACTTGGAAATTTGGTGCTCGCTGTCTCTCTTTTGTAGTCTGTGTAGTAGTTACACGTGCTTATAAAGGCTTGTGGGAGGCTTGTGATGGAGATGACTTGAGAGTTTCTGCAAAACTGGAGTTCCTTCTTCCATTTCTCATTTTATAGTCTTGAGATGTAAGCCAAATGACAACAGCAAAATTTGAATCAAATCTTAGGTCATTTTTTTAGCAACCTTTTCCCACATTGTTCAAAGTGATATTAGTTTGTTTTAAGTCCTTTTTTTTGATCAGATTGTCTCAATCAGTCAACCCCTCTCAGTGTGCATCCACATGTAGTGTGTTTCGTGTGTTGTTTAACCAGGGGGATGGGCGAAATGTGGAAGCACTACTAAATGTTTAAAATGGGTGGTAATATGTCACACATCCCAAGGAAAGTTCCTGCTTTCCTTTCCCAGAGAAGAAATGGATTTTCCCTTATTGGTGATATCTGGCCCCATTGAAGTAAGCTGAACAGCTCCTGCCCATGTGAAAGGAAATTGTGTGTGTGTATGTGAATATGTATACGCATACATTTATACACACGTGTAGTTATGTATGTATAATTAAAATCTTCCTATTTTTGAAGTAGCTTTAAAATTAAGCTGTGGCTTTCTAGTTTCAGAAATGTTATTTTGAAGCTAACAGAAAGAGGGCAAACAGTATAGTATTCTTACAGTGTTGATTAGTGATTTTAATTGAAGGGTAATAGTAATATGACATTTTACTAAAGGTCGAGGTTTTTAGAGTAACTCAATGTATCATCTTTAAAATGCAGGAAACTGGAACGATTTGAAGGCAGTTACTGTATTCATCCCTTCCCCTAATTCTATCTTCATTTCTTATTAACCCTTCCTCTAGCAAAATTGCTCAATGAGAGTATGCTACCTCTAGCCATTGGGATTAAACTTTGATAATACTGTTATAAATGTGGAACTTAGAAACTACACCCTCCACAAAATGCAGAACTTGCATTTACCCTCATCAGAGAGTTGCATTTATTCTTGAAAGCTGGCTCTCTTCTGAGGTGGATTAGAAATAGTACTCTATGTTAACCCCGGTGGGGTAGACAGTAAGCGTCTGTGATCTGATGCTTCAGTTGGAAAGTGGGAGGTACCTTTGGTGTCTCTTTTAGGTGACTCTGTCCTGCTTGGGCATAAAACAGGTAGAAGTGACTGTCTGGGGAAGGAGGATTTAGGCTATGGAGTGAATTAGCTAAAGGGAGGAACAAAGCTTGGGGAAGGAGTGGAACTTTTTTTTTTTTTTTTTTTTAATTAATGAATGTAGATCCCAAAAGGGAACTGAGATCTAAACCCTCCAAAATCACAGGTTCCTTAAAAAAAATTAAGACAGAGTTTAACCACATGAGATTGTGTCGCAGACCCATGAAAACTGCGCCTGGTGGCCAGAGCATCTCAGAGTCCATAGGTACTGACGTTTTCACCACCGCGATCAGTTAGACATACAAAGTTCAACTTGTTAATTATAGTGGTGGTCACCTTCAGTATACCTTGTGGCATTTATAGAAGGGCTAGCAGTTGTACCGTTTCCACTGCCTGCACTAGCTCATATAGAGCAGCCGGCGTAACTCCGCACGGCACTGAAATATGCTTCGCAGCCAACCCCTCAACGCCCTGCTCATATTTGTGAATTCTGCTCCACCAGCTGGATACCTAAAAGCCAAGCACTTAAAAGCCTGTGTCCTTTTGTCAATCTGGGCCTAAATTTTTCACTCTATATACTGCAGAGACTTTGTCGGGGGGAAGCTAGGGAAAGCAGCATCTGCTTTGTTTGAGCACTTGCTTTGTATAAGCAGTCAGCAAACACACAAAACTTCCACAAAACAGGGTATCATATTTTCCTGTGATTTTGCAATTGCCTGTCATTTGGTTGGGGGACATACGTGCGCATGGGATAAAAGGAGTTGCGTCAAAATCAGTGTTTACACAAACTCCATAAACAAAGCAGCATCTGCTTGGCTAGCTGCAGTGTTTCCAATTCATTGCGATACCTAATTGTTGTCAAACTGTTGTGTTTTCCTTGACACTGAATATAATTTACAGGAAGAGGTAAATGTAACACCCGTTCACCTGATGAATGAGCAGAGCAGAGCTTGACTTTAAAATTTTGACGATGGCTTGTACCTGATGAAAATAAGCTCGTGGAAATTACTTGGTGGTGGTCTCTCCCTGCGCTAACTCTGGGAATTATTGCTGCACAGGACAACAACGACCACTAGTGGCTAAAGCTGTTTTTCCCAAAATTGCTAAAACTGGAAGGGAAAAGTCATGGATTCAATACATTGAGTTAACGCAACACATGCTCTTGGATGGATTTTGTGTGCTAGGAGATAAAAACATGTCAGTGTTTTTGTGAGGTGCACATATTCTGTTCACAGCTGTGATTTGTCTCCTTTTTCCAGGACTGCTCCAAGCTATCCTCCAGCTGGCCGCTTGCCCTCTGGTCAGTATTAAGGCAGACTGCTCCAAGTCCACTTCTCCCTCCAAATCACTCAATTTTGCCCTTACTGTGTTTTTTATTGGCGCAGCTCCTATATTCATGCAAGTCACAAGCGCAGTGCAAGGTCTTCAGCAGGGAACAGCGGAGTGGCTTCCAGCTATCGCCCTGATACGGAGAATCCAGGTCTTACCCCCCATTTAGGTACACTGCATCAGTCCTGGGCACTGCAGTTCTTGCTTTTCCTGTTGGTTAACATCTTCTGTCACTTGTCGTTCATGCGCTTTTTAATTGTTTAGTTATTTTATGTGTATGCCAAGCACACGCTGGGGCGTTATTAGCAATACCATGTGTTAAGTTCACTCTATACGTTTTTAAACGCTATATTTAGGCATTTCCCAGTCTGCACATCTTCCTTGAACAATGCCACAGGTGTCTCATGTAGGCCTTTTGTTAGTTTGTTAATGGGCTGTAGGCATCCTGCTTGTTAGTCTATTATCTAGCCACCCATCATTCGTGCTCACAGGCTCCCCGTGACTTCACTTGTGCAGCCACAATAATTATACACCATTTTCTCCTGCACAAGTCTGTAGCGTTTCATGGACAGACGATGCAGGCTGCAGAATGTTACAAAGATTGCATCTCCCCAGACCAGGCACTGTTTCACCCTCTGCTTGTTCTGCATTGCCAGCAACATTTGCGGTGAAACCACGTCCCCCATAGCATGAAGTCAGCTCCGTTGAGGTGAAGGGACCACAGAGCATCCAGTCCCTTTTGCCTTTCCCTACCTGACTGTACAGAGCGCAAGGCAAGGGGAATCGGCCTTTATACATCCCTACCTGAAAATGTTATTCCTGCTGCCCCCCCACGCCCCATTTTAAAGTCACTGTGCTCTCTTGCAGTAGTTATTGCAGTACCACATGGCAGAGGAAGGTGGCACAGGAGGAAGAGGAATCCGAGGCGTGCTAATGAGTAAAGCTGCTGGAGTTCGGTTTGGGCACTGCTCTTCCTCTGCTGCCGCTGAGCCCAGTGTAAAGTTAGTCAAACCAGAGCAAAGTGGCACCGTTCAAATGTAAAACAGTAATGGCAGAATAAAATATAGATAATATAGGAGGGCACACAGAACCTGAGCTTTCTCTCCCTGGGAGCTGTCTTTGTGGTTCCTGCTGTTAATCCAAATACCAGTCTGCAAACGGAGTTTTCCACTGGTTCGGTTGATGCGCTGGGGAGCTTCAGCAAGGACAGGAAAGTCATTTGAACCATGGTGGAGCTAATTTCCCCTATCCATGCAAATGTGCGTAAGTCACTTTATTGTTAAGGAGCGTCAGGCGTGACTGGAGCGGGAATGTGCTCCCCAGCTTACTTTACAAGACAGTGTGTAGTTATTGTTCTGAATGGTCTCTGCAATGTGTAGTTGAAACCAAGCCAGGGGCAGAGTGCCAAAAGCAAGGGGGAAAAATACTTAAGGCAGACAGTTTGCCAGTAGCTTAGCAGCTGTCAACTAGTTGTTCCAGGAAGATATAAATATTTAAGATTAATGATACCTGCCTTTAACTCTCTTTCTGTGTATGCAATATATAATAATAAGTGTGTTGCTATACAATGCATGTGTTGTGTTTAGAGAGAGGTGATTATTAATTTAAACTGCTCAACAGAGTAAGCAAAAAGAAGATTGGCTGAACACCAAATGCAAAAACTACATCCTGTATTTACAAGAAAAGTTGTTTCTTTCCAGTTGGCCAGGGTGAAAGGTAAGGGGTGGTTCTCTGGTCAGGGCATGGACTTGCGCTCTGGAGCTGTTTCTTCTGGGGAAACTCCTTTCCAGGAAACCCCAAATCCCCTTTTTAGAGAAATGTTTCCTCTTAGACCCAAAGAATGACGATGTAACTGGTTAACACATAGCTAGATACTTAATTTCCACTGAAAGAGAGGAAGTAAATGGGAATTTCTTCCTCCTTAAGGGGGACTATTAGGATACATATTAAGGAGCTATACCTATCAGCAGGGAATGATATCCAGACCTAAGAGAAAACTTTGGGAATTTCCCCTTATCCTTCTTTGATTTTAACTGAAATATAATTTTTAAACAGCTTCCACTAGCTGGTCAGAAGACAGAAAGGAAAGACACAAGGATGGGGTGGCAATTTTCCTTCTATGTCTGCTTTTTGAGAACAGGGAGACTATATGAGCAGTTGGGCCCATAGTCCCATAGAAGAGCTTCTACAGGTAAGTCAGCCAGAAAAGAAAGGTCAAAGAAAGTGTACCCCCCTGATAAGCAGGACTGACAAACTCGTAATGATGGATGAGGAGAAGGCTGAGGTACTCAACAACTTTTTTGCCTCAGTCTTCACTGGCAACCTCTCTCCCCACACCTCTCAAGTGGATGGACTGCAAGATGGGGACTGGGGGAACAAAATCCTCCCACTGCAAAAGAAGATCAGGTTTGTGACCAGCTGAGGAACCTGAACATACAGAAGTCTATGGGACCTGATGAGATGCATGCCAGAATCCTGAGGAAGTTGGCTGATGTAGTTGCCAAACCACTCTCCGTTATATTTGAAACGTCATGGCAATCAGGTGAAGTCCCCAGTGACTGGAAAGAGGGAAACATCGCACCCATTTGTAGAAAGGGTAGAAAGGAAGACCCTGGGAGCTACCAATCTGTCAGCCTCACCTCTGTACCTGGGAACATCGTGGAACAGATCCTCCTGGAAGCTATACTAAGGCACATGGAGAACAGGAAGGCGACTCGAGACAGCCAGAATGGCTTCGCCAGGGGCAAGTCCTGCCTGGCCAACCTAGTGGCCTTCTATGATGGAGCGACTACATCAGTGGACAAGGGAAGAGCTATGGACGTTGTTTATCTGGACTTCTGTAAGGCCTTTGACACGGTCCCCCACAACATCCTTCTGTCTAAACTGAAGAGATACGGGTTTGATGGGTGGACTGTTCAGTGGATGAAGAATTGGTTGGATGGTCACATCCAGAGGGTAGTGGTCAATGGCTCAATGTCCAGATGGAGATCAGTGACAAGTGGTATCCCTCAGCATTCCGTATTGGGACCAGTACTGTTCAGTATCTTCATCAATGACATGGACAGTCGGATCGAGTGCACCCTCAGCAAGTTTGCAGATGACACCAAGCTGAGTGGTGTTGTTGACATGCCCGAGGGATGGGATGCCATCCAGGGGGATCTGGACAAGCTCGAGAAGTGGGCCGATGTGAACCTCATGAGGTTCAACAAGGCCAAGTGCTGGGTCCTGCACCTGGGTCGGGGCAACCCCTGGTATCAATACAGGCTGGGGAATTAAGGGATTGAGAGCAGCCCTGATGAGACGGACTTGGGGGTACTAATGGATGAAAAGTTGGACATGAGCTGGCAACGTGCACTTGCAGCCTATAAAGCCAAATGTATCCTGGGCTGCATCAAAAGAAGCATGGCCAGCAGGTGAGGGAGGTGATTCTGCCCCTCTACTCCGCTCTGGTGAGAACCCACCTGGAATACTGCGTCCAGCTCTGGAGCCTCCAACAGAAGGACATGGAAGGACAGAAGGACAGAAGGACATGGACCTGTTAGAATGGGCCCAGAAGAGGGCCACCAAAGTGATCAGAGGGCTGGAGCACCTCTGCTATGAGGACAGGCTGAGGGAGCTGGGATTGTTCAGTCTAGAGAAGAGAAGGCTCTGGGGAGGAGAGCCTTATAGTGGCCTTCCAGTACTTAAAGGGGGCCTACAGGAAAGACAAGGACAAACTTTTCAGCGGGGCCTGTTGTGATAGAACAAAGGGTAATGGCTTTAAACTAAAAGAGAGTAGGTTTAGATGACATATAAGGAAGAAATTTTTTACACTGAGGGTGGTGAAGCCCTGGCCCAGGTTGCCCAGAGAGGTGGTAGATGCCCCATCCCTGGAAAAATTCCAGCTCAGGTGGACGGGGCTGTGGGCAACCTGATCTAGTCGGACACGTCCCTGCTCATTGCAGGGGGGTTTGAACTAGATGACCTTTAAAGGCTCCTTCCAACCCAAACTAGTCTATGATTCTATGATTCTAATTTCCATCCTTTGATTTATGAGTAGATTGTTCTTGGGCCTTTCTGGCTAACCACAATGGGAAAAATCTTTATTCCTCCTTGTGAGAAGTCTCCAAAATCTTGAAATGGACACTGATTTCTGTTTCTTTGTCAGTAGGGTGAACTGTGGGTAATGGTCACATTCAAGCAACCTCTGGGATGGATGTGGTGGTGTTAGCTGGCTCTCCAAATGTCCCACCTATGCTCGAAAAAGTTGATCATTGATTCAGGGCTGAATTAAAATCACCAGTTTTGGAGCAGCCAATGTGGCCTTTATAGTTCTGTACCTTCAGGAGCTCCTTCTGTCATCCCCTGCTACTTGACAATCAGTGGAGAGCATCTACCTCCTGGGGCTGCAATTAGGCTATCCCTATGGGTGGTGCAGGTGAGTGTAGGAAAGCTATGCCCTTGTGCTGGCTGGCTGGTGGGGGATAGCTTCTGCTGCAGGACACAGATATGTTATATTAACATGGGGCATGAAAAAATATGTCCTTAGCACAGAGAATTCAGCTCAAGTTCATTCCTCCACTAAGGCACCCAAAAATATTTCAGAGGGCGTTTTTTAATGAAAATTAATGTATTGTCATAAATTCATTTTCTTTTGAAAGACTTATTTGGAAAATATTTCACCATTTCCAGTGTTTGCCCCAAATTAACTGGCAGCTTGGACACGCGTGTATTTAGTGTTTGAATGAAGCTAGATTGTTTCTGTATTGAAACAGGTCCTCACTCTCTGAATTAAAATACTTTTACATAGCTTCTCTTATGGCACTGGTTTAATTTGTTTCCAGTTGCTAGTCCTATTAGGGGGCTCTTTGTAGAGCCTGTGTTAATCTGCTCTCAGAAATTTTCAGAGATTCATCTGAAAATCAGCCTAATTGGAGCAGTTCAATGCTGATCCTTCCTGTGCCAATGTGCTGAGTGCTGATGTGCATTAAACCACTATGTCAAATAAAATGTACTTGGGATTGATTCATGTTAAAGGTAGCCTTTTATCTGATTGTGTAAATTTTGCTCTGTAGGGACTGTTACTGATGGCCCTTCTAATCACCCAGGCAAAAGGATGTTGCTTACACCTTTGGGTAAAGGCATGTGTATCAGTGACACACAAAGAATTTGCTTTGCCAGAGCATCTGAGCAAATAGATTCACTGGTTACTGAGGTCACACCTGAGGCTGCAGGTAGGGCTGGTGTCCCCATTACACCAGTAAAACCTTTCTACTTCTTCTGCCTCATGGTCTGGGAACAAACAAGACCAGATAGCTTATCACAGCCAAAGAGAAACGGCTTAAATGCCACGGTTGCTGGAGTGCAGGTACTTCTCCCGAAGCGTCAAACTATTTCAGATGGCCTTTTGTAGGAAACCATGGTACATTTGTGGACATTTCATATATGGAAAGAAAAGAAAAAAAATAAATTAATTAACTAAATAATCAGCTAAGTCTGAGTTAGGTGCTGGGAGCTATCAATTCAGCCAAGGAAAAGTGCCTGCACCCTGCGGAGGCAGCATGACCAGCCTTCTCACCACCACATCCAGAAAAAGGAAAGATGCTTTTCATTGTAAACACTTCTACAAGTGCAATTCTTCTAGCTTTTTTCCTGCTTCTGTTCTGTTTTTTTCTCTGGAAACATGGCACAATTTTGGTCATGTCAGCTGCGTGTTAGTAGGTGGCAGTCTTGATCAAGTTTTGGAACACAGAGGAATTTCTCTCCTTCCTTCCTAGGCGGGCCCTGAAAATGGTGCAAACCTCCTGCTAAGGATGCACTACCTGGGCGTAGAAGGAGCCGTGGGCTCACTTTCCTATAGCAATGTACACGTACTGCACTGGCAGCAAACCTCCCATGAGGATGTTTTCCTGTGTGACCTCATTTCCTCCTGGAATGTGAAAACGGGTCTTATTAAGCAAGGTGATCAACTGGTTTCAGACGTCAATGCTCTTCCACAGTAACGAAGCAAATGGTGCCCTTCAGGTGGTGTAATTAACCGTTGCAGCCCGGTCTTGCACCCAAAGGGGCTGTTTGCACGCGTGGGCGCCTGTGTTAGAGCTCTGCTTGAAAATCTCCTTAAGCGACTGCAAGGCTGCTTAACTACAATTATTTTCCAGAAGTAAAGTGTTGCTTTACTAAACTAATATCGACCTCTGAGACACCTCCGTCCCTGTGGCCTCAGCTCGTGGGCAGCAGGGACATCCCTCCTCTCCTGATTGTTCTTCCAGTGTGGTGGTGGTAGTGGTGCTAATGGGGACACCTGAACCTCCCTTTTAAGGAGAAGCTGTGCGAGATGTTGTTGTGCTGTAGGTGTAGGCTGGGCACACTCTGGGCTGCCTCCACGTGGGACATGCAGGGGGATGTCTGGAAATGCTGCCCTCCTTGGAGGGTCCTTGGACATGAGTAGCTCAAACCTGGGCATCTCTGGGCATCTCTGGTGGGTTTGTAAGGTACCTGGTGAAGCTGGAAGTCACACAGAGAGGTGACATTGCCAGGGCTAAAGTGTAAATGTGGTGATTTTTAGCTGCAATTACCCCAACTCCATCTGTACCCTTCTTATAGGCACCTTGCTGGTTCTGGCTCTGAGTCTGTCTCTCATCTGTCAAAGATGGGTAAAAGCATTTCACCACTTTGTAGGATAATCCAAGGTTAGTCTGCAATGGCACTGTGGACATAGTCCTTGGGCTGCTCGGAAAACTGAGCACAATGGTGCAAGAACATCTCTCCCTTGGAAGAGGCTTCGTGGTAGGGAAGGGCTCATCTGGGAGATTGAAAATCCAGGGAGACAGTTCTTGTATTACTGTCCTGAAAGGAAGATGACCTGTTTAGCAGGGACTAAAACATTCACCCTGAGAGGTGTGAAACCTGCTGAAGTATTTTTGGGGTTGGTTCTGCTGGAGGTCTCCAGGGAGAGGAGATATACACACACATATAGGTGTGCTTGGATCACCAGGTGCCTGAAGCATACCTACTGTTGGCTTTACCAGGGCAATTTAGAGATATAATTCCCTCAGCGAGGCAGAGCTAAAATGCTGTGAGTGGAGGAGTGGGCAGGAAACGCAGATGCCACAAGCTATAAACCCTGTGATGCTGCCTTTGGCCGTGGGAGGGGAGAGGGAGGAATGGTGCCCGTGCCTGCCTGCACCTCTGTGCAGGAGCCCTCAGACACTTGTGGAGCATTTCCCCTCTCCTCTTGCCCCCTTGGAGGCACCCAGCTGACTCACTTCTCAAGTCTCGCCTGTCTGATTTGACCTCTGTCTCTGGAGAAATAAATGGAAGGGCTTACTGATTGGGCTTAAAAGTCCTTCTGTGTTTCTCCTTGGATTCTTTCCCAGTCTGATTTGTCTGTATCAATAGACAGGTCACCTTTCTTTGCTTTCAAAGTTGATGGCTTTATGTTTGTCATCACAATATGTCTCTCAAAAGTTAGCCAAGACAGATGACTTGCATACGGGTCTACCAAAGAAAGATATTTTTAAAGTAATCATCTCCATTACAGATAAATGGAGTAGAAAGTGGGTGATGGATAGTACATTTCTTTCCAAGAAACCTCACGTAACTAGAATATCACTCCATTAAACTGGGCTGAATGGTATAATAGTCATCCAGTGATTTGGAGAGAAGCACTATTTTTAGCCTAGCGTTAATCTGAATGGATGCTTTCCCCAGGTTTTAAATTATTTATCCCTTTGCTATCTTGCAAGTTTGAGATAACCGTGGTTTTAAGACCAGCTGTAATCCACTTCATGAAGGAAAGATTTTGGGTATGGAGAGATCGGTGGTGTACCTGAGGCACAGCAGAGAAGCCGGTCCTAACTCCAGAGGGAAGGTGAACCACAGAGCCGGTTTGTTAAGTGTGTGGCACATGCGGCGTGCGTGGGGGAAGACAGTTTGGAAGTCAGCTGAGACCTTATTTTCATTTCTTAAGAGACTCTCTTGTTTGAAGCTCTATCAGACAAATGGATTAAATCATATCTTCCTACACTTGGGCAATTGCCACAGGGCTGCGAATAAAGATTTCAAGCCATGAGGGATATCTGGCCTGGCCTTTCCTCCTTGGACAGCGTGAGGATGGGACTGGTGACCTACTCCTGTATTCCCCTCTCCTCAACTGGAGTAGCTGCTTTGTGGGTTTTATCCTTAACCATCTCCTGAGGAATTTTGTGCCATCCTCTGGCTGCTACAAAAATTGGAGTGGGGAGAACGTAGGGTTAAATAATAATGGGCAATTAACAAAAGAGAAAGTTATGGATTCCTCCTTGTTGCACAAATGTACACTCAGTTGTCCTATTGTTTGTGTCTAGTCTCACCTTGCACAGCACTGCAAAACTCTTCGCAGTCCACAGGGTGGCTGGGAGCTGCTGGCAGAGCTCAGAGGGTTGTGATCAGCGGCACAGAGTCCAGCTGGAGGCCTGTAACTAGTGGGAACACTCCCAGGGGTCAGTACTGGGTCCGGTCTTGTTCAACATATTCATTGATGACCTGGACAATGGGACAGAGCATACCCTCAGCAAGTTTGCTGATGACACTGGGAGGAGTGGCTGACACACCAGAAGGCTGTGCCACCATACAGCAAGACCTGGACAGGCTAGAGAGTTGGGCGGAGAGGAGCCTAATGGAGTACAACAAGGACAAGTGTAGGGTCCTGCACCTGGGGAGGAATAAGCCCATACACTGGTACAGGTTAGGGGCTGACCTGTTGGAAAGCAGCTCTGTGGAAAGGGACCTGGGCGTCCTGGTGGACAACAGATTGACCACGAGCCAGCAATGTGCCCTTGTGGCCAAGAAGGCCAATGGTAACCTGGGGTGCATTAAAAAGAGCGTGGCCAGCAGGTTGAGGGAGGTCATCCTCCCCCTCTACTCTGCCCTGGTGAGGCCACATCTGGAGTACCATGTCCAGTTCTGGGCTCCCCAGTTTAATACAGACAGGGAACTGCTGGAGAGAGCCCAGTGGAGGGCTACAGAGATAATCAAGGGAATGGAGCATCTCTCTGATGAGGCAAGGCTGAGAGACCTGGGTCTGCTTAGCCTGGAGAAGAGAAGACTGAGAGGATATCTCATCAATAGCTGAAGGGTGGGTGTCAAGAGGATGGGACCAGTCTTTTTTCAGTGGTGCCCAGCGACAGGACAAGGGGCAACGGGCACAAACTGGAACACAGGAAATTCCATCGCAACATGAGGGAAAAACGTCTTTCCTTTGAGGGTGGCAGAGCACTGGAACAGGCTGCCCAGAGAGACGGTGGAGTCTCCTTCTCTGGAGACATTCAAAACCCACCATGATGCATTCCTGTGCAACCTGCTCTAGGTGAACCTGCTTTGGCAGGGGAGGTTGGACTAGATGATCTCTGAAGGTCCTTTCCAACCCCTGCCATTCTGTGTTTCTGTGATACTGGATCTTGGCGGGAGGAAGATTGCAGAAGTCCTCTGAGAACGAGGCATCTGCGTCTGGGAAATAAGCAGAAGACATGGGAGGAATAAGGCCTCCACTCTTAGTTTCTGCCTTCTTATCTTTGTTTTGGGAAAGAAGTACAGGAAAGGTTTCCAACAGAAACAGTTTAATCGGAGTAACTTTTGGCTCTTCTCAGCCATCAGCAGATTTTCACGTGTGTGTGTTTGTGTAGCATGACTCTTGGTAACTTTGAAAAGTGGGAAAAACTAATTTCAGATCTTTCTTTTCTGAGGCCTGAGAATTTCAGTTTATGATAGAGTGTGGTCCCTTTAGTAAAGCAATCGGGTTATTGGTCTGGCACCACCAAGCCATCAGCAACTTTCTCAGCAACAGTGCACATATCTGGGGTACCAGAGATCTGGCGTTACCCCTCCACTGAACATTGCATCACGGCTTTTTAAAATGATGAGGTGGAGAGGTAGGAGCAGAAGGACCATTTGTGCAATGACAGCTTATCTTGGGGAGCAACGCAGAGGGAGAAACTCCGACTTCTTGGTGGAGAGACTGGCAAATCACTCTTACAGCCCTGGACTGCGATACTGGCTCTGCGTAACCCCGGGAGCACAAAGGCTCCGTGCTGTACAACGGCAGCTTCTGCATGGCTTTGCAGTCAGTGCCCAGTTTGTGCTGTCTGAGATGAGACACAGTGGGAATTTATGGCTGTGATGCAAGATCTGGGTGGTAAAATTTTTATGGACTTCTTGCGGGAGCCAGAGTAATAGGGTAACTGTAAATCTTGAAGGCGATGTCTATAGTCTCAAGAGAGAGCATGTCAGTGATTTCAACGAAGTGATTTCTTTTAATACCAGTAACTGTGCCTACAGCATAAAAATCCACCCTGTGTCTCACTGACTCCCAAATCCCATTTGGGGCCACATCCTGTCCATCCACAAGATGGCACTCTGTCCTCGTGTTACTCGGAATTTGCCTTTTCCTCCGCTCCATCTTGTTAGCTGCTATAAATGGGAACTGTCTGGATGTCCGGGTGTTACTCTGTTCATTCTGAGTTAATCCTTTTCTTTTATAACTTGCTGTTAATTTGGAAATAAGGTAGTGCTAAAATGCTCTGAAAGCAACTAATAGAGCAGGTTCTGCTGTGACCTTAGTGTTATAGTTATTTGTAAAAGAGAGTCCTTTGGGAAAATTTGCACCTGACATGTAAATATTTTAATGACATCTAATTGGATCTTGAAAAAACTTCCAAGCATTTTAACTTTCTGCTTTAGTATTCATTCTCATCAAATGTGCGTAGTTACAGCACTGTATAAATCCAGAGTGATGGGGAGTTATTCCAAGCTTCTTCCATCAGGAAAACCTCAGCAGAGGGTTGCTGCTGGCTCTGTTACAGTGCAGAGAGCACCCTGTGGTGACAAGGACTGTCCTCTGTAGTGTGAACCCTAAAAATGAGTCCTAACAGATGTAAGGAACAAGATAAAAATCAGTGGGAAAAATGAATGCTAATCAGAGTAATAAAGACAACAACATGCAATCATCTTCTGATACAGACGTTAAAATAGATATGCTAGAGCAAAATGGCACAATGTGTAGAAGAGACGAGGGACCTATTGAACCTATTTTAACTAGCTAGTCTACATAAAACGGCCTCTAAATTTTGGATTTTCTTCTGTTTGATTTTTTTCCCCCCAAATGGCTAGTTGCTCTCCTTTGGAGAAACAGAGGCTGAAGGTGAGTCTTTGCAGCTGAGACTTCAAAATGTTTTCTTCAGCGCTCACAGGAAGTTACACAGGGAAAAGAAGTATCTCTTCTTGGCAGTCCTAGCCTCTTCCAAGCCAGCTTATAGCCCAACATCCGGCTCCTGGCCCTTAATGCAATGTCCTAGCAACATTTCCTCACTGTTTGGTCCAGCTGTTTGGCATCTGCTGCTTCTTGCTGAAAGGCGGCTGTAACTGAGTGAGTCCTTGCCTTGCTGCTGCTTTGGGCTGTGTGTTCCAGATTTACACAGCAAGTTCATTCATTGATAAGTTCTTACTGCCCTGGTTGTTGCACAAAGGTCTCTTCTCCTTTTGCCTTGTTTTAGTTTGGATTTTGATGCAGTTCTCTGTCATTTCAGAATTTCTTTTTAGGAGTTTTCAGTATGATGCTACTGGGAAAATCGACTGGGGAACCTTCTGTGGGAAAAAAATGGCACTTAAACTTGGTAGATATTTCTAGGGACATCTGTCTTCACTTTTCCAAATGGCTCTGTGCATGCCGGTGCAGTTTTATTCCCCTTTCTGCCAGTTCTCCAACAGGAGTATTAGAGTCTGCTCCTGTGTTTCCCCACATGATGAATTTCTCAGTTGTAAATGACACTATTGGTGATGGGAGATGGTGGTCCACATCCTGTTCCTAGTGATGTCTGCATCCGTTAGAGACAATGAGATTATTCTAGATTGAAATTGAAGTTTCTATCCTATACAATAGTGTTTTTTACTGAAACTGTAAATCTGGAAAATGTTTTGGAGTTGCCAAAATGTCTTGTGCAGTTTTCATTTCAACTCAGACCAACAAACCCAAATGCCAGTTCTGACTGTATTACAAAGTTTTAACTTCTAACACTTTCCTTCTATTTTAATTGGGAAATTTCATACTATAGCTTTAAAAAGCCTTTATTTCATTTGAAATATCATGAGTTTTCTGCAAATAAAAAAAAAAAAGCTTCAGTCTGCCAGAACAGTCTTTCTCCTCCTCAGAAACTGCATTTGCCCTTCTCCATATCGAATTTCTGAAAAACTGTACTCCTTCCTGGAATTAGTGTACTAATTTGATTACAGCACCAAAGTCTGCTTATGCTCCCTGTTCTCCTTTTGACTGGCATGAGCCAAGGCAGGATTTTACCATTTTGCTCCTGTAGGGTGGCCTATACAGACAGGCTTGTTTGTTTAGCAGAGCATTCATGCTAAATGATACCAACAATGTTAAGTAATGAAGTTTGCTAATACATTTTGATGAACAAAGACCGATTAAACCAAGAAGAGCACAAAGTAGTGTCATATCAATATTTAATGTAAACTTATGGATTACATTGTTCTGGAGACTGCTATCAGAGGCACTTTGAAACCACATGTGGCTCTTGATAGCTAGGCAGAGCCAGGTTCAGCCAGAGACGAGTTCAGACTCCTCTAATAAACGCCCCTCCAGGGATCACTTTGAAGTGGTAAAATTTTATGAGTACCTAAAAAATCAGAGTTCTGCAGTCAACAATAAGCACCGTTGTATTTCCTCTCTGCCCTAATGAAAAGGACAGAATATGTATTTTTAGTACCCTTCTCCAAAATGAAGGTCAGATAACACGGTTTTGAGAGAAAAACAATAAATGAAGCAAAGTGTTCACAGGGAAAGGGAACCTTTGTTGCTGCATCGGTCTCCAGATGCTCTTAGAGCAATGGATTTGGAAGGAAGCTGTTTGTACCAGCTGCTATCGGTGACGTGCGCCTGGGCTGGAGAAGCTGCTGCTCCGCTCCATGTTACACAAACGGATCGATCTCCGTGTGTGCTGCGAGCACTGGAGAGAACAGCATGTTCTGCCCTTGGGTTTTACGAGCTTGTGCTGCTGGCGCGGCCGCGAAGCCCCCACCTGCCGCTAAGTGCGGTAAGTGCCTGCCCATCTTTGCTCTTCCTCCTCGAGTCTCTGCTTATCTCTTCCCATTTTGGCAATCGGATGCAAAGTGAGCTCCAGAGGTAACCTTGATGGCTTGGCAAAGCGGGAGCCACGGAGATGATCTCCGGGTAGGAATTTCCCACAGACGAAGGAGAGGCTGGTGGAAGACCTCACAGGACAGAGAGCATTTGAAGAGGGAGAGGAGAGAGGAGAGGAGAGGAGAGGAAGAAGCAGCTATATACCCACTAGAAGAGGGTCTGAGTGGCCCATCCACTTAANAGGCGGAGGGGAAGAGGAGAGGGGAGAGGAGAGGAGAGGAGAGGAGAGGAGAGGAAGAAGCAGCTATATACCCACTAGAAGAGGGTCTGAGTGGCCCATCCACTTAACTAAAATCAGTGGTGGAGACTGTTTCTAGCACTCACCACTTCGGCAGAGCTTTTCACCTGGTGATGTTGGTGGGTGTAATGACACATGCTGTACTGGAGCTGTGTCCATTTTGCAGGTGGGGATGCTGAGGCTCAGAAGGGCGGTGGCACTGTAGAAACCAAGAGTACAGCTCCTGCCTGCTGACTCCTGTTGCATTCTCCCTTATCAGCCAGGGAATGCAGCCAAGAGCAGAAGGTTTCCTGCATGGAAGTCAGGACTGTGTCTAATGTGGCTCCATAATTGAATTTGGATTCATGTAACCAGTCAGGAGCACTTGAGGATAGCACCTCTGCATCTGTAATCCCTCCTTCGATAAGAAAGGAATATCTTTAGGGTCCCAGATCCCTCTCTACATGGGAACGCACTCCAAAACAACCTATATCACAAGCCTCCAATGTCACAAGCAGGCTCTCCCAGGTTAGCCTCACCAGTTCATGACTGGCAATGACTTGACTTGCTGAATGTGTGCCATGCATCTCGTGCAAACTTTTTTTAGGAAAAAAGTTTGAAGTGGCAATTTGCAGTTAAAAGAGTCTTAAGCAATTGCAACAATGGCAACTTAGAACCTACATTTCCAGAAAGTTTTGTAATGCTGGAGACATCTGTGTTTTGCACTGTACCGGGTTTTATTTTCAATCATTTTTCTCATTAAAAAAATGTGTGTATCTCATTATGTCTTCATATCTGAGCCAGCATTTAATTCTCTGATTGCATATGGTCGGTACAGCATGTGCCATTACACCCACCAAAATAATGAAATGACAGTTCTCTTTGCAAAGTAGAAGACTAGAAATAACTTTCTGCTGAGAGATGCTATTAATTTTTCTCTCTTTTTTTTTCCCCAATAAAAGTGAATAGCTAAGTGGCCATGATTCAGATCTCAGAAAGTGTTTTCTGTCTTGTCTGTGACTTGTCATACAAGGGCTGCACTGCAGCTTTGATATTTATGGTATATTATACCCATGTAAATGTTATTTTAAAAGACAACGAGGAATAGCTGTCTTTTGTTTTATGCATTATTTATTGGCCTCTTACTCTTTCCTTTATCCTACAGATTTTATTTTTTTTTAATCTTTCCCCTTGATGTTACAAAGTAATAAGCCTAATAACATAATTCGCATTGGAAAGGCGTTCCCACGCTTCCCTGTGCAGGTGGCCAGGATCTGAGCGGGCTGTGCCCGGCTGGTCCCCTCCGCTGGCCGGGGCTCTCCCACAGACGTGGCTGCGGAACCACGGAGCTCTGTGAGCGGTAGATGGCTCTGTCAGCTCTTCCTCGGGAAATCACAGCTTTATTAGAGCACCTGGGTTTTTCCCAGTCCTTTTTCAAACTTCATCGCTGCTGTTCATCTTGTGTTAATTATTTTTTCCCCTTAGTATTTCCTCCACCTTAGGAAAGCTTCTTTCTGCCAAATGCAGAAAATTTCTTGTGGTTTGTAAAAAGGACTTAAAATTAATGCAAAAACAGTGAAAGGCAGCATTGGGGTTCTCCACTGGCTGGACAACAGAGTGTGAAAGCAGCACTTCTGGCTCAGCAGCATCATCTGTGAGGGCCAAAAGAGTTTCCATTAGCCCAGGGCAATAAATACCCATCTGCTAAACACATATGCTGCAAACCTCTGGTTATGCTGGTGTGCAACAGTCCCAGTTATTGAGGAGGTGGTTTGTGGATGGGAAGTTTCCCTTCACTTAGGACTGGGGAGGATTATTTCACAGTAATACAGCAATATATATATATATTTAATGTTGAGTCTAATTTGTTCGTTTTCCTTGTTAATTTTGTGTCTTACGTGCACTAGTAGGAGAAACCAGCCTGTTAACTCTTGCATCGGCCGCCTTGTGCCTGTCTCAATTCATGGCAGATATTCCTGTTGCTCATCCCAAACGTGAGGCAGCTCCTTTAGGGAAAGAGCTGGTGCGGAAGAGCCACAGCACTGCCGCTTTGTGCTGGGGAGTCCTGGCAGTGCTCTGGGGCTCAGGGTGGGCAAACAGAGCACAGGGGCCCATTTCTCCATGTCCCTCTGTTCCCCGTGCTTACAGGTCGATCCGTGTATTTTGTCAAAGCTGCAGTGACCTGTTTTGTTGCCTTTATCTCCTTGCTGCAGTCTAAGCATTGAAGCTTCTGGAGATAATGAAGAAACAGCTGTACATTCGCCCCGGAGGTATCAGTTGCAATTTAATAATATTTTTCCTTTATTACTTTTTTCCCCCCCTTTCTACATGAACTGTGATGACATCCCTTTGAGCAGCTGTTTCTTTCCATCGCCATTTTATCAGGTCCCGTGTTGCTTTAGAGTGATTCTTCGCAAGCCCATTGTGCTGATTACCCTGGTTCTGCATTATTGGCTTATAAATAGGCTTATTGCTGTGCAGTTTGGGCAGGGATTGGACTAGGTTTTCCAACGGGAAGGCTCAGTTGCAAGCATGAATCACATGGAAAAGACACGTGCCAACCAACCCAAAAGTCATTGTGAGCCTCATCTTGTCAGTGTTGTTTATTCCAATATACTTTGGTGAGTGGATCTCAACAAGTGAGACAACCCCAGGAAATGGGTGGGTGTTTGTTCAAAGGAAAGTAAAAACCAAATGTGCTTTTAACGGGGTTCACCTTTCAAGGTGCCAGTTGTTGTGAAGGGATCTGTTTTCTAGCCTGCCCCTGATCTTTGAAGCTACACTCCTATGTTTTCTTTCCCTGATGTCGACAACGTGCCTGGGAATATGGTCCCTAATATATCACTTACCCCATTTGTTACAGTCTGCAGTGACACATCCTTTTTACTTTTTCTAGTAGGTATTTTTTAAGTAAAAGAAAAGGCAGACTTCTTAGCAGCAGCTTGGTTATTCATCAATATTATTAGATTCTCCCTTCCCTCTCCTGAAGCTAGGAATAGAAACCTATGAAATTACTGTGGAGGATGCGCTCTTAAAACAAAGTGCCGAGTAAGGAGGATGTAAAAAACATGTACCGCTGAAATACAGAAAGAGATTTTATGCACCAATGTTGGGGGATTATTACATCCAATACTCAGTGTATGAGCTGGCAGGACCCCGGCAGGGGAGAAGCATGAGGGAGCGGGGAGGGTACACCATGCCTGTCCCCTACTGCCGGTGTGGGGCTCGCCTCCCACCCGAACAAGGTTGGTCATGCGAGGGGAGCGCCTGGCTGGACCTGGCAGGGGATAACAGCTGCTTTTGAGAAATATATCGGGGTTTCTTCCTTGCTGCCAAAGCTGAGACATACACAAACCCGGAGAAGAAAAATACCTTGGAGAGGTATTTTTGTCGCATCGCAGGGGTACAGACACCTTGCACCAGGATGGCTGTTTGCAGATGGGGTTGTATTCCAGCTGGTTTGCCCAAAATGAATCAGGGAGTGGACGTAGCCACAGGAATCACTGCGCTTACAGCCCACCCAGGCTGGAGGCGGCGTGGAGCATCCTTCCCAGTTTGATCCTAGAGGGTAACTGCCTGCTGGCCCAGCCTTGGGAAAAGAGCTGTGCCCTGGAGAAGTGCTTTTACAGTGTATATATTGCTAGTTCTTCCTGATCAGGTTCACACTTTTTTTCAGCAGGTGACTTGAGGAAAATAAATCTGCAAGCAGAGGATGTACCCAGACTGCTGGGAGTTTGAACAAGAGCTGGTTGGAGGGAAAAGTACTTGAGTCTCCATCACACCCAGCCATGGCCACAGGTAGCTTTTCAGGAAGAGCTCATGGCTCTCTCTCTTTGGGAGCCTTGTCCCAGCCAAACACAAGCCTGGGAAACTTCTGGTTGGGCAATACCTTATCTCTCATTTAACAAGCAGAGAAACAAAAATGCAGCCCTCACTCCAAGCCTGTCATAATATATATACAGATGCAAGGAGTTTAACAGGGCAGTACAGGAGGTGTTAAAGCTCCTGTAATCCCATCTGTGCTGCAATTACAAACTGACCATCTTAGGCATGAAGGGGAAACTGGAAAAACTGCAAGGTGCAAGTGCTGTACATGGGAGAGAGCCGGTAGTCCAGCCAGCACCGGGGGAGCGGCTTCCATCCTTCAACTGTGGCTGCTTTGCTTTTTCACAGTCTATGACATGGAAACACAGCTGCTGTTATGTTTCTGCTGCAAACACATAGCTTGCAGATGTGGTACTGCCTAGAAAAGTCCTGGGCTTCCCAGGAAGTTATTGTGCTGGCTTTCTCCCACCTTTCTGGCGTGGGTTAATAAGGGCACAGGGTGCTGGGTGAGAAAATGCGGAGCTTTTCTCTTTGCAGTTTTCACAAGCGCAAGGTTCACCTGTGGTTCAGTGTTTAACTAAAATTAAGGCTGACAGCTTTGCCCTATAAATTAAATTAATGAGATGTTTGAACTACTGCTGAATTGTTTGTGCAGATCTGTGCTGCTTGATATTGTCTCCATGCTCCCTTCCCACGGACACCCTCCACAGCTGCACTTGCTCCCCTGCCCATGCTGGGATTAAAGGAGCGGTCATTACTGGTGCACTGTGTGTGTGCCAGGAGAGATGGCCACACAGAAACTCCCTGCATCATGCAGGGCCACTCCTGTGCAGAAAAAAAAGTTTGCTTACTGAAAAAAGAAAAAAAATTAAAAAAAAAAATTAGAAAATCCTGCCTTTTTAAGCAGGCAGGATGCTTTTGCTGGTGCTAGTCCAAGGGCACAGTACAGCAGCAGTGCTGCCTCATAGTGATCATGCTCTAGGTAGGTCTCTCCACTTGGCCCATTTCACTCAGACCTTCTTAACTGATCCTCTTCCAGCCCCTTACCACTCACGGCCATCTCCCTACAGCAGCTCCACTCTGCACTTGTCATCACTTCCAATCCTTTCCTGTTAAAATGGGCTGGATTAGCAGAAGCTGCTGATTAAGCTAACGAGCTCATTTAGGCCAAAATGGCACAAGGGATATATGTAGCCAGATGTAGGACCTTTGTCCCCTGGTAGAGCAGTGGGGTCTGTTTGCTGGTACCACCAGCTGTAGGAGCTCAGCAGCTTGATCCAGTCTGGGGTCAGCTCAGGGAGGTGATGGGACCTTGATGATATTGGGAAGGTTCCCTGGGATGTCTGCTGCCTGAGTAGCTCTGGGAGGGTGGTAAGGGCACGGGTGTTAGTGTTTCCATCTTAAAGAAATGGGGTGCTTGGAGGAGAGCATCTACCCTGTGGAGCAAGCAGAGCAGGTTATTTAGTGAATAACAACCTTGTAGAAGACAAGCTTTTTAAGAGCAGAAATGGAAGTTTGTGTGGCTTGGTAAAGCCCCTTGAGTGCTTCCTTTGCTGTATCTTTGCAGAGAAAGACTTTTCTTCATTATAGCCCAATTCCCCACAGCAGAGTAAAGAGGCAGTCGTGACCTGGGAGCTGTGGTTGCCCAGCTGAGGACAGGAGAGAGCACATTAGCTCTCTGTTGCTTGAAAATTAATCTGAGCAAGTATTACTGTCAGAGAAGTTAATAGCTGTAAAACAGATAAGAAAGCAAAGTGCAGGTAATGAGGCTATTTTACATGTACATCTTAAGAGGTTTTTAGCTGTAGTCTGATACCTCAAGGAACCAGGCATTTCAGTGCTGTTTGTGGCCAAAATCTGTGGTTTGTAGTAAAAACAGTGTTTGTTTTTAAAAATTTCAGATTTCCTTGTCTCATCTTCTATACCGTTGGCACTGCGTCTCCATTACAGTTCAGGATGGATGTAGAAAGTGGTGTTGAGTAAGTGCTTACCCTCTTTTTCTACCATTTGAGCCCTGGCTGCATCAGTGGAAACACCACCCAAATGAGCACATTGCAAGCCTGGAGTGCACATAGAGCATCAGTTTCTCTGCAATTGCCTGTGAATTAAAGCTGGTTACTAGACTCCATTCTAGTAAAGGTAAAATTCTTGTGAGGGAAAAAAGTCGTGACCATTGCTCAAACAAATACAGTATCTCTTGGGCTACTGGTAGTACTGCAAAAGTTATGCTGAACAGCGAATTGCCAAGCAAGAATAAAATGTGACCAAGTACAGTTATTTGTCTGATGGAAGGGGAGTGGGTTTCCAGCAGAATGGTTTAGCCTCCAGGATTCCCCTGCTCCAAGGGGCTGAGATTGGACTGAATCTAGAGTTGTGTGTACCTGGTGGTCTCTTTGCCACTGACATTCCCGTGAAATCAATGTTCCCATGGGGAATCCAGGTGCTGTTTTATAACTGGAGCATTTGATCTTCTTTGGGAAAACTTAGACCTCTGCTTCTTGCTGAATCATCAAATGAATAGTTTAACCATCAAGTTGTTTTTAAAATAGCATCCATTTCCCTCTCTCTGATACCACGTTCTGTTTAATAAATGCAAACAGAATACAGAGAGTGTTGAAAGAAGCAAATTAGAGATCATCTAGAGCAAAATATCCTTCATGCAGGGAGCAACTTAGCACAGAAGACAGCGATGAACCTATTGTACAGACATGGCCTGCAAACCTTGCAGCTCACAGACTGTTAGGTTGAGAGTGGCTGAGAAGGGAGGGGATGGATAAGATGAGAAGGACAAGAAGAGAGAGGCGAAGGCAGGGGAGGGCTGTGATGGGGGAACAGGGAGCGTGTGTGGATTAAACTTAATGAATACAGTGCGTTTCATTGGATGACTCTGTGTGTGTTGTCTCTGCCTGGGATGTCCAGTTTGAAGAGCGCTCCAAAATTACAGGGTGTGCAGCTGCTGTTTAATTATTGGCATAAAGATACTTTAGGCAGATTTTGGTAATCTCAGCCTTTTGGGCTGATGCAGTGTTTCTTCAGGATTGCCAATGAGTTTTGTGTTTGCATTTTCATCTGAGATTTACAGCAAACAGCAATGAGAGATGCCAGAGGGCAACTTTTCAATTCTTAGCAAAATAAAAATATGTGCCAGAATTCATGCATATATTCATGTGGACACCTGTGTTATTGAAACACATTTCCTTTGCTATTTGTGATGTATTTACTTGAACCATTCTAAAATTCAAGTAATGCGTAATACTGAAAAATCTCCTGTGGAGCTTGGTAGGAAACATGAAACTTTATTTTGTGCTTGGAAATGCTGCACTATATATTACTTACTCTTCCCTTCAAGCACTTCCAGCACAGAGCCTTATTCTTGGTTGGAACCAGTGCAAACCTCAGAGGGTCTCGGCAGGCTCTGAGGGCAAGGCTGGAAAGCCTTAAGGGCCAATACTTGTTTATAAGCCATATTCCTGGTCAATTCCGTTTTCCATCTAGTACTGAACTTACCTTAAAGTCTTGTCTGGCTATTTGATATGCTCTCTCATCACCAAAACATTTGCAGCTTTGCTTAGCTTGTTTAATTTATAGATTGCGTCTCCCCCCCACCCCCTGGTAGCTTCTTTTTTTCAGTTGACTCTAGGAGCTTGTGCTCCTCTCGGGCTCATGTTACAGGTGACTAACTCTTCCAGGGTGATATTAGCCCTCTAAGGACCTTCCCTTTGTGACTTCAAGGAGATGACGCTTTACTGCTGTGAACATCTGACAGACGGAAAAGTACATTAGGGAGGAATAGAACCTTTATGGTGTGATGTTTAGTGGGAAGTGTGGTGAGGTCCCGACTCACTGCTCAGACACCCTCCTATAGATCCCCTCCTATTTTACATATGTCTAAAACGTAGCTCTAAGCACATGTGCAGAACTTATTGCTGTAACAAATCTTGTCAGGCTGAACAACATTTGAGATGAAGAACGGGAACAGAGGCCTCCAAGTCAGAGCCAAGGAAGAATACCAGAGAAGATTAATAACCCATGTCAGGATACCTCTATGCTATGGTATCACATTGTCGCCTGTGTCCTGCTGGCGCAGGTCCCTGGCACGAGGGCTTTGCTCCAAGACCACATTGCTATGAGGAGCTTCTGGTGCAGCCCAAACTCGCGCTGTTCAGAACTAATGAAGATAATCAAGAGTTCCCACTCCGTGAAATTGCAGTGCACTGGGCCCTTCTTGCAGGTGTGATTTAAACCGATGAAAACTTGCCTTGTTTGCTACTGGGAGGCTGAGGCAATGGCACTCGTTCGATCTCTTCAAGCCAAGCCTGGGTTCGAGGTCTCTTACCTGTGAAAAATCAATAAATCAAAATGTTAGAAGGTGCCATGCTGATAATTGATTCTTCCAAGAATATTTTTCCTAAAGCTTAAACTATTTCCAACAGCAAGAAGCTATAATGAAGACTAAGTGTATATATGAAGTGAAATCATTAACAATGGATTAGCCAGTGGAATCCAATTTCCTGTTCCATCAGTGATGCTAACACAGACTGAAATTTCATTGATGTATTGGGCATCATTGTCATCCTCTTAACTGAGAGAAAAATTATATTTGCCATTCTCCACTGTCTGCACTTCACAGGTGAAACTTCATCTTATACAAAGGATCAAGCCAAAATCTTAATGGAGAAAATATTTACAAGAAAATAAATGTGCACATAAATATTTCACAGGCATCTCACATGTGCTCTGTGTTTCATCATATTTAATGCATGAATGTAACTATTTTACTTGCGTGGATTTTTTTTGCTCTTAAGCAACATCTTAAGGAGCTTAAGGTAGAGAAATACGCTTGTGTGAATGTCTTTAGGGGTTTATAAGATAATATATGGAAGGGGTACAGGAAGCCTCCTCCTAAGTGTTCTTTTTCTTAAAGAACAGAACTGAAAAAACTCATTCACCACTTCGTAAGGATTAGATACTAAAATCCAGATGTTTGAAGCTCGGATCCCCGCTTTTATGCTACGTAGTTCCAGCCCTGCTGTGGCTTTCCCTCTCCCCAGAGGAGGGTGGCTCAGGCTTCCACGCAGCTCATGGAAATGGGCTTCACAGGCAGTAGCAGGGAAGTGGCTGTAATTTTGGACAGCCAGTTTTAATCCAGTGGACCAAACCACGTCAAGCAGAGCAGACATCTGGACTAATCTGAACACCACTGTCATCTGCAAGTGTTGCTGCGTTGCTGCTCACTGCTCTCTTCCCCCCAGCCCTCAGGAAATAAAGAGCAGATGATCTTGTAGGGAACCTTGAGGCTCCTCTTTCTGGGGAAAACCGACAGTTTAATTCTGCTCCTTGCTTCCCAAGTGCTCTTCATCCTTCCACCCCCAGGATCATATTTTAGCATCTTAAGTAGCCTTTGGTAGAGGACTCTGCTGAACTGGAACAAAGATGTCCATATGATGCATCTGGTGGTGACTGAGACAAGATGCTCGCTCTGTGCATAGTAAAGTTGCATCTTTAGCCTTCTTAGCACGGAATAAATCCAAGCTACCATTTGTTAGGTCCTGTGAGGGGCTCTTGGCAGTTTGGTGTAGTGTACTGTCATCACAAGGTCACTGGTTTATAGAATGGTGCTTTGGGGTGTTGTATAGGTCTGCAAACAGTGTGCTTATTCGCATATGCTGGTGGTTACATTTTTTTTCTCTAAATTGTTTTCTTCAAGAATAATGTCATTTGGTAAAATCCTCAGGAGATGCTGATGGCCAGGAAAATCAGCTGCTGTGCACTTGAGGTGGTGGTTGGGGTGTTACTCTGTGTGCGGCCAGGCAGGTACCAACTGTATCTCCCTGAGCACAGGGAGGGGGAGATGCAGAGAGATACAGCACAGCTGGGCTCTTTCTGTAAAGAGAGCCTTTCTCCAGGTACCAGACTGATGTCTTAAAACAAAAATTAAATACTAGATTTTGATCCCAGTGATATAACAAGGCAGTGATTGATACAAAGGAAAAAAAACCCAACATTTTATTTATGGAAAAGTAATTTTTGGAAATGTTATTTTAAAAATAAAGACATGGGAAGTTTAATTTTAAATACAAAACAAATGTGGCTTTGCTGTAGGCTTGTAATGAAATCTGTTTCTCTTTTCCTGCCAATTAAAAATGCCCAAACCAATCCATTTCCAAACCAGCTCAAGGTGGCCAAAAGGTAATTGAAATAGAAATAAGACCTTATTGCATTTGGACTTGTCTTGAGTTTTAATACATACAACTGTGTTATTTTCTCATAATGTAAACAGTAGAGAGAGGAAAGATGGTTATTTTTTTAAATGCTGGTGCTAAAATTCTGTTAGCTATGAACATTTCTGTTATGATAGTTGCAGCGTTACCTCCCACATCCACCTCTCCCACCGACCCAGTGGATGTGTTCGTAGTGCACCAGATTAGCTCAAGCTGCGCATGAAGGAGGCTTTGCTCTAATAAGCCCCAGAGTTTGCCTCTGTCACCCCCTCCAGGAGCGGGCTGACCTCACCAGAGGGATAGAGGAGATGGTGTTCAGAGGAAAGACTCACTAGAGGAGATCTGTCTCAGTCCTTAGTGCTTCTGCCCTTTAACAGAGTGATTAAATACAAAACTGAGCTCTAAATCAGGTTAAGCAGCCAAGAGGGGCTTTATTCCTCGCCTCCACTTATTGTGCGATGTAGTCAGCATGTGATGCCAGGTAACTTTGCTGTTTCCTTGGAATAGAACTCTGGTTTTCTTTCGCTGAAATCCACGAAAAGATTTCCCCCTGCCCTGACAGTCAGGACTTAGTTTTAAATTGCACTACGGAAACAGCTAGTCAAATGCCATTTCTGCAGAGCTGGGGGCTTAGACAACCCCTGTGGTGCTGCAGGACGCACAGGCGGCACTGCTCTCATCATCAGTTATAGCGCTGGGGAAGATGTTAAACCTACTGCGCCAATAGCGCGGAGCTGGGTTAACTTCTTCAGCAGTTGAGTCATCGTATATAGAACATGAGATCACCGTTTGCTGCCACGGAGGCCAAAGCAGTGAGGAGAGCCACCCATCACGTACCCCAGCCGGCCGCTCTGGAAGCTGTGATGGCCAGCATCCCTCCCGGGAGCTGCGGCCGGGCCGGGCTGCAGGTGGCGATGCTCGGCCGGGAATGCGCAGCTCCATGCCTGGAGAGGAGCCCCAGTGCTCAGACCTGGGCTAGAAATGTGCGGTCTGGGTCCTTCCTCTACGGAGACGGGTGTGGGAGGGGGAAGCGAGCACCGCAGAGGGGACAGTGGTGCGGCACTGTTAGAATCAGAAGAACGACAGAGAAATCTGTGATGAAGAAGGAACCAATGAAAGGGAAAGAGGTTGTCAGTGTGGAGGCAGGTGCGTATGAGAGGAGCCAAGCGAGCAGTGTGTTCTCCCATCCAGGAGGGCTGGAGGCTCGCAAAGAGGGAGGGATGCTTGCCAGATGGGGCGCACGGGCTGGCACCAGTCTGCACAACTGAACTGTGCTGGGGATGCTCAGAATGGCTGTGAGCCCCCCAGCAGTTCTACCTCGGAGCAGCCCCTTCCCTGTCCTTAATGCCATGCTCTGGAGACTGGGGGCTCTGGATGTGATTCCCTGCTTCTCCAAAGGTAGCTTGGGGGCCTTAGGTGAAAACAAGTTGCCTTGAAAAGCCCACCTTGTGACTGGAAAAGAAATCTGTTCCTTGCCAGTAAGGTATTCAAATCAGAATGTGCCATATGCAGCATTTCCCCATGGGATACTGCCAGCAGATGCATTGGCAGTCCCCTGCTGCCCACACTGGGCAAAACAAATGCTCACAAACCCGATAATAACCATTCTTTGAAATGTGGGCCATCCTCATCTACCTGTGTAAGTAGTGAGGCTCTGGGACTTGTCTGAGATCACACAGGAAATCTGCAAAGCAGGAACTTGAATTCGTGTCTCTCCGTCGTACAGTGGTGCTGTAATGAGTAGACCATCCTGGAATAAGAGCAGTGAAGGAGAACAATATTTAAATGTATGCCCTATTGGGGAGGTAGACTAGAGGTTGAATGTACGTGATTAGGTATCAAGCTTTAGAATAGGTTCCGTGGCTGATGTACAGGGTAGGGAGAGTTACCTGATTTCTTTTGTGTTCTTCAAGCACCTGCAGAATATCAGAAGGTCACAGGTAGGGGAAATTCTTAACTCTGAGACTCTGCTCTTAATGTCATGGTTGTGTTTTGCACATCAACATCAAATACTCTGTGGAAACAATTATTCTGTTTAGAAAAGCATCAAAAGCTATCTTCAAAGAATAATGCATCAAGACCGTGTGCGTGCACTGGCATTTTTGAAGTTACCTTCATACTCATTAGACTTTAATGATATGATGAGTGACTTTTTGTCTATCAAAAGTTGCAGAGACTTCTAACTTTCTAAGCACCTCACACGTAAGTAATGTCTGGTTTTGGTAGTCCTCCCTATTGCATTACATTTTGCTTGTGTGCTTTTAAACCTTTTATTACACAAAATGAGGACTTTTGCTGGGCAAACTCCACTGATTTACAAATTCTGCAACCTTTTTCCATTTACAAATCAAATGGATGGATTAAATTGGATTGGAACAATAAACATCCAAGGCATGGTAGAAGATGCCATCTTCTGAAGCGTAGCCTTCATCTGGCTTAGCTGCACAGATGCAGTGTAACAAATCAGCTCTGTTTACCAAAGTGCTCTTGGTGTTTGCCATGCCGTGTCCCTAAATGTCATTGCTGTGAAGCGTGCAAACTTCCCACAGGCTCACCAGTCTCTATCTTTAGCTGGTTTTTAGGAGAGGTAACAGATTTCCGATTTTGGCAGATATTTCTTTTTAAAGCGGAAAACTGTCTTCAAAAGTAGATCTTTGGTGCAAGGTCATAACTGGAAACAAAGGGCCCAACAAACTGATCCCCTCCCCTGCTTCCCTGCAGCACCAAGCTGAGAATATGTTACCAGGCCTTTGCTTTTTGTCTTAGCGTGCTCCCGCTCTGTACAGAAAGTGTTTTGGCTGTTTAGGAAGTACCCTACAGATTTCTGCTGGCATCACTTCCCAAAATGTCACAGTACACCCATGCTTATATGAGAACCAGTTGTGTCTGAGCTTGATCAAAGCCAAAGCCAGGTTTCACAAGCTCATCTCCAAAGAGGCAAAACTGACTCATCCTTGGGAGTGCCTGAGAGCCGTTGGCAGCTTGGGGACTCTTTCAAGTTCCGTTGGAGTTAGCAGAAATCCTGTCTTTGTGCTTTCTGGCATCTGCATTGGGGAAAAGGTCTTTTCTAAAGCCCTGACATTAAGCTTTTCTGTCATATGGAGCTTGCATATAATAGATAGAGGATGCAAGTTATTGGTTTCCAGGGAATAGTGTATGCTGTGTTCTTCTTTTTATTATTTTTTAAAGTCAGATGTCTCCATTACTCTGACAGCAAGGAAAGCGAACAAGTTCCATAGTCTTTGGTGATAGGCACTTTTTCCCTCCCCTCTTGCATACAGGGAATAGGGACACCAACAGAGCTTCTCTCCTGTGGTATGACTGGCTGCTTGGCTCTGCCTGTACAGGGAAAGGCCGTCCCTGCCGCTCCCTGGCTGGAGGTGGCACTTCTCCAGGTAGCAAAGGAGCAACCAAGGGAAAAGATTGCCAGGTTTTCTAGTTGAGGTAAGTCAACCTGTTCTTCGTAACCCTCAGCCCTCTGCTACCTCTTCCCTACAGTTCAGTAAGGTATTTTGTGAGTTCTCCAATTTTAAAAATCAATCTGCTCTAAGGCTGGGGATTCTGCCAGCAAAGTTTTAGCTATCCCAGTGGACCTTGTAATGGTAGGAAAAGAGTACAGCACTGGGGGCTGAATCAAAGCTGACAGGCAGCACATCTCCAGATAACATCCTCCTCTTCCCTAGTGAGACATGGTGCATGCAGGTATTGGTAGGTGGGAACAGCTGCAGCACTCGCTGTGGGAAAGAATTAATACCATTTAAAATGAATTATGTGCTTGAGAAACTACCTGCTGCAAGTGTGTTGCCTCAGAAGAGTCCACAGCTTGTATTTAAGAGTATTGACAAAGTGTTCAGGCTTCTGCGATATAGGGAGAGATTTAAACTTGTGAAGGAACTACAAGCTCTCATCTTTCTTGGAGGTCTGTGTTTCTCTAACCCATGTCTATATTAACTTACATTAATTGGGAGCAGGCCCTGAAATGACTTAGTGGGCTGTGCGTATGCTGAATCCGCAGCTGAGACAAGTTCATTTGCTAAGTGTAATTCTTGAACACAACTGACCACCTTGCACTAAAATGCCGGCATGCAGGACCTCTGGCAGGCTGGGCAGGAGGGCTGGCAGGTCATGGGGAGATTGTGCTTGTCTCCGCTTGTGCAGGCTCTTCTGGCTGCCTTTCAGGGATGGCAGAAGGGCTGGTCTTGCCTGTGCTAGTAATGGAGCTAGAGTGGTTAGTGTTTTGCACTCATAGAATCATAGAATAGTTTG
This sequence comes from Burhinus bistriatus, assembly GCA_013397275.1. Taxonomy (NCBI): domain Eukaryota; kingdom Metazoa; phylum Chordata; class Aves; order Charadriiformes; family Burhinidae; genus Burhinus; species Burhinus bistriatus. Next base: position 149,303 of record VYXH01008481.1, on the reverse strand, counting down.
GGTTGGAAGGGACCTTTAAAGGCCATCTAGTCCAACCCCCCTGCAATAAGCAGGGACATCTTCAACTAGATCAGGTTGCTCAGAGCTCCTTCCAACCTGACCTTGAATGTTTCCAGGGATGGGGCATCTACCCCCTCTCTGGGCAATCTGTGCCAGCGTTTCACCGCCCTCAGTGTAGAAAAATTTCCTCCTTATATCTAGTTTAAAACTCCCCTCTTTTACTTTAAAGGCATTACCCCTTGTCCTATCACAACAGGCCCTGCTAGAAAGTTTGTCCCCGTCGTTCCTGTAGGCCCCCTTAAGTACTGGAAGGCTGCTATGAGGTCTTCCTGGAGCCTTCTTTTCAGGCTGAATAACCCCAACTCTCTCAGCTTGTCTTCATAGGAGAGGTGATCCAGCCTCTGATCATTTTGGTGGCCCTCCTCTGGGCCCAATCCAACAGGTCCATGTCTTCATAGAATTGTCTAGGTTGGACAGACCTTTAAGATCATTGAGTCCACCCATTAACCTAACACTGCCAAAACCACCACTAAACCATGTCCCTCAGCACCACGTCTGCATGTCTTTTAAATCCCTCCAAGGATGGCCATTCCACCTCTGCCCTAGGCAGCCTCTTCCAATGTTTGATAACCCTTTCAGTGAAGAATTTTTTCCTAATATCCATCCTAAACCTCCCCTGGTGAAACTTGAGGCCATTTCCTCTTGTTACTTGGGAGAAGAGACTGACAGCCCCCTCACTACAACCTCCTTTCAGGTAGCAGTAGAGAGCAATAAGGTCTCCCCTCAGCCTCCTTTTCTCCTGAATAAACACCCTAGTTCCCTCAGGCGCTCCTCATAACACTTGTGTCCCAGACTTCTCACCAGCTTCATTGCCCCTCTCTGGACATGCTCCAACACCTCAGTGTCTTGTAGTGAGGGGCCCAAAACTGAACACAGTATTCAAGGTGGGGCCTCACCAGTGCCGAGTACAGGGGAACAATCACTGCCCTTGTCCTGCTCACCACACTATTCCTGATACAGGCCAGGATGCTGTAGGTCATCTTGGCCACCTGGGCACGCTGCTGGCTCCTACTCAGCCAGCTGTTGACCAACACCCCCAGGTCCTTTTTTGCCTGGCAGCTTTCCCGCAACTCGGTCCTGTGCTGAGGACCCCAGAGCTGGACACAGTACTCCAGGTGGGGTCTCACCAGAGCAGAGTAGAGGGGTAGAATCACCTCTCTCAAGCTGCTGGCCACACTTCTTTTGATGCAGCCCAGGATATGGTTGGCTTTCTGGGCCGTGAGTGCACGTTGCCAGCTCATGTCCAGCTTTTCATCCATCAGTACCCCCAAGTCCTTCTCGTCAGGGCGCTCTCAATCCCTCAATTCTCCAGCCTGTATTGATACCAGGGGTTGCCCCGACCCAGGTGCAGAACCCTGCACTTGGCCTTGTTGAACCTCATGAGGTTCACATCGGCCCACTTCTCAAGCCTATGCAGGTCCCTCAGGATGGCATCCCATCCCTCAAGTGTGTCAACCATACCACTCAGCTTGGTGTCATCTGCAAACTTGCTGAGAGTGCACTCGATCCCACTGTCCATGTCATTGATGAAGATATTGAACACTACTGGTCCCAATATGGACTGCTGAGGAACACCATCATAACTTTCTTTTGCAGTTCTGGAAGCATCAGCCCCATTTCCTGCCATTACAGTAAGCGTCAGAGCAGTCCAAAACCCTTCTCAGCATCTTCCTCACTGACTTTGCAAATGTATTTCTTGAAAAACCTGCTGGTTATGAGGTCAAGTTGGAAGCAATTGTCAGTTTAACACTGCTTTGGAAAAATGCGTTTGTCATAAAGTCATATTTATCAATGAAACCAAGCCGGAATTAAACTGCTGGAGTAAATATGCTAGTAAAATGATATGGAATTAACTGACAGAGCTGTGATGATATGGCATTTGTATCTTGTGGCTTCCATAGATACACATGTGACAGTATTTTGCAAACACTATACAGCATGTGAAATACATTTTTGCTACTGCAGGAATAATAATTATACTTCAGTGCGTTCTGCACAAAACCACTCCGGAAGCATTTGTTGAATGAAGAAAACTAAACAGGTTTTCAAAGGTCATTGCAGCTTTCTCAGGTCTAGTCTTAAATGTTTCCCAAACTAGAAGGGGATGAAAAAAGAGGCAGAGAAAGCCCCAGCCCATGGTTTGTGCACGTAATTTTTTTATATGTTCCAGCGAGCGCAGTTCAGCTTGGAGCAAAAGACTGGTGTGCGTGCATGCCTCATCAGCAGCAAGGCTGGTCGTACCCATGGTGGGTAGGGGAATGAGATACTGGTTGGAGAGATACAGCCTTGGAAGTGTACTGAGAGGAAGGAGAAAAAGGAAGGTCCAGGAGAGAGCAAATAAGATGAGCAAACAAATCCATCCACATCCAGCAAAGTGTCTGAAGGTGACAGATATGTGGGGATGGAGGATGGTTCCCTTCAGCACATGAAAGTACCCCTAGAAATAAGAAGTTGCAAAGAAAAGGATGTCAAACCTAAAGCGGCGCTTTGTGGATGGGATGTTTTCCTTTTCCAGAGAGACAATTTCCAAGTGAGGCCAATGGTTTGAAAGAGTCTGGCTCCAGCACTGGGATCAAACCAGGGCAGAGCCCTGCACCCACCCTGCACTTGGGTGAAGGCTGGATATCTCGAGTGCTTCAGCCCCGCAGAGCACACCAAGTACTGGCCTCGGCTCAGATCCGGTGACGGCTGTGGAGGCTGAGTTCTTACAGAAATCTGGCTCATCTTGTGTAGGAATAATTGAAACAGTCAGAATTATTATTCTCCCTCCCCAGCTCTTCTTCATATCAAATATGCATTTCCCCCCTCTATGCTCTAATTAAAAACTAAAGGAGAGGGAGAGAGGAGGAGGAAACTAATAATGCCAATTACACATTTGGCTTACAAAAAAGAAAAGAAAAGCACACTCTAATGCGTTTGTGGACAATAAGTAGGAAATGATTCATGCTTAATAAACCTCTTTGCTGTTAATCTCCATTAACCTAGGGGCTCTGTTACTTATATCAAAAAGTCTCCTCACTTTCTGTTGTGTTATTGCAAAGAATGACCTTTCCTTATTATTTTTTGCAGGGGCTATTGAACCTGCTCTCTCTGGAGCACTGGGGTGCTGTGCAGACCAGGCAGCCTGGCTGCTGTCTCAGTAAGTAAATTTTATGACTGTGATGCTCCCTCCCCTCACCCACTGCAGTGCTGGGAGGACAGGAGGTCCCAGGACATTCAGCAATGTTATGGAAGGCTTGGCCGCAGCTTCCCAGGCCTTGATGCAGGAGGGCTGCTGGGGTCACCTGATGGTTAAGATGATTGAGAGCTGCTGCTGGAGGGGTTTCTGGTGGATTCCCACTACCTGAAGGGCTGAGGATGAGACTGTGCTGGAGAGTTTAGAAAGGACCCCCAAGATGATCATCTGCCAGCTGTCCCACCACCTCACTGGAGAGCTGGGAGTACAACTGACGGATGTGATTAGCACACTGTGTTAAAAACCATATTTTTCTTGCATGATGCACAGTGTTTCACAGCTTTCTCATCCCATGGAGTAATGCCCAGAAATTGATGTTATGCTGTTGTAATCGGAAAGGAGTGGGGGGCTGCAAGGGGCAGAATGGATATTGCTGAGAATCCCTCATGCTTAATGATTTTCATTCCAGAAGCATCATTTTCGACCCTCTCCCTTGTGCCTGGGCTTCAAACATCTAAAGTTTTGGGATTTTTTTTTTTTTCCAGTTTTGGTCCACGACATTAAATTTCATCACTGTTTTTCTGAAGCAGCTGTGGTGGCAGAGGCTGTGTGACTCATCCTGTCTGTAACCGATGGCTCAGGAGGATGCAGATGATGCACGAACCTCCTGTGATGCTGCTGCACGTGCGCGTGGCTGACTCGAGGAGAGCGAAGGCGTATTTGCAAGTAGGGGATGAGCAGGAGCAGCAGCACCAAAGGTGGCAGAGGATGTGCAAGAGGAGGAAAAAGAGATTTTGGGGAAGATCTAGTGTCAGAACCAACATCTAATACAGCAGCAAGGTGTCCCTTTGACTCCCGGAGCAATTCCCAAGAAAGCCTTGTGCTCTTGCTTTGGATGATGGCTCTTCCCTTCTCTGTAATCTGGAGATCATCCCTCCTGGCCCAGCTGGACCCAAGTTTCAGAGAAAGCCAGCATCTCTGGCTGAGATGTCTTCAAGCAGTGAGGTTTGCAGGAGGGTCAAATCTTGATTTGATAGAAAATCCTTCAAAGGAAACTTTCCCATTGATTTAATGCATTGGGTTTTTTTACCTCCAGTCAGGAGTTTTATCTCATTAGTTCTGTGAATCAAACCGTGCATCCGAAATTCTTTAATTTTCTTTCTGAGAGAAAGATATTTTAAATTCAGAGCTGGATAAAAATTAAAGCGTGAACATTATCTGGCTGGATTGTAAGTCCTTTATGAGATATTCGGAGTGAAGTCTGTACAGCTGCACAATGTCATTCCCTGTTAATGTAATCAATACTCTCCTCTCTTGCAGTGTTGTTACAGGCATGTTACTCTTCGCTGGTTCTGGCCAGTGAATTTTGAAATATTGTTTGCATGAATTTGTCTACTTCTCACTGTGTTTATTTGACAATGCTTTTAATTATCCCAAAATCAAATTTTCAAGTGTAGCAGTTTCTCCCCTCTGTGATTGCTATGGAAATTTCACTTGGAAAATCAAAGCTTTCAGAGGTCATTTTACTTTCACCTCTTGCTTCTGATGAGGCCCTAACACCTCAAAAATCCACACTTGGAAACATCTCGCTCTACTCAAACATTTAAAATACCAGGAGGCCTTTGTGGTACAGAAGGAGGGCGACCAGGAGCATCACACCACAGCGCTCACTGGAGCTTGGGATGAGGACCCAAGTCATGTCAAAACTGGGGACGCTTGGCTGGAGCGTTCCCTGTCTGCGGGCACCACTGCTGGGACTGAGCAGAGCAGAAGCATGTCAGGTCTGGGTTGAAACTGGACAGAAAAGGTCCTATAGGAGCGTGTTTTCTGCAGGAAAAACCCTGAGCTGAGAGGATTCAGTGCTTTGTTGCCAGCAGCCGGTTACTAACCCTCTAGAGGCTTTCTGTAGCTGGAGGCTTTAAATAATTTAACAGCCTTTCCATCCCACTACATAGAAATTTTTCCCATGTGTTGAAAAGTTCTCCAGACCACCACCAGTAACTGAAATGATGAGAGAAACCCAACCTGAGTACTAACACTTGTCATGACAAAGATGAACAAAAAAAAGTGCACAGAGAAGCAGCCCTTCTGGCAGAATATGACATTTAAATGTGTTTCCCTCCTTCAGTTTAAAATGCAAGAAGCAAGCAGATGTGAGAAGGTACTCACTTGAGGTTCAAAGAGTTGTTCACGTAAAGGATCAATAGATCCAGCACTGTATTTATTGTCGTACAAAACACAGGACCAGGCAATTATTTTGATTCATCGCTGTGGTAAGTGAAGCATCCAAGTGTGACAGAAAATTCTCATATTTTCTTGTTTCTTGTGTAACTGAAATATTTCATCTTTAGAGGCAGTGATGTTAAAGATTAATATTCTGTTCTTGACAGGTATTGCCAATGGCTTGTTAATTTTACAGGATTTTTTTGGCATTTTTCATTCGCTCAGTCTCTGATCCATAGGATATCTGTGCCAGAGGGACTCTTCCAGTAGCACCGATGTCCTCTGAGCCACCTGGCTGGAGCACTAGAGAGCAAATGTGCTTACTGACACTGCAGGGAAAACTCCTGCTGGCTCCAGAGAGCCAGTTCTAGAGTTTGATCTCTCTCACTTGAACAATCTAAAAGATATAGGTCTAAATTTACTTGGGGTAACAAATTAGATGACCAACACGTTATATATGCTCAACCACTTTGCTTCAAAACACTTTAAAAGTTCTGTATTCACTAACTGAAACGGCCAGATGTCATAATGTCTCGAACAAAACCTGCAAGAAAAACTTACTGTTTCTTGTTATATAGGTAAAAGCAGCAGATGCTTGTGACATCCTTTGCCAGTCCGTGGGAGGGCTGAGATACTGGGAATTTATGACCTGAGCCTGCAGTGGATTTCCCACATCAGTGACTTGCAAGTAGTGTTTCTTCCAGCTGAGATGAACAGAAGTTTGGTCATGAAACTAATGCTGTCCTGAGTATAGAGTGCCTTTGCAACTAAGATGAGTTGCCGTCATGAGTTCACAACCCTTTTCAGCCATAGAAGGGCGTGTTGAAGCCAATGAAATTAAATGCTAAGGGAGGTGCCCACCGTCTTGTATGAGTGGTGTGTGATGTCCTAGGTAGCTTACGAAGAGCCCAAGGGTTTCTATTTTTACCCAGGGTCTTCACGGTCTTGGATACCTACAGAAACATGGGAGTGGAAAAGGTGTCAGAAGTGAAGATAATATTCTGAGAGGAGATCGGTTCAGCTTGTGTGTGGAAAGGGCACAAACAGTCCTCTAAAAATACAAGAGCCCGAATAAGTATCTGCTGGAGGCTTTTAAGGAAAATTGCTGCTCCCGAGAACAACGGCCTTTGGACCTGAGGACATGATGCTCTGACGTTTCAGCTCCTTTCAAGTGCTCTGTGCTTGTTGAAGAACCTCTTGATTTCTGTCCACTGTGTAAGTCTTAGCTTGCACGCTACAGAGCAGCTTGCACCAATGTGGGGGCAAAGGGAACTGATCACACCAATGCTGGAGCATTTGCCTCCTTCCACAGAGTTCCAGCTCTTCATTATTCAGTGTGATTTGAGCACGTTGTGAAAAACACTGCAACTCTTCAGTTCTCTGTGCTGTGATGGGTTAGAGATACAGGCTGGTCCTTAGAGTCCAGGGCTGTGAAACCATGTAATTGTAACCCTAGGTGTCATCTGTTGCTGTCACCCCTAACTTGTGCTGTAGGCACAGGAAGATGCTTGCTTAAATAATATATATACACACATATTTGTATATTTTCTTTTCAAGTAATTCAAATTCCCCTGAAAAAATGTTTAGAAATTTCTTTAGGAAACTGCCCGACCATCAGAGGTGCCTCTACAGACTGTTTGTTGCCTGTTCTTTGCAATATTTCTGCTTTAAATCCTTGTTGCAGACTTGGGTTGCAATGTCACCTGGAGACAGGCTTCAAAAGATCAGCAATAGGACTGATCTGGCTTGCAGAACGTGGCAGGTAGCTAGAATCTAAATTACTGAAAATACCAGTGGAAAGCTCAGAATTTATATCAGATATAATGTATTACAAGTAAGATTTATAAAAGGATTACAGAAAGCAGTTAGTTAAAGCTACTGGCAGTAAACAGGGATTAAAATATTTATCTAGCTGTAAAAATATGAATAATGGAGTAATTTATTTAGTTATGTAAAGAAGCTGCTTACTTTAAACTGACAACAAATAACGCTCTTAATATCGCTAATATTTTACAATGTCCGTGTATCAAAATCCTTCCATGCCTTTCGCTTCCAAGCAAAATCCTCTTGTATCTAATCAGTGCATAATACAAAATTTCCTCAAGCGACAGACATGCTCACGAGGGGGGTAGATCACCCGACAATGTAGTTATTTGCCTTTCTGCCTCCCCTCCCTCTCCAAGGCTGTAGCATTTGGAGATCAGTTCCTTCCTTTCCTTCCCTCTGGGAGGGTATGTGATGCCGGTTACAAGGCAGCTGGCTGCTGATATTTCCTGTGTTTTTATATCACTCTTCCAATTATGGTATTTCTTCTAATTTTGCTCTTTGTGATTAGTATTATTTTACAGGAAGATCAGGTCTTTCTTTGGGAAGTGGTTGAGATGTGGGCACTCCACAACTCCAGTCTAACATTCAAACCTTTTTACATAAAGCATCCCTCTTTTGACCAAGACCTCACTGGGGTGACCTACTGCAATATGCCTTCAGTTCAGCAGCTTAGCCACATAATCTATACAATGATCAGCAGATGTAAGGCAAACACTTACTGCCCCAATAAAATCATACTGGGGGCCACAATTGGTATTAGAGGTTTCACTTTTTACTTTTTCAATCGCCTACTTGCCAGGAATAACTTTCAACATGTTGTACTTCTACAGTGATGCTTCCAGGTGCACTGTGGTGTTTTATCATGGAACAACTGCAAGTTCCCTTGTTGTTGTAGGTCTGTAAATCTGTGCTTAAGTCTGCCTGGACTGATAAAAAAATCTGTTGGAGAATCATCAGCTTCATCCGGAGGATCTGTGCAATCCTCTGCTGGCTAAACCACAGCCCTGGGGCAGCTCCTTCCTGGTGCAACCTCATGGATTTCAGTTGCCACCAGGTCTTGCAAGCCACACCTCAAGTACTGTGTTCAGTTTTGGGCCCCTCACTACAAAAAAGACATTGAAGGGCTGGAGCATGTCCAGAGAAGAGCAATGAAGCTGGTGAGGGGTCTGGAGCACAATTGCTATGGGGACCAACTGAGGGAACTGGGGTTGTTCAGTCTGGAGAAAAGGAGGCTGAGGGGAGACCTTATCGCTCTCTACAACTACCTGAGAGGAGGGTGTAGCAAGGGTGGTGTCAGTCTCTACTCTCAAGTACCAAGTGATAGGACAGCGTGAAACAGCCTCAAGTTGTGCGAGGGGAGGTTTAGGAAAAATTTCTTCACTGAAAGAGTTATCAAACATTGGAACAGGCTACCCAGGGAAGTGATGGAATCGCCATCCCTGGAGGTATTTAAAAGACAGGTGGACATGGTGCTGAGTGACATGGTTTAGTGGTGGGGTTGGCAGTTGGTTGATGGTTGGACTTGATGATCTTAAAGGTCTGTCCACCCTAGACGATTCTATGATTCTGTAAGCATCCTGCTCCCAACCTTCTGGGTGAGATAAAAATATAGTTCATTCCTTGTTTAGGACTAAGGTAGGAAAGCTCAGTGGTTTGCTGGTTTCTGCTCTTACTCTCAAGTCAGCTTATATTTTTAAGATACTCAGCAGAGAGGATTAGGAAGCACAGCTGGCCTTGCTTCTGTGTCTTGCTGGATTCCCGTGGTAATTGGTCATGCTGCACATCGAGTGGCTCCCAACAGCTGGTTATTTCCTATGTTATCTTCTGCTGACAGTAATAAATTTAGCCCTTGGTGGTAGTCTGGGAAATTGGCATTAATAGGCCAGTTCATTTCCCTCCTTGGTCAGACCACCTCGGTACTCTGTGAGCTTTGGTCCTCTCTCCCTCTGCAACAGATTGGTCCCACTACACTGCATCAACACAAATGACTTAGTCAATTGGTGTTTGAACTCTCTCTCTTATACATAACTTGTGAGTTCTGAGCGAGCTGTGTTTGTGGTTTATTGTATGTGCAACGTTTCATCCCCTCCTGACCACCTGTGGTGTTGAAGTTTGCTCTTCCTCTCAAACAGCGCGTCCCCAAGCGGAGTCTCAGCCTTCGTGAGCAAGGAGCCGGCACACAGCTGGGCACCTGCTCCCAAAGGAGGGAGCTGCAGGGCTCGGGGGTCTCTCTGCCTTTGAAATTGCAGAGTGATTTTTAGTGCTTGTAGAAAGCATTGTGTCATAATGTAAAGAATGTGAGCAGTGGCAATCACAGAAAGTAAATATGGTATTAAAATAAAGCTAAAATATATAGTATTGAAAAAAGAGCGTGATTATTTCAGATCACTAGTTAAGTGATGTAGCAGGACTCATGAAAGAGGAATAGAAAAGAGATGTGTGTTTGTGTGTGTGCAGCAAGGGACAGATAGGGAGTAGTTGCCAGAGGTTTATCCGAATGGTAAAAAGGCCTGAACTAGTCTCATAAAAAGAAACTTTGGCTGCTAAAATGGAAAGGAATGTTTTCTGTTGCAAAAGCCTTTCTGCTCCTGCCAAGTAGGGGGGAAAAATATGATGGTGACACCTGGGATTTATTACCCAACTGTATCGAAAATAGAGCTGGTTTTCAAGTTATAGATAGGAAATAGAGCAGGAGTGGGTAACAAAACCATGAGATCTCTCTCCCCTGGATTCTGTTGGCAATATTCCCTAAAGTTTCCTATCTCTACAATTACTTTCAATCCTTCATAACCTAGTGGCTTTTTGGTTTTATTAAGGCAATATTAGCACGAATTCTTTAGTCATTATATTATGATTCATGTGTTCTCCGGGCTTCTTCAGACCATTATCTAGAACATCCCCATGAGCATGGGGATGTATTAAACTTTGCAGAAGTTATTACCCTGCTTTCTCATGAGCAGCATGGGAGGGAATGTGATGGTGTCTACCTGCTCAAGGGCTTCTCTTTCTTTGCAAATAATCTTAACATGTTGTTTATTAACAGTCTTAACAAGCAGCATGGTGTCTGTACTTGTCGGTTGTGTTTTTTGAAGTGTTTAGCCTAAATGTATGCAAAAAAATACAGCACAGTAATAGCTAACGGTGGGCAAAGGGTCAGCCAGAAGTTCCTAGGTAACTTCTAATAACCCATAATGTCTTGTCATGTTTACACTGAAGCTCTACCCTGTGCTCCTCCTCCAGACTGCTTGGGAAATCTGGCAGCAGTTCCTGGGCAGGAATTAACTTTGCTTTGAAGTGACCTTTTCTGGGTTTGCTCCCTTATGGGTACCAGTTTAAGGTGGTCAAAATGATTGTTGCTTCACAAAGCGTGAAATCAGGGATTTCTAGACACACGGTTTGAGAGAATTTTGGTGAAACCAAAATTCAGCTTTCCAGAAGATGCTTCTTCATGCAGTGTGTGCTTTGCTGATGGAACCCATTACTACTGCCAAGGCAAGGTGAAAACCCCAAACTCAGGAATTTGCAAGGAGAAAACCCAACTTTTCTTCTGAGGAGTGTATGCATATATTTGAAGCAAGGCTTTCAGGCATAAATGAAGTTCCTAGTGGAGGCATGTTGTTCTGCAAGATTGCAAGTCCCTTCCTATGAAACACCTGGACTTGGTCACTGCCTCAACATATGGGCAGTGGACAAGTGCCTCTCCAGACTAATTCACAGAGCTATGTTCTCACTTTCTTATGACAGCAAAATAGAGGTTGATTTGTCAAAAGTGTGTGAAAGATGTTGAAGTTATCAATCTTCAGAAGTAAATGTGATCCCAGAACAAGTTTATATCAAGCATTGGGTCATTGCCAACTTCAGTGCAGTCCTTGGACTAATATCTTATGAACCACCATAAGACATTAATGTTTTATACCTTTGGGAAACTCACAGCCAGCCATCCTCGGTGCATGTCCAATGTCTCCAGCATTGGATGGAAAATCAGCACTGCAAAGTGCTGAGTACTCTGGGTCTGATCCAGCAAAGGTGCCGCTATGGGGACAGGTAGAAGGCTGGGAGCTGCTACACTGTGGGTATGGATTTAGCTGTTTTACAGCCTTGAAGGGGCGTGCATCTGGCTGGACTGAGCTCTCAGCTGTTGTCTTGCACCTTAGTTTACAGCACAACCTTCTGCCCTGGGTTCCCCTTCCCGAACACTGGGCACAACGGGTAGGACTGCACGAGGAAAGTTGGTTAGGAATTACTGGGAGACACACAAAGCAGGGAATTAAACTGGCCTGAAAAACAACATCCAAATTGTTTTAAAGTGAGATCTACCTGATCGGTTTGTTCTGGTTAAATTTATTTTTTTTTTAACAGAGGATGCAATGACATGCTGGAAATTGATGCATTTTAACAGCGACGGTAAAACGAAAGGGAAAATACAGGAGGAAAATGCTGGTAAGAATGAAGGAAGATTACAGCCAACTAAATATCGAACTTTAACTTTAAGGAGCAGAGCATGCCTGAAATAATAGGGAAAAGCTATATCTGAACTGATGGTTGGCTCAGAGGTGTAAAGCCTGGAGCTTCCAACTTCCTGATTTGCCTCATTATTTCAAACCTCCCTGCTACATTAGGTCAGATGTTTGGCAGGTTTCAGAGGAAGAAAGAGAGTAACTTCAAATTTCTGAAACACAACACTCGGTCACTCTGGGGGTGGAGTCCACTGCACGCTTCTCACTTCAGCCCCGTGGAGATGAAATGTGCTGCACCATCCAGGTTAGCATCGTCCGACCCTGCTTATCTCTGCCTGCAAGAGTGGATGGCAGCTCTGCCGTTGTCTTCCATAGCAGCGGGTTTAAACCAGTACCAAGTGCTTTTAAAAATGCTCTTCTTAATAATAGCAAACAATTTAGAGTTGCTGCTTGGGCTGTGGAATGCCCTTGGGGTTTTGCACAGGCAGTGCGGCGGCTGTGCTGGCTGGGGATAGCCCTGTTTGCTGAGTCTTGCCGCAAGACACCAAGGTTTCTGTGAAAGGCCTTGCAAACTTTTTAAAAGTGTTTCAGTGTTTGCTTATAGTTTCTTCTGAGACTGGAAGCCAGGGGGTGCAGTTATACAAAATATCCGTTCTTCAAAATGAAATATGAAGTTTTTCTTTGTGGACTGCAAACTAAAACTTTCAAGTAAAATGGCAGCGTGTTTTTTTTTTTTTTTTTTTTACAAGAGAGATACGAAATGAATGTTTAAAGTAATACAATTTCTGAATATCTGGGGCTAAAGAGGGAAGCTTGCAGTGCTTTGTTTGTTTGTTTTTAATCCAGGGCAGACACTTCAGTCCTGCAAAGTGCCAAGCATTCTGGTCTCTCCCAGCAAAGCTATAATACGTGTCGCAAAGCATCAGATCAGTCCTACAGATTTCATGCTCAGTCACCTTTTTGGATCAGACTGGAACGCTCTGTGCTTATTCTGGCAAGCTATTTTTCCATCGAGAGAGAAATGCTTGGGGCACTGTGGGGGCGTGTCGCTAAATGTCTCTTTTTTTCCCTGGAAAGTAAAACAGAGCATCCCTCATATCATCCTATTTGATTCTTAAGGGGGAGTATTTCCCCCTAGTGTAAATTCCAGTGCCATATCTAATCTTGCTTCAGAAATCCCCAGTACTTGGGGGAGAGGGGGGAAATTAGGATATTGGGTAGGAGGTAACTCCAGCAGAGGCAGGGGAGTTGCCTGGGAGAGATGTGGATGTTACAGGGCATGGACATCAACTCTGTAGCAAAACAGGATTCCCTCAATTCCAGTGTGGATGGAGGGACAAGCCCCTCTCCATGCCTTGGGACCTCCCTGTTAGTTTTACAGAGCCCCATCAAGCACGATGCAGACCTCAGAAATGTCACCTGCTGCCGTGCAATCCCGTGGGTGACTCAGCAATGCAACGCAAGGGCTTGCTCAGTAATGACAGATTGTTCTGTATTTCTAAGTACGTTACTTTTTTTTTTTTTCCTTCTAATTATGTTCTCTTTGGTATTGATCCTGTGCTCTTTTAGATTCATCCTTTGTTTCTTAAGAGGCAGAAAAGAAGATATTTGGAGTCCAAAGTGCTCTGTGGTCCACCAACCATGTCTGCTGGGCTTGTTTGCTGGCTGACAGTTGGCTTGGGGCTCTTGATTGCATTTTTTAGGGCTGTGATTTTACAGTATGTCAGGATCTTATGTCTATCTCCCTTCCCTGCAAACCACTTGTGGACAGTTGACCAAACATAAGTTTCATGTTTTAAGAAAAAAAAAAAAAAATTGTTTAGTGATGTAATTCTGTTGCCAACTCTCCTGTCATTCCTCTGTCCTATTTACTGCTTAGACTTGAAAAGCATAACAATTTTTGAAGGCTTTGCTTTTAAACTCTGCTCTTGTTTTTCCTTTGTGACTGCTTTGACAGACTGCTCTGATGTATATTTCAGTATAGGTTGATGTGAAGCTAATGAGAAGGCAGACGTTTATTTACAGAAATATGGGTTCCATTTGTAAAATTATTTCCTGGTGAGAAAAACATTGCTTTGCTATTGCCTTACATGCTAACATTTTTTTTAATTTTTTTTTTTTACATCTGTATTTCTTTACAGTTTGGTCTTTAAACTGTATATTGCTCCAGATGTACAAAACAGCCAGTAAACCCTAACCCCACGACTTTAGAGATCATTATAAGACACAAAAAGATTCAACTGTTGTTTTAAGTGAAGAAATGGATTTACACATCATAAAATAAGTTTAGAAATAGCACCACTGATTTATAAATCTGACTAATAAGTACTAAATAAAATTGATTAAGTTTATAAATTCTCAGGCTACACTTTGAGGTATCTGTTGGCTGACTTACATGAAATAAAACTTTCAAGCTCTGTTTTTCTTAGTTTTTATACAGTCTTGTCTTCCATATAAACTCCAAACCTCGTTGCATACATCCTGCTTAGACTTATTTTTATCACTTCATCTTTTGTTATTACCCTTGGCACTATAAAATAATTATATAAATAGAAGCATAGCTGCTCCATAGCATATGGTCACAAACCGAGGCTGTATATAAAAGCCTACCTCATCCAAATTAAACACAGGGCTCTGCTTGTGCTTCAAAATGGGATCGAGGGTCCAAGTACCCAGCTGTGAGAGACTGAACTGGCCTTTTTGGGGATGGGATGCAGTAGGCTGTGGGTAGGGGATGCTCTCGCTGCAGCTTGTGGGGGCTCAGGACCAGCTCTGGCACTGCCTGCTTGTTCACAAGTGTAGGCAAGTACTTCAGGACGTAAAATTTGCCCAAGAAAAGGGCTAAATACTCAAGTGGCTACTGTATATTTACCATGGTTGGTAGTTAAATTGGCTTGTAGTGGGATGTGCATGCCCCAGAATATCTAGAGTGCAGCCACTGGGGCAAAAATCTCCTGTCCATGATGCTATTCTGCCCACAATGGGACCCCTGGCTGGCTGGGGTGTCCCTCCTGACTTGTACCAGGGTAAGTAACGGTTTTTCCTAATTTGGGCTTGCAGGTCATGTGGCAGGATCCACCCCCTGTGTAAGTCACGTGATGGGAGAAGATAAGGAGAAGGTCTGCAGTGGTCTTGGGTCCCTCCAGTTGGTGTGCAGGACCCAGTGGTGCCAGTGGAGAGGAGCCCTGGCAGTGCACTGGGGATGAGTGAGTCCCCTGTGCTAGCCCCTCCTAGCTCCCCTTCCCTCTTCTGCAAGTCCATAGATCTGATAGATCCCAAAAGGATGTTTACAGCCTCTTCTAGTGATTCATCAATGTTTTCCTAGTGCCCTGAGGGTAACTGGAAGGATAAAGTTTCTTGTTTCTCCTTATCTCTAGCTGCTTTGTTGTATTAAGTGTCTCTAACAATTTTACTTGATGTTTTCTGGGTTGCTTTGCTTTCTGTTTTGCTTTTTTTGTGAACAAGCAGTGCAGTTGCTGCAGGGAAATCTCCCCTTTCTCAGAATCAGGGACTGGCTGGCAGTCTGGAGCCAGCCTCTGTTAGGGACTTGCCTGCATGGTGGGACAACCCTGGGGTCCTGCCCACGCTTACATCCAACCTGAGCAGGCTGCCTTAGGCGGGTTGCTGCCTGAAGCATTGAGTACATCTGGCTGAGTTACGTGTGCACCTTCAGGCTGGTCTTATCTGGGGAAAACAATGATCTGCTGTTCTCCTCCTTCTTACTCTTTGCCAGGGAGATGTTTCCCCATCGTCCCTTTGCCAGCTTATGGCTGCTCCTTCTCCAGCTCTGGTGGGCTGCATGGGGTCAGTCCTGCGGTGGAGAAATCTGCCCTTACTTGCTGCATTCAGGCTCACACAGAGAGCCAGCTGTGTGTTTTCCTAACTTGTTTGTGGAGCAGTAAAATCCCTTGAGGCTGTTTCCACTGCGGTTTCCTTCCCTTCATTTGAACTTCCAAAGCTGAGCTCCTCTGTGCTCCCAGGGTATGGTTGCAAAGGCAGACATTAGGATCGTACAGGGCCTGACCACCCTGAAATCCCTAGGGCTGCCTTGGATGTCAGAGCAAAATTAGACCTGTTATCTCCGTATTATGTGTTTCAGCAGCTGGGCAGTTTCCCACTAAATCTTGGAATCCCTGTCGATAAAAGAAAAGGGAAAAATGAATAGCCTCAGTAACACGTGTACCCTCCCAGAGAACTTACTGGCACAGCAATTGGTGAAACTGGCTGCGTTCCTGTTCAAGACGTTGAATGAAATATGTTGTTTCCGTTTTTGATTCACTTTCCTTCTGAATGAGAATTACACGGTCCCATTACCTTGTCTTCAGGGAACTGGTTTCTAAGACTTCATCTACTAGTTTACTTCTAGACTAAATTTTATCAGGCTTAGTCTCTAGTCAATGTTTTTGAGGAAAGTCCCTTTTTTTTTGCTTTTTCTTTAAGATGAAAAAATATTTCCCCCCTTTGCTAAGAAAAAAATAACCATCCTGAACTGTACTGTGTGACTTTGGTGGGAGACAAGGGGTTGCAAGATGAGTATTTTTAGCCAACCAGAACTGGAAATCTGACTTAGAACCGTGTGTAAATCGGGATCCGGTGTAAACCATCTGTAGAGCCGTGCCGACGGTGGCAGCCGGCATGGCCCCTCTGGCTCAGCTCCTGCGTTCCATCCACAGGAGCTGTGCAAAGGAGTCCGTGCTGCTGGAGGGCTGCAACTTGCCAAATCATTTTGGCAGCCAAATCCATGCAGCCAGTCCAAGAGGGGTAAATGAGAGCAGGATTTGGCCTGCTTTCTTTCAGTTAATCTCTCTTTTTAGAGGAGCTCTGCGCTTGCCTGGTTGGCACACTGATGTTCAAGAGCTCAGCTCTACTTGTTGAGGATGTTACTAGCCTGACAGCAGCCTGTAATTACTGTATGTCATGCAGGGTTGGTGATAGATACGGCAGCACTGGAATATAGGGGCTGCTGCCTTCATGAGCCACTCGAGGGTGTCTTAGCAGCAAAATGATACTTGGTGTGACTAAAGCATGCAAACACTTCGAAATGGGCTTGATATAAAGCCTGCAAGTTGTCCCACTGAAGTGAAAGGAAATGTTAGTGTACTTATACAAAAATATCTCTGCGCTTGAAGGCTTAAATATCAATCCAGTTTGAGAATTAATTTATATTCACATTGTGTGGTATGTTAGTGTCCTGGTTTGAGTGACACAGGACTAATTTCTCTTCTCATGCTTGGGAAAACTGCACTGTTAGAAGACTCAAGTGTCTGAATTTGTGAAAATATTGACTTTATAGCCAGCTATGGTGTGCGGGTTTCAAGGTCTCAGTGTTTGCGAGCTCACCAGGTGTGGGGATGAGGAGGAGCGAGACCCGGGCACTTGCCCCAAGCTGGCCAACAGGGTTATTTCATACCATGAACGGCACATTCAATAGAAATTAGAGAGTTGGCTGAGGAGTTCTCTCTCTCCCTTGATGGCTGCGATCCTGAGAACTCCTTGCCCCGGTGCCGGAGCCCTGAGCCCTTCCCTGCCTCCCGAAGCCGTAGCGCTTGCAGTGTCCCACATTTGTTGTCCCCTGCTGGGAGTGCACGGCTTCCTATGGATAGCATGGGCTGAGTATAATCCTGGTATATTTTATATTGGTAACAGGATCAATATTGGTTCTTTACTGTTATTACTGTTAATTATCTAGTCTTACTCTATTAAATCTGTTTACGTTTCAGCCACCAGGTTTCCTGTTTTTTTTCCCTGATTCCCCTTCCTGGGTGGGGAGGGGTCATCAGGTGAGAGAAGAATTGTCTGAATGACAATAAATAGTTGTGGGTTCCTCAAACCATAACAGTTAGTTTATGTAATTATCCATGCTCAGGGTATCTTTACCCACAAAAGTCAGCGTGCATCGTGGTGGTTTGTGTTATGCGGTAAGTGCATGTACTTATGCTACCAAGGCCACTTGTTCTCTCTTTCTGTAAGGGAAGCTTTGAGAAAGTGAGTTGATGTGGTATAAGCATGATCTTCACTTTATCCACCTGCCATATTTATGTTATTTCTAACTTAATCCAGGTTTTGGACTGTAACCCTGTAGGGGTGGATGATGCAGGTCACTGTGAAGTCTGCTGTGTGTTGCAGGAGATGCTGTACTAGGTTTGTCCCCATCAGCCGCCTCCGCATTTCCAGCTCAGCAACGGAGCTGCTTGAGGCTGTTATTCTTTGATTAAACCCTGATTCGTCTGGAAAGGTGAGTCACCTATAATCAGCACATTAAATGAAAGACCTACCTGATTTGCTATTGAGAAATAATCACAAATTCAATAAAGGCTTAATTCCACATTTACAAATCCTGATGCTTTCAGCTCTATAATCACTGTTCCCTGTCAAGCACCAAAGTCTTTTCATTTCCTGGTGTACAAATGCAAACAACTCTTCAAGGAGCTGCAGGCAAACGCCAGGGTTGACTTGCACTGCGGTAGGACACTGCATATTCAGACACCATCTCGCCTCATTAGCAAACCTGGGATTTTCATGTTTCTAAGGCATTTTATGGAATAACACATCTAACAAGAGCATCGCATCAGTCACTGTTGATGTCCTGAGAGATCTGACCAGCCAGCAAGTGGAATAAGTCAGCATCCACCAAGTTTCTAAACTCTCCTTGTCTGTATTTGGTGGTGTCCAGGTGTATTTGAAAGGAACATGGTTTCTGGAATCACTTTAACACTTAGGAAGCTTTGGGGAAACATGCTGCTGTGTGAAACCAAATAACTCCCTTGTTGTTGAAAGGTTTGTCCCCAAAGCAAGCTCATCATGAAGGCAAGAACATCGCGGGGCCAGAAGAGCTGTTTAGCAGCTGACTCTGTCTCACATCTCTGCAGACACTGACATAGGAAAACAAATGGGAACTGCTGTCTGTTGTGCGTGCCTCTCTGTACAGCCAGATTTTGGCCGAGGCGGTCTTCTGAATGATTCAACAAAATACAAAAAGTAAAAATGACCAGCAAGGTCATTTCACAAGCAAAATTCGCTCAAGATGAGCTCTCTTACACACCTCTAGTTTCAGCAAAACAGACAGTGAATTAGCTTCTTGGCTTTTTTGTGTAAGTCTGAAGTGAGCTAACAGCAGTTCTGAGGTGGGGGAGAAAAGGCCAAATCAGTGACCAAAGATCTCTGGATCTGCAGTGGCCATCCTTCATTAGGGCTGTTTTATAGACTTATCAGAAGGCAAGGTTCAGGCACTCAAAGCTATGCAGTAAAAGCGGAAGAAATGCCTTAGTGCCAGGCATGCTCTCCTCTGTTGTTGTGTTGCTCAGTGCTGTTGTGTTTGAGAAACTTTTTTGGGGGAGTTGAGAAGGAGACGGGACTGACGGCTAAAGGATTGATGTTTCTCATATGTACTTACTAACTTGCATCAATGTGTAGAGCAGAATGAATTAGCGTGTTTTCCCTCCAGCAGTATTCCTAGAGCTAGGACTGTCCAGCACTTAAAGGATTTGTGGAATGATGGTTTCTTACAAAGACGGAGAGTGGCAACTTTTTATATCGAGCATGTCTGAGATTTTCTTTTCACTTGGCACGTGCAGGCTCAATTAGACTCAAAGTGATCCTAGGATAATGATACAAGCAGAAACAAAACAAGAAAATTGAGGGAAGTGCTTTTAACTGCAGTGATCTGAAGTGTCAAAGATAAATAATACATAGATTGGCATTGCTCGCTAAAGTCGACTGCTGAGTCTGCTGGAGACTTTATTGCTGAGAAATGACGTGTGCCCTGTGGAAGAGCTGGAGTCAGGTCATTTGTGCCAGCGAGAGCTGGAGTGATGAGGAGTTCCTCTCCTCTGTGCAGCACCAGAGGTAGCTGGGCTGCTCCTCTGGTGACAGCAGAACCCTTCAGCACCCTCTTTTTTCAGGTTGCTGCATTAGGCAGTTTTAATAATCTACTTGCAAGAATTAATGGAGTCTGCTCCTGCAGCAGAGGACTCGTGCAGCGAAGTGGTGGGGAGGGGACGGTTCCCTGTGTCAGGCTGAACTCTGTGCCAGAGAAATAAAACAACTTGAAAGGGAAGGCAGTGTTTTGCTCTAGAAAGGTACTCTTGAGGTGGCATAATGTGATCCTGTGTGACTTTTCCCAGGCTTGTTGGTGGCACGAACTGATGTGGGGTTGGGAATGACTGAACCTGAAAGTGACAGTGTTGTGGCACTTGTGGGGCCAAGATGGTAGCGTGGAGACGTGCTGGCACTGGGGATCAGGAAGAAAGGGAGGAGGTGAGACAGCTGAATGTGGTAGAAGATCCTTGGAGACAACCTGCAAAGAGGAGGTGGAAGGGGAACACCAGAGCGAATGGGAAAAATGAGGAAGGGGCAAGCCTGTGCCGGATGGGCTGTTCTTCCCTTTATGTGACTGTGGAGGCTGGTGGTGGTGCATCCAGGTCCTGGGTAGCACAGGTATCTCCTCGTGTCACCTGGACCTGCTTTCTGCAGCCTCAGCATTGTCCCATTCATGGCACCCAGGGGACGAGCCCTTCCTGCCGTGCTCTGCTTCCTCAGGTTAGCAGCTCCAGTAGTCAGGGGTCAAAGTAATTTTGACAGAGTCTTTTCCCTTCAACTTGCTCCAGCAACGTTTGATGGGTTGCACAGAGGCCCCGCTGCCTGTAGCCTCATCCATATTCATGACTATGATCACTTCACACTGGCAAAAATGGAATTCCCTTGTTTCGCAACCTTTGATAGATACAGTATATGGCTCTGTTTAATTCTAACAAGGCAGATAAGACATATCCTACAAGCTGGTGGCAGTCTTATATTGATTTTGAGTAATTCTGGTTTCTGTCTTTTGACCAACTGTAGCTTTCTGTTGTGATAATTAAAGTACATTTTTGCATTCTGTGGCATGAAGCCCTGGTTTTCTGTGCACAATACACTTAGTTCCCACATCACATGGGAAACTACTGGGAAATCCATAATTGCAGGGCTTTGGCAACCTTTAAATATTTCCATGGTTACTGAGGGGAATTTCCCATTGGTTGATGCAGTAATTATGTCAGTGACAAGGATGAACATGATTTTTGAAGTTGTTTGTTAGTCCATTATTTGTAGTACCAACTTAATTTTGTAGCTCTTAGAGTACGATTTCCATACTAGCTATTTATTGTTTCTCAAAGCTGATTAATGAGAAGCATTAAAACTTCAGCTAATAGAGCCAGTGGAATGATGCGGAAAACTTTGTCGCTGGTACTTTTCTGTTACTTTCAAGTGAATGGGGAAAGCCAGACTCGTGGCTATTTCATTTCACTGTGATTTGTGTTTGGATTTCATGCCCAGGTCAAAAATTGTGTTTTTACTGATACAAAAACACCCAGAAAAGAAAATTTAGAGTTATAACAAACAACTGTAAGTTTGTGCGTTAGGTGTATTCACATAGAAATGTATGTGCTGAGACTGAACGTGGCCCAGCTGTGATCAGCTGGTGCCCGGCTGATTTTAGGGTATCTCCGTAATGGGCTCCTCACAGTTAAGACGGGCCAAAAAGTGCCTGTGGATAGGCTGGAGGGAGCAATGGAGAGAAGGAATACCAGGGTTTGTATCTGCATGTAGGAGGATGCTGAGACTTCCCTTCTAGAGCTTTTCCATGAACAAAAGAGGACAACTTTGACTGAATAAGTAGCTTATGAAATATTGCGTGGTTTTCCAGCAGTGAGGACATGACAGTAACTCTGCAGAGAGCCCCAACCTGTGATGCTTGCTCTGAGGCTGCTTGTGCAAGGGATGTGAACCGATGCCAGGTATGGGAAGCCACTTTCCTTTTGTGCCTGTTTCTGACTCCTCTTATCTTCTTCAAAGAGTGCCTATGTAGCACAGACTGCAAGGTGCCTCTACGCCAGGTGACTTCTCGGTGCAATTGCAACTTTGGCCTGACAACTACTGGAGTTAAAGATTTAGACCTCAATACTTTTGCCCATTTTTTGGGCTCATTTTAAGTCTAACCCAGCTTGACGAACAAATCTTCAAATTTGTATTATACACCGAGTCTCCGCATGCTTGTTTTCTCTAGGGAAGTTAAGGCAAGTATTAATGTCAAACTGCATTTGAACTGAAAGCATCACACAGGAGCTGTTTTATGGGATAATACTCCAGTGTTGGTTTTTTTTCTTTTTTTTTTTTTTTTTCCTTTTTTTTTGTGCCTACCCCCTCCTACTGACTACCCACAGCCCCAAATTAGGACAGCGAGAAATTTTCTGGTTGAAAAAGCTCAGATAGAGCTACCTTCAGTACATCTCTGTGCTAATGCCATGGGCACATGAATAGAAGCAAGACTTGATGCATGAACCTGGAGCGATTCACACTGTGGCAGCTGCAAACAAAGAGGCAGAATAGTGTTGAAAGGTGGACACTTGACAGTGTGTCAGATTTAGCCAGGTTTCAACCCAGGGGGCACAGTTAAATCATTTTGGGGAACCATGTGCACAGATTGATTTATTTTTTAATTGGGACAGCTTGTGTTGGCAGGGGTTAACTCATTCACAGGTCTGTGGCCCGCTAAGGAGCATATTGTTGTGGACTGAGAGGCCAAATGCTTCATTGCCTACATAAACAAGCCCACCTTCTCCTTGCTAGGACCTGGGCTGATGCTGACAGCATATTGACTTCGGTACAGTAGTAAAACAAAGCCCACTGTGGACATGGGAATCTTCTTGCTGGCTTTGATCACCTTCAAAATGGTCCTCAGATAAATTGGCAGGGTGGGGATCCTGTATTTTAAGTGGTCTGGGTGCATGCAAGGGGTTTTCCCATGGTGTGCTGGCTGGCTACGATGGGGGTACCCTGTGCCCTTGCAGGAGAACAGTCACTTTTCCCGCTGTGCAGTGGCTGACCCTAATGGGCTCCTGCTGTCCCTGGATACAGTCCCAGGCTGATCCTCCCCACCAGCCTCCCCAGCGAGCTGTAAACCCACAAACCTTGACTGGGACATGCAGAGATGCTGTGCTGCTCCAGCATGGGCAAGACTGTCCAAGGCGGTACGTACTCCTGGCCCTCCAGAAAGGTGGGGAACCACTGTACTCAGAGGTGCTTCTTTCATCAGTCCCTCTTCATCAGACACAGCAAAACTCTTGCTCACCTGGAAGAACCTGGGCTGGGCATTAAATCCCCTTCCCTTTCCTCCCACCTGGTCATGGTGAGAGGTCTGACCCATCTCCCCTCTTTCTTTCCCCTGGCCCATGTGCTGGCGGTGGCCTCTGGCTTCATCTCGTCTTGATGCGATTTGGGATGACACGGAGCAGTGGCATGCAAGATTAATGAAAATGTTCTGTAGTCCCTTCAAGTCTTTCTGGTGAGGTAATGTAATGCAGATTGATTTGCACCATTCCTCTCGCCTGTCCCTGTTTCCTGGAGGCTTTGACAGGATGGCAGGCTTGCTTGTCTGCTTTATTTATTTATTTCAAATGAGGGAGGAAGGATGTTAAATATCCCAACTGGTAGTTGTTATTTGAGAGCTCAGTTATCTCACAGGCCAAAAGAAGTCCCTTCCCTGATGTTATTTTTTTTTTTTTAAATATGGTCTTTTTGTGTTCTGCTCTGTGTGTATAAGCCTAGATACATACATAATCACTTAAAATTCACACTTATTTTTGCATGGAACAGGTGATTGAGAGAAAGTGCCTGTTTTATATATTTGTTAGAAGAAACCCTTGTGGCAGTGGTGGGTCTGTGGCAGTGAGCACTTTAAGAAGTAGAGCCCAGTCCCCCGTGGAGACCATCTGAATTCAGTGCACTCTGCCAGCTGCCGGACAGGTATGCCCTCGGCAGCTCCAATATTTAGGACAGAGGAGGGATTTCTTCCACGTGTACACATGACTCTGTGGACCAACTCTGTGGACCAACTCTGCATTGTACCATCCTCCTGCTCTATTATTACAAGTGCCCTTAAAGCCCTGTTTTTCTCCTGCCCCTGTAGCGTCCCCAATCTTGACAACGCTGTCCTGGTAGGGAATGTGGCTTTGCTTTAATTTTGTTGATGTGGCCTCTCCCTGCTCCTCCTGCCCTGACCACAGCATGTGTCTGCCACCAGCAGCTGCTCTTCCAGCCGAGGGCTTCTACCAAGTCCCTCCACACTGCTCTGCTGTGTCCTCCCTGCCCACTCCAGGCTTGTTAGGCTGGGGAGCATTTTGTCTCCTTGACTATTTGTTCCTTCTTGGTCCTTAAAAGCTATGGAATTCAGATGCAATTCTGAACATACCCTGTCTAGCAGGATGGACTTGAACCCTGGCAGATCTCCCTTTGTAGCATCCTTGGGGATCCTTGCCCCAGGGAAGTGCGGAGCCTCTGCAAACAGAGGCTCTTGGATGGACAGTTCTCCCCTTGCCATTAAATCCCTTGTAGAGTCCAGATCTCAGGACCATCAACTTTGTACCTTCAAAGCTGATATTTGCACCCCTGCTTTGGGGGTGTCTAGGTGCTAGTTCAGAGCTCAGATTCACTGCTATTCTACATAAATTTGATTGTAGTAAGGAATGTGTCATTTTTGGAGTTTTCTTTTTCATCTTCTCTGCCTTCCTCATTATAGTTACTTCTCAAGGGTTCATCGACAGAGAAACCTTTGCTCTGCCATAGGTAAATAGGAAATCAAGACAACGCAAGTTGGTTTCTTTATAGAGAGCGCCCTGTTTGGCTCTTTTCCATAACTGCTGCCATAGGGGCAGTGCCTGGTGCTTCCAGGGACGCCACTGCTCACCTTCACAGCCCCTAACCGCATTGCTTTTTGGATTATTTCAATGTGCAGTTTTCGACTTCAGAATCACTAGCAGCTCATGGCGTGGGGGGAATCTCTCCTCCTGTGGACAATCCCAAGGGAGATCCTCTCCCTGCCGCCCCGCAGCCTCGGGCAGCGAGAGGGGAAGCCTCCTTATTAACCCGGCTCCCAGCCGAACGCCTTGCTCGGGGCCCCTGGGTTACTGGCATTGGCTGCCTGCAATCAAGTGTCGCCTTGATTTTTATTTGTTACTTTTTTTTTCTTTTAGGTGGCACCACTGATTTTTAACCCTTGAAGGGCAGCAACCATGGCCGGCTGCAAACGTGGCCTTGGGTTGTAGCAGGCAGCCCCACTCGGTTGCTTTTCTGGGTATGAGCCAAGCTTCCTGCGCTTGTCTCAGCCTCTCCATCAGCATCTCTGTTGCTTTCTGCTTTTCAGAAACCACTATAAAAATTATTAGAAAATCTTCCTTTTAATTGTCTAATTGTTTCACTGAGACAATTTTTCCACTGGTCTGTATCCCCATGACATATGTGGCTAAGACCTCTCACATATTTTCTTTCCTTCTTTTTTTTTTTTTTTTTTTTTCTTTAAATAACTTTAGCACCAGATCCAGATGAATTTTGTCACAGCAGTGACCAGGTCTGCCTTGTGAACAGAAAACAGCCTGTTGAAATAGGCCTGATCTCACCCTCCTGGATGCTGCTCTGCCACTGCTTTGTGAACACGAGTTCATCTGCTTTTTCCTTCCCTTCCAGCCAAAAATCTTCTTCCTCACTCTCAAGTCTACATTCAGTGTTTACTTAAAACACTCCTTTTAGCAGCTATATGGAAGCCACAGTGTGAGACAGCTCATTATAGCATGATAGAGGGGTATGGACATATGTATGCACCAGACTCACATACAGATGACTCTAGAAAAGAAATAGTGAGGCAAGAAATATTACGGCAAAGACAAGTGGGAGAACAAATAACTGTCAGAGGAGGGATTTCAGCCTCCCTAGAAAAGACGTGGTACCACTGCGGTTAGTCACCGTTGCAGCTCCTGCACCAGCTCTTAAGGATAAGGAATCCCCAAATCCCCCGAACAATGTGTGGGTCATCAAGCAGCTTTGCAGAAGGTGTAGGAGCTGAGAGAGAGACCTGGGCAACCTCAGCGTAATTCAGAAAACTGACGGGAAGAGGTCACGTTGTCCTTATTCTCATGAATTTTGGCTTCAGTAGGGTGAGTGTTTGCATTTGTAGTGAGGAAATTGCTTTTTCAATGATCGAATTAGAAGTCGTCTTTCCCTGCTTTAATTCTCCCAGGGGAAGCAAGGGAAGAGCTTTGGGTTATAGCTAGAAGCAGGGGAGACTTTTTCAACAGTAGCTAGGGTCGCTGGTTTTCACTGCCTTTGAAATGTTCCTCCTTAGGCCTGGAAGTAGTTTTAAGGGCATCTTGCCTGAACAGGAATGAATCAGTTCTAGAGCTAGTTTAGTGTTGGGAAGATATTTTTTTTGCAAGCATTTTCCTTCGACTGTGTTGCTGCTGTGTGGATTCGTGCCCTCATGGAAAGCAATTGATCTACGCAGAAAAGGGACTTTCCTTAGATGCTGTTTCGCAATAGTCGGGGCAAATCCTTAATTTTTTGACTATGCACTGAGCTCACTTCTTACAACTAGAATTCTATCTGCACACATGATTACAGTGTGTAATGACATGAGAAAATACTACATTAAACCCAGCTGATAAATCTTAAAGTAGCCTAAATTTTCTATGAGGTAAGCCTCAGGCTAGCTGTCTCTTAGTCAGAATGGAAAAAGTTTTACGAGAATTTCGTGTTTAGTATCTTCAAACAAATCCTCATTACAACTAAACTGCATGTTTAAATCAAAGTCTTTTCTGGGTCAGTCTACAAAAAAAAAAATAATTAGAAGCAAAGGCAATTGCAAATCACTACCTGAGTTTCTTTAAAGGATGAAAAGGATTAACTTGTCTATAAACCTACATTTTCCCCTTCTCTCTTTTCCCCATTTTGCACTCTCTTTTCCCCAGGACTCAAAGCCTGTCCTGCCAGTGTGACCTTGGTGGCACCTCCACGCAGATGAGTCTATGAGCTGCTGCTCTGGCAGTCGGGAGCCCAACTTCTCGCTAGCTTTGAGCTGATGTAGGTGCCTGGGCAATAGCCTGGGTGGGGAGCAGTGGCTCTTGCAGCTCAGGTTTTGGGGCACTGCACAAATCCTGTGTGTCTCAGGGAGATTTATGGGGAAGGGGCAGGAGGTGTGCTTGGGGTGGTGATGCTTCCTACATCCCCAAGAGCTGGAGCAAAGGGTACAGACAAGCTGCTCGGAGTAACACCATGCGATCTGTGCAATGAAATCTGCCTGCTAACCACAGATCCCTGCCAGAAAGGCTGGTCTGGTCTGGACTTGGAGCTTATGCACCCTGTGACCTGTCTCTGGCACAGCCCGTACCAATGCTGGGGAACCAGCATCCAAGCAGGGTGTTTTTAGAGGGGTCCCTCCCCAGTTTTCCCCTCCTCAGCCTCCAGCCATCAGCTTTTTTGGCTGGAGTGGCCTTTGCCCACAGACTAGTGTGTGGTGGTGCAGTGGAGATGCGCTCCATGATTTTCCCGAAGCTCGCTATGAGCTTATTTATATTTTTAGCCGTTACAATATCCTGTAGCAAAAAGTTCCAAGATTTAACTACAGGCTTTGTCAAATGTCATTTCCTTTTGTTTGCTCTAAACCTGCTGCCAGGACAGGCATCTCTCGAGGCAGCAGATGTTTCAGGAGGTGAAGGAATCCCCAGAATGCTTTCAGTGCTCTCTTTGCATTTGCGTTGGTGATGAGGGTTTTGCAGAACTGATAGATCCAGCCAAGGATTTTCCCAGTGAGGACTGGGAAGGCTGCCGGAGCAGCAGCCACTTGCTGTGCACAGAATGAAGGTTCCTTGAGAGGGCACAATGACATTTCCCATTCATTGTATGGGGACAGTTGCACCAGTTGGAACGGTTGCCATGGGAATGTGATAACTAGCACATCCCCGAGGAGGAGGTCCCCTCTGCAGCATCCCAAGGTTTCCCTTTGCCTCCTGCTAAGGTGAGAGCTGCTCTCAAAGGCAACTGCAATAGCTGTTGCTGTTGCAACCAAAATAAAGCAAACTGACCCAAAATGAGAGGCACCCGTGGAATATGAGTGTGGATTGCGCTTGGAGCAAAGCACAGCCAGCAAGGGGGTGAGGAGCTGCCATTCATTTTGGGAAGTGAGAGCCGAGTCTTGCATGGGTGGGACAGGACTGAGACGTTCAGGTACTGCATGTGGCACAGCCATGGCTGTCACACCATCCTGCTCTTCTCACCAAAGGCATCCGAAATCAGAGCAGCCTGTGGCAGGGCTCTGTCACTTGCTGGATGCTGTGTTTTTGAGGATGGTGGCTAGTTTATGAAAGATGGTGCCAAAACCATATTTTCTTCTGCTTTCCCTAGACCTAAAAGTGCCCTTCAGGTTTGAAACTTTAAGCAATGCCTTGAGGAGAGGGTTTTCTGTAGGCACCAGTATGTTTTTCAGATTTTTATCTTATTTCATGGAGGTTGAGAAAGCAATATTGCAAGCTGGGAGAGTTGAGGTAGGGCTGTGGTTGCCTGGCTGTGTGCCTAGCTCCTGGGGGAGGGGGTGTCCTTCCCTAGCCTGGCTCACGCGTGACACTTCGAAATTTGTGTCAGGCCAGCTTGAACGTGCTGGTGCGCATGGGATAGGAACCTAAATAAAGGCTGAAGCCAAATCGGTGATTCAAGGGCATTGTAGCAAGAAAAAACTGCATTTGCTGAGAGCTGAACTATAACTGCTACATTTAGGCAAGTACTTTAAAGCAGAGTCACAGTATTATTCTGTGTTACTAGATGACCACTTTGTTGTTATAAGCTGGACTTTGCCAGTAACATTAGCACATGTTGTGCAGTTCTGGATACTGGCTTAATCTCAAAGAAAACTAATCCATTTCAAGAAGCAAAGTGTTGCTTTCATTGTATGATCTAAATCATCACTTTTCCTTTTCTCAGTGTGAGAATCTGAGCCTGCCACTGTGTAATTTAAGTGACTAAGATGGCTTTATATTGTCACTGTTGTCAGCAGTTCCAGTTTTCATCAAACAGCTACTTTTTGGTGTGGGAAATTTAGCATGCACGTTGTCATGCTGGGCGCAAACTTCCATCTTAAAATATAGCTTAATGTAGCAAAAGCTCATTCCAGCTCTCCCCAAGGTTGTCTCTGTACCACTCTCGACAGACCAATACTGGGAAAGTAAAGGACATGCACTGCTAGAGCCAGCCTGTAACTGGGAGGGGAACACCAAGAATCAGTTTTGCGGGATCCTAGAGAGCTCGCTCAGGGATTGGGCCGGGCTCTTTTGCCTGAGCTCCATTTCCACTCTGACTTGGAGGCAATCACTTATTGATGACTTTTTATAGAGGGAGGAGTTGCATCCTGTGCACACCGAGAGGGATTTTGGACGGTAATGAAATCAGAGATCTGCCCGTGCTTTGCTCCCTTCTTGTACAACTGTGAGATTTCTGGTCTGCAGTGGAGCCTGAAGAGCTGCATGTGCCTGAGAGGGAGAGGTCTTCTTGTCTTCTTTATTAGTTTACTACTGAAGAAGGCAGCACAAAACCAGCTGTTAGTGACATTCCCCTGCCAGCTATGTTCTTGGTGGAGGTAGCTTATGGCATTATCTTGGCATCCTCCAGACAAATGTCACAGATGTAGGATTGCTTCTGCTTAGTAAAAAAATGCCCTTTTGAGCGGGAGATTTGTGTCCTTGTCAGGAATTGCAGGCATCGTCCAACAGGAGGTTGGTGCCTGCGACCCAGAGACGCAGCACTGCTGCAGGGAGTGGACGTTTATGGAAACATTGGAAAGGGCCAGAGGTCTGTTTGCTTCAGACCTCCAGTGTTTTTGGGTGGGGTGGGGGGCCCTGATCCCCACAAAGTGTTCACAAAAAGTGATGCTGCAGGGATTCTGTCACACAAATGCCCCATTGGAGAGAATGAGCTGGGTCCTGGTGGGAAGTGGTCTTTAAATCATCTAGTGCAAAAATGAGCAAAATGGAGAACTTTTAATTAATAGACTTAGAAAACTTCCAGAAAACACTCAGAGTGCTTGCCAGCAATTGTAAGTGGGTCCTGGCAGCCTCCCCCCAGGCTTGTAGCCTTCTTGGGTCAGCAGCATGTTCCCAAGACTAGCAAGGGGGGGCTGTCATTCTCCACAGAGCTGAGGCTGCCTGCGCTTCCTAGCTCCACACAGGGACACAGCAGTGCTCTCCTGCCTGATGGGATGTGAGATTGGCAGAGTCCCAGTCTGGGAGAGACCCTGTAAGAGCTGGAAGTCATGGCATCCTAAGAGCTTCACCAAAAGCAGGTTCTCAGAGGTGCAAGGTGGTGGCAAAATGTGCCAGATGACGCATCAGCATAGTCAGGGCAAGTAGCTTGCTCCATCGCTGAGGTTTGGTGGCCACGAACCTCATGTGGGGAAGGATATTTCTGTTCTCAGTTTCTTTCCTCCTCCTCTGCTCCCCAGGCAAACCCGGGGCAAGCTCACACAGAGTGGTGTCTCAGCGGTGCCTGCAAACCCAAGAATTCAGAAACCTTTTTCTTTCCGCAAATCCTGTTGCTTTCTCTAGGCAAGCACCTAGTGGAGTATTTCTAGGTGGGTGTATGTGAGAGCAAAGTTTGACCTGAAATTCTTAAGTCAGCCTCAAATGGGAATCTGGAGGAGGAGGAGGACAAATGGAGATAACACTTTAGCTTTGCTTTGGAAAATTTGCTTTTTCATAGAGGAAAGAATATTTTTTGGTTTCTTAAGTGAATTTGTTGTTGCACAAAGTTGAGTTTTGTTTGGAAAAGGGCTTTGGGCAAATGCATGTGATTATATTGAGCTCAAAGGAGGTGACTCACTGGCATGAGATATTTCCAGGAAACAAATGAAGGGTAGGGTAATGATATGTTGTTTCTTATACCATGGAATAAAAAAGTAACCTTTCTGCCTGAGGGTACTTTTAGAAAACAAGATAAAACCTGAAGTCAGAAACATTTCAATCGATAAGTCCCGTCTTTGAGGTTTCCTTTGGGTTTCTGTGCTGTAGTTTCCAAGGAAAAGGCTGGGCTCTTAGAATCAAATTACTTCCAGCCACAGAGATTTGAAGTCTACGTGAAGTTAGCCAAAATGCTTCTTCTATACCTCTGCTGGAGAGGTCCCTAAATATCCGACTCCTTGTGGGAGAGAGCCACTTAAGCAGATGAATTAAGAGGGCTGGAAACAGTCATTGTCATGCTGGGTGCAAACTTCCAGCATCTTTGTCTAATAGCTGGTACTGCACATGAGCGTGCTGGGGTGGAGAGAGCTGCTCTGTCATTAGATCGACATTTGGGAAAGGCTGAAGGAACTGGTCCAATTGCTAAGCATCGCTTCTGTTTCTGGGAAGACTTAAAAAAACCACATTTGAAATCACCCACTCATCAAAGAAAGAACAATTCACATATGCAGATCTTTTTGCAGCATGGAAATCTTTTATAACAGACATTTTTAAATCTTTTATAACAATCTCTGCTGCTGGAAGTAATTTGACCTAATGATGTTCAACAAAGGCAAGTGAAGGGTCCTGCACTTGGGGAGGAATAACCCCATGCACCAGTACAGGTTAGGGGCTGACCTGCTGGTAAGCAGCTCTGTGGAAACGGACTTGGGAGTCCTGGTGGACAACAGGTTGACCGTGAGCCAGCAATGTGCCCTTGAGTCCAGGAAGGCCAATGGCATTCTGGGGTGCATCAAGAAGAGTGTGGCAAGCAGGTCGAGGGAGGTCATCCTCCCCCTCTATTCTGCCCTGCTGAGGCCGCACCTGGAGTACTGTGTCCAGGTCTGGGCTCCCCAGTTCAAGAAGGACAGGGAACTGCTGGAGAGGGTACAGCAAAGAGCTGCAAAGATGATTAGGGGGCTGGAACATCTTTCTTATGAGGAAAGGCTGAGGGACTTGGGTCTTTTTAGTCAGGAGAAGGCTGAGGAGGGATCTCATCAATGCCTATAAATACTTAAAGGGAGGGTGCCAGGAGGATGGGACCAGTCTTTTTTCAGTGGTGCCCAGTGATGGGACAAGAGGTAACGGGCACAAACTTGAACGCAGGAAGTTCCATCTGAACATGAGGAGGAACTTCTTTCCTTTGAGGGTGGCAGAGCACTGGAACAGGCTGCCCAGAGAGGTGGTGGAGTCTCCGACTCTGGAGACATTCCAAACCTGCCTGGACGCCACCCTGTGCAATCTGCTGTAGGTGATCCTGCTCTGGCAGAGGGGTTGGACTAGATGATCTCCAGAGTTCCCTTCCAACCCTGGTGATTCTGTGAAACACATGAAGAGTGATTACAAATTGTGCTTCCTTGCTAAGACTTGAATAAAACTAAAAATAATTTATAACCTCCAACAAATCCTGTAGATATTGGAGACACAGTTTTTAAAGCTTAGCATTTCTGTTTTGGAACAATTACAGAACCTTGTATTATAGAGGATGATGTGATTGTTTTTCATATGGAAACACCATTTAATTAAGATTTAAACAGATGGTTAACAGGAATGGTATTGTAGGCTTCATCAAAGTAAAATCTAAAGGGCACAATAATATTTCCACTTCAAAGTGGTTTGTTTTGATTTCTACCAATAAATAAATTAATCTCACATATCAAAGAAAAACATTTTCACTGTACAGTTAATCTATTACTGCTTATGCATTAATAAAGTGTGGTTCACAAAACAGGGACTCAGTTTGTAACCCCAACGCAGATACAAATCTACCAATTAAGCAAATTCCTCAATATCTGAAATCTAGTGATAAGCACTGAATGTGGGGGGAAAAAAAATAGTTTGTTTTCCATTACTGGGAAAAATATATACATGAGTTCAGTGGGGAGGCAATGACCAGCCCCTCTGTTTTGCAAACATCTACGCGTTCCCCTTGCCCCTCTGCTGCCGCCGTCAGCCTGCCTAAGCTGGCTGAGAGAGAGAGGTTGTTCAGCAAAGCAAAGAGGACGATAAGGAAAATGAGAGAAGCAGAAGCGGTACTCTTATCTCCCTTTGCTCAGGGAAGCAAAGGAAACATGGTGATTTAACCCAAGAGCAGGGCTGCAAATGTGTAAACAAAAGTCAACCATGGGAGCGGCTCTCACCCACACCACGTGCTGTACTCTGTGTCCACTCTTTGCACGCACTTGCTTGCGGAAGACCCGTGGTAGGAGGAAAGTGAGTGCAGCGTGTTTTTGTGGGGCTTATTTATTTTTCCTCTCCAACACAGCTCAGCTGAAGAGGCACCCTCACAAAACCCCCATCAAATTTTTTCACATTCAAAAAGGAGAAAGCACCATATCTAAATCAAATTGAAATGAAATTTCTGGAACTTCCTAGGGCAAAGCATTATTTTGATAAGAAAACTTGCCTATTGAAAGGGAGAGGCCATGCTGGCCCCATGGCTCACCTCCAGAAGAAGGTGAGAGCAGCCCAGCTGAGATAAGTACCCTATTTCTGGGCATGGCTCAGCAGCAAGTCTGTTCTGCAACCCCAAAAGAAGAGTCCCAGGCAGCAAAGGTCAAAGCAGATAAAGCAGTAGTTTAGGAGCTGGAGGAGGGCAGTGATCGGCCCCCTGTACTCAGCACTGGTGAGGCCCCACCTCGAATACTGTGTTCAGTTTTGGGCCCCTCACTACAAGAAAGACATTGAGGTGCTGGAACGTGTCCAGAGAAGGGCAACAAAGCTGGTGAGGGGTCTGGGGCAAAAGTGTTATGAGGAGCGGCTGAGGGAACTGGGGTTGTTCAGTCTGGAGAAAAGGAGGCTGAAGGGAGACCTTATCGCTCTCTACAGCTACCTGAAAGGAGTTTATAGAGAGGTGGGGGTCGGTCTCTTCTCCCAAGTAACAAGTGATAGGTCAGGAAGCAATGCCTCAAGTTGCACCAGGGGAGGTTTAGGATGGATATTAGGAAAAAATTCTTCACTGAAAGTGTTATCAAGTGTTGAAACAGGCTGCCCAGGGCAGTGGTGGAATCGCCATCCCTGGAGGTATTTAAAAGCCGAGTAGATGTGGTGCTGAGGGACACGGCTTAGTGGTGGTTTTGGCAGTGTTAGGTTAATGGTTGGACTTGACGATCTTAAAGGTCCTTTCCAACCTAGATGATTCTGTGATTCTGTCTGGTCAGTGTGCTTTCTGCCACCACACTCTTCATGCTCGCATGCAGGTAAAGAAAGAATAAACCTGAGTTCAGAGGTCACTCTCCTCCAGCAAGGATGCATTGGGCAAATGGGCTGGGATTCAGCTCGTCCAACTTCAGCTAAAATCTA
The DNA here is from genome assembly GCA_013397275.1 of Burhinus bistriatus. Taxonomy (NCBI): domain Eukaryota; kingdom Metazoa; phylum Chordata; class Aves; order Charadriiformes; family Burhinidae; genus Burhinus; species Burhinus bistriatus. The sequence goes on along the minus strand of VYXH01008481.1, from coordinate 115,473 downwards.
GTTTCCTTGGTAGTCTGCAGGAAGAAATCAGCTCTTCTGGAGGGCCATTCAGCCCACACATTTATCCCCGTTGACTTCCAAGGGGGCCTGAACAACTTGGCTGATCCCAAAGCCCTGGTGCTGCACCCTGGCAATGCCAGCATGCTGGTGAGACTGGAGCTTGATCCTGCCAATTGGCCTTTGCGAAGGGGTAATCTGGGATCCTGCACGCCGTGCTGGGATATGAGTGATAGCATAACGGCACCTGCTCAAAGCTCATGCAGGCTCTTGGGCTATTTTTTTGGTGGTCCTGGTGGTGATTCCCTGCTTGTCCTGAAGTTCCTACTTGCTCCAGCAGTGCCACTCTTGCTGTGTTTCTAGCATGAATATTCAGGAATTTGGAATGCATAGGAAAAAAACCAGAATTGATCTCTGGTGGGCGAGAGGGTGGATGGGCAGTGTGTAATAGGCATGGCACACTACCAGTGTGCCCACAGCACGGGCTCCAGCCTAGATTGAGACTGGCTCTCACCAGGTATTTTGCAAATCCCCAGAGGTGGAGTTCCTTGTTCCAAAGACATTATGGTCTAAAGATAGCCTACAGGTAGGTGGGGACCCTGCAAATCAACAGCAGAGCTGGGAACACAAACCAGGTCTGCAGCTTTTCAGGGAAATACTCTGTGAAATATAACAATAGAGGCAAACATCACTTGAGACATCCCATTTATAATTAGCACATTGCAAAAGACAGGAAGGTTTTCCCTGTGCAAGACCTAATGTCATTAAACTTGAACCTGGCAAACATCAGAGTTACTGGAAACAAATTCAGCCTTGTCTGGGAATACAAACTCCTGCCTTAAAGTGCTAATTTCCCAAAACATACAGGTGACAGGCTCGAAAAGTGTAATTAGAAAACCGTGCCAGACTTAAAAGGAAATTCTTTCACCCACAAAGGCCCAAGTGCATAAGTGGCTCCTATTGCCCCACGGCTTGATATATTTAATAATCTCATTGCTCAAAGTGATAAAGAGACCCTGTTGAATTTAATATGGGACTATAGCAGTCTGAAGGAAAATTAACAGTATCTAATCCCACCTCAGTCAGTCTTGCTTAATTCTTCTTATGGTAGCCAGCAGTGCTCTTTGTCTTCTCATTTATTTGTTTGTTCCAACAATATTGTCACCTTTCCCCTGCTCCTTCTGTCCTCCTCACCCTCTCCTTGCGTGATCTTCTTATAGCTGATTTCCCATTTTCATTCCTTGTAGAAGAAGTGACTCACAGGATTCCAGTTGTATCAGCATCTCCAAGGTGTTTAACAGCAGGAGCAACCTGAATATGGCATGAAAGTTAATAGCTGATGAAAGCATGATTTAACATAGTATTAAGAGGCCAGATTCTCGGCTGGTACAAATTGAGGAGAAAATGAAATTGCACCAATTTTCACCAGCTAAAGAGAGACACAGTGTAGATCCGTAGTAAAAGTAGCTTACGTAGTTAAAATTTCACACTCTAACTTATCTGGAGACAGGGAATTAAACAACAAGGCTAAGCATCTTCCAGAAATAGATGCATCAGTGGGAGCTGGAAAAGGATTTTTAATGTAATTACTATCCTGCCTGGGGTGTCAGATTCATCAATAAAAGCAAAGCTTTTCTATTGTATTAGAACATATAAAATGGAGCAGACCCCACGTTCTGCACTAATTGGTTGAACGAGGCATTTTGCAGAAATACTGAAATTGTGAAAAGTGTCCAGGTGGAGGGGTGAAACCTGTAGGGCAAGTCTGAGTGAGGACTGTGTGGTTTGGCCCCTTCTCTTTCCTTAGGGGGCACCAGAGAATTGATCACTTACGGTCTGGTGCCTCATCCCTCTTCTGATGGCAGCAGATGGCCAGGGCTGCTCAATCCCAGACTAATCAAAACTCCATTTGGAAGAAGCAGTGCATTTGAGGAACAGTCCAGAGATGGGATTGGGCTGACAGAGGAGAGAGCAGGAATGCGTGTGCTGTGAAAACCCACATAGGATTTATGGAAAAATCAAAGAAAAAAGTTCTAGGAATGGGTGGATGCAAGAGGAAAGGGAAGGACAACTTCCAGATATGATTGTCAGGACTTGGGGCAGGAGCCAGACTAATCACCTAGGCTTTTTCCAGGATAAGAACATTTCTTGAAGTTTCTGCAGAGAGAAGTAATGTCATAGAGCAGTGTTGCAACATCGAGGACCTGGAGCTAGAGGTGTCATATTTTATTACATGGCAATGACAGAGAGTTGCACTCCTGGCAGCAGTAACCAAGGCCACGAGACACTGGGCATTAAGGAGGTGCGTGTTTTCCCTTCACCTTTCTGTCCCCGGGGGAAAACTGAGTCCCAGACAGGCCCTGGTGCGATGGGTGGTGAGCACGGATCTGGGTCCTGATGTCAGCGGCGATGTCAGTGGTGATGTCAGTGGCATTGCTGATGCTTAAATGAGGGCTGCCCCTTTTGGCAGATACACATGCCCCAGCAAAGTGGGGGAGGATCTGGTGAAGACGCCTAGTGCCTTGTCATCCAGAGCATGTGTGAGGCTGTTGCTACTGCAGATAGCAGTGTAAATCAAAGAATATTTGGCAATCCCTGGTTTAATGTGGTATTTGGGATACTGCAGGACTGGCTGCATTGTTTGAGCTGGCCTGGTTCTACTCTTTGGAAGAGGTGTTACTTCCCCACAGAAAACCTGTGATTTTGAGATTTCAGAGAGTTATGCTTCCTTCAGTTTCCCAACAGAATCCGATTTGGTCCTCACTTTCTATACAAATCTGTTATATACTTGTCTTATGTCACTGCTTTGTGGAAGAAATCCTTTTTTTTCCCCATCTGCAATGACTCTTAAGGGCTGTGGAAAGGGAAGAGATGAGCAAGAGTTTTCTGCATCTGGGCTTTATGATAGTGTGGGTGAGTGGGTGAGCTGCAGGAGAACGTGCTGCCGACCAGCTGGAGTCCCAGCAAATGGACATCCCTGCATGAGCACAAAGAAATTTTACCAAAAAACTTGGCCATGCTACTTGAAGGAGATTTTTTTTATAGCACATATAGATGCCTTAGTGGTTTTAGATAAGGCAGGCAGCCACATAACCTTAGTTAATAAACTCCACTATAGGTATGCATGACTTACTGGTAGCTTGTTAATAAATTCTACTCTTGGCTTTAAAGTAAGCTGTTTAATTCTGCACATGATACTACTAGGATGATGGGGTGAGACTGGTTCACTGCTGCATCTAGTGGATCTTGCAACTTGCTCAGGGTGCTGCTTTGCCTGCGCGGCAGCTTCCTGACGAATAATGGGACTTCTTGTGTCATCTTGACTTCTGAACAGGAGAAATGGCTGAAATCAGGGACACTGTGTTCCTCTACCCACCCTTGCAGAAAGAAGGATTGGAAACCCAAAAACTAGATACAGCACAGCTTGTACCTGTCAAGCGATGCAAGACATAGGGGCTCCTGGGAGTGTTGACCCACAGTATTTGGTACTGCATTTAGTGGCGACCGGTGTTGGTGCATTAATGAAAAATATTCCAGAACTTTTCACCTGGGGAGCCTCTCTCATTTTAGGCTGCATAAATTCCCTCCACGGGTTTGCAATAATACTTTGGCTAACTTTCTGCAGGTGATTTAAAGCGTGTGTTTGACAAGATTCCCTGTGCCATGTTTACCTCGCTGCTTGAATGTCCTTTAGCATTCAACAAAAATCCAGACTGCTTATGTTAATCTGATTTTCCCTATCAAGCCACCTTAAAGTGCATTTATTCCTTGAGTGGTGAGTCATGCTATAATGATCTGATTTGTAGATGGGGTCCAGGTTCTGCAGGGTATTGTGCAAACATGAGACAATTTCTTTCTCAAAAGTCTTGGAAGGCACTTTCTCTGTTCCACGGTAACAAAATAAATGAAATAATTTTCAACTACTCCAAATGGAAGCCAAAGTTTCCAATTGTATTTGAAAACAAAATTCACAATATTTTAGTCAAAGGAAAACAGGCATGAAAAATTGTGAGGTGAAAACTAAGATCCCAACTGGGTGACAAAATAAAGGTCTCCCACTGCTGAAGCCACAGTGGGTGTAGAGATGACAGAAATTGTAGCCGTAGTCTGTGGACAAGGAAAATGTGTGCTAAAAAGCAATCCAGGGCAACTAAATCATGTGTAGATTACCGTGGACATAACACTTGTATTTCCTTCTTGCTCCATGTCCCTTCTCCAGAGTTAACAGAAAATTTGCTGTTGTTGCTTTGGTGTAGTCCTTTAGTTAACATCACCTGACTTTGAACAAGAGCAGTAATTTTGGTGTATTAATTATCGTTATCGACATTTTGTTTCTGAACTGCTAGTGCACATCTAAAGTTTAATTCAAATGACTGGATTGGAAGCTGGAGGCAACACAGCCAGCAGCGCTAAACCCGAGCTAATTAACTGTGCCGCAAGACAGCCTTATTAGCTCAGGCAGTATTTCCTAAACAGGGAGGATCTGGTTCATCTGTGAAGGAGGCGGCTGGTAATAACATGGGGGCTGCAGATCACTTGTGGATCGTGTAGGAGGGAGATTGAAGAATTTTTAAGTCCAAGCAGGACCACTTTGGTCCCACACTGGTGTCCTGCTGCCGTCCGTACACCGCCTGCGCTGGCCGTTGCCTCCACTTGGCACTGCCCATCACTGTGCACAAACACCATCCATGCATGGCTTGCCTGGTGCCTCCTCAATGGCGTTGGTACACTCTGAACTTCTTTTCACGTCCAAATCATTTGGGCATGGTTGGGAATTTCTGCCTTTCAGGTTATTGAAATTGGGAACCAAATCCCTGACTGTAAAACCAACATGCCAGGGAGCTGCTGATCCTTTATTAATGATGTACACACACACTCTCTGGGTGAGCTGCCAGCAGCGTGTCTCATGGCTTCGGGAAGTTGTTTCATCCTGGTGTAAGGTTAGAAATGTTTTCGTCAAGTGTGGTCCTTGTTTTAGCACCGTGATTTTGGTGATGGACAGATGAAGAGACATCATTGGTGGACACCTGCAGGCTAGGCAAGGATCAGTGAGCGGCACTGACTCACGGGGGGGTTGCTTGTGCTTCTGCATCATGGTCAGAGCCAGAAACTATCATGTGAGATGGAGGAATGAAAACCATTTGCTGTTGCAATAAGCTTGGTTAGGAATATCGCCACGGGTTCCCTTCTTTCATCCTGCTGAATTGGCAGACTCTTTTCCCTAGGAAGACACATAGTGTCTTACATAGGTAAGGACATGTGACTTGCCCTTGGAAAAATACGCTTTTTCTCCTTTCTCTGTTGACTTGTTTTTCATAAGCACCATTCGCTCGCAGCTGTATCAGGCTAACAGCTGTGGGCCCCTCCTTCCAGCTACCCAGGCGCCTATTGCCAGGGGACAGATTCCAGAATTTGCTGCTTTAGGAACAGTGAGCCTTTGCATTTGTTTCAAGTGACATTGGTCTTTTTCCATGATACGTCCTTGAAAACTCGTCCCATATTGTAACAGTCCCTTTTGGTTACTTTAATCCTAAATGCAGAAATTTCATTAAATTACTTATTCTCCCCCATTTTCATTGTGATCACCAGCCATGTCAGTCACAGCCACTCTTCAAAGAGGGAGGCTGAACTGTACATCAGATATGACTTCATTCTTTGTATTTATAAGGCGAAGCATAAATTCTAACAGGTCCACTAGTCATATCTATTGATTTGGTACTTAATCATATGAACACAATGAATATTCAGTGTCTGTATGATATAAAAAGAACAATCAGAATAAGCTATTATAGGTGCTGGAATCTCATTTAAAATCTAATTAGGTCTAGAACAAAACTAGAGGAGTCCTGTCTGAGTATGAAGAAATGGATGTGTCTATATAATGAGTGAAACGTCTTCTTTTTTCATCCATCTCTTGGCATGTATTAAGAAACTAGCATTTTTTTCAGTTCTTACTTAGAAAACCATTACTCTGTCTAGCTCGGACAATGCATTAACTCACAGGTTAAAGCTGGTCACTCCATGCTGTATAACGATGCACTGCTTTAAACATAGCATGGTTACGGTCACAGTGTTAGGGAGTGGTCAACGCAACTCAAGCAGCAATTGTTTTGTAGCTGACCCTGTTGCACTGCACTGATTGGCCTTAGGATTGCATTGCCCACAGTGCTAATGGACCAGCATCCTTACTGCCCACCACCCCTGGTGGGCTCTAGGCTAGACCCGGTTCTCGCAGGTAGTAAAAAGAGTCATTGCAGCAAATACCATGTTCACCAAGATCTGTCTGACTGCAGCACTGGGGGGGTCCCTTTCTCCAGGAGCGTTGGACCTCTCCCTGGGCAGCAGTGCCATGGAGAAATGGTGCATCAGGAGCTTGAGCTTGGGCAGGCGCTCCCAAAGGGAGGCATCACTGAGACGCCTCCTCACAGGCAGTTGCAGATGTGACCGCAATGTGATGAGAAAGTCAGAAAAAAGGAGTCACAGAGAAGTTGAGATTATTGTTGCCCACTGTTAGAGTTGGTGAGGGCCTCTTTGCTACAGCTTTGTTTGCATTTGTCTTGCTGGCAATCGGCAACAGCAGAAACAGGATGACTTCAGGTACAGATGTACCACACCAGGAAATCTGGCTGCCTTTAAAACCTGTGCAGAGTGGGGCTCTGCTGGGAGTTCTTGCGTAGTAAAAAGAGTGGGAGATAGGAAAATGCTATCCCATATTTAAAATCTGCTTAGGGCACTAAGATGTCGTGCAAGAAATCCGGGGGAATAAAAATAGGGTCTTGCAGGTTTTATTTTAAAATATATCTGTTCGGACTCCCAGATTAGGACAGAGCCTGCCTTACCATTTATAAAGAGAAATGTATAGATGGATGTAGCTCTAGCAGTGCTATACACATGCCTGGATGATTAGGTAAAAATGGATCATAAATTTGTTCAGCATTTATATTTTGCAGGAAAAATGGAGCACCATGAGTATATGCTCATACATAGATATTTGTGCAAGTGCATAAAACTGTTTTTCAGAACATGTATTGATTGCCGCAGGGGCAGATGAGGAACAGAACCAAGGAAAATAAACACCTTTCAGCTAACTGTGTTCTGCAAATAGGACATGGCTTTCTATCTTCAGGGTATATCTTTCTGTTAAAACTGTGCCAGCAAAGTGAAGCTGTTGTTTAATGCCTGTTCTACTTTCCCTTGTGCTTTTCTTGGTGAACCAAAATGTTTGTAGGAGTGGGTTCAGCCGACTATATACGATAATTCACACTCTTGCTGTCTTTCACTCTTTTGCTTTTTCTCCATTGACGATGCAGGAGGGCAGTCAGAGACCAAGACAGGAAAGGCACTTGAGGTTTTATGCAATGAGTCCGTAATCCTCTCGCAGGAAATGTTTTCCCTGCTTTTCATTGTGAGAAAAAGAGTTTAGGCTTCAAACTCTGATTTAGCTTGAAACTCCTCTAACTTCAGATGTACGCAACTGGCCGTTCTTATTGCCAATAATGGAGATTTTGCTTCATGAAGGGCTGCAGAAAACTGCTTAAATTTAGCATCCCCAGGAGATTAATCAAGAGTTAAAAGCCTCTTCAGATGCCTTGAGGGTTTCACAGCTAAATACAAACCTGACAAATCTTTGACTTAGCTTTCCTGCAGTGAGGTCGTCTGTCTATCTGCTCCCCACACGGGCTCTCTGCCCTGTGCCCCCCAAGCAGGACAGCGACGAGGAGAGAGAGCAGGTCAGCGCCCACCGAGAAACCCAGCCCTCCCTTCCCCAGACCAGGGCAGGGGGAGAGTTTGTGTGGTGGCGGTTCTGGTTGAAAAACACCTTGGGCATGCCGAGATACTGCAGTGGTGAAACCATCTGAAAACACCTGCGTGGAGGATGCCAGGAGCAAGTGCTGTGGCTGTGGTGTGACCTGTCCCCTCCCAGGGGATGAGAAGCCCCTTCTCCCCCTGTGTGGCAGTGCCTGGCTACTCTGCAGGCTGGGCTGCGTCTGGGCATTTCTTGTTTTCCTCAATTTTCAGCCTAATTGGAGATTTCAGCGGTATTAAAATCCTGCTTTCGAAGAAATTCTGTGCCTGGATACCATCTGTGTTTACTGGGCTAAGGCTCTCACTAGAAGTTCATAAACTCCTTAGTTACATTGCTTTAATTGAACTCATAGTTTTCCAGATTTTATCACCATATCAGATGAGTGCTCTGTGGTTTTGGTTTGTTTTGTTTTTCTTTATTAATAACAAGATTGAGAAAAACTTCAGTTACTTAAGGCACTTTTATAAAAAAAATCATCCGTCAGTTGGCAGGGGTTGTCTTGTGTGAGGACAGAGGGGCTTGCTCTGCTGGGCAGAGTTGAGCTGGTGAATGATTTGCTTCCCTTTAATGGTTAGGCTGGGTCTAATCCAGCTTGACCATGCTGAGGCAGCCAAGCGATGTGAGCAGTGGTCACCCTGCGGTCAGCCGCTGGCCAGTGTGCCCACATGGGAGCCTGTGGTTTGCTTGGCATCGGCGAGCTCAGCTTTGACTGGATTCAGTCTTTTTCGACCAAGGAGATGGGCAAGGTGGACTGCGCTGGGCCTCCAGACGCTCAGGATCTGAGCCAGAAGGTCTCATAAAAGTCATGCAAACCTATACTTTGACTACAGTTAGCTTTGGATCAGGCTATAATGATGGTAAAAGTGCATCGTGCACCTGTGCACTGCTGCAGGGCCCTGCAGAACAACAGTCAGGGTCTGGGAAGGGAAGGTCGCAGGGCTGCAAGGCTTTCAGGGGAAGCTTTGCCACCCTGCCTGTGGTGGGATGACTAGATGATTGTGTTCATGTGCTCAGATTACACTGCTATCTTTTAATCATCCTTTATTCAGTGACCACATCCATTGTTTTTCTCCTCCTGTGTCATTTCCAGTCCATAACACAAAACCTGATGTTCTTCAGGTGACAGTTGCAACCTCACTTGTTAAAGGCCAGGTCATGTAAGCCTACTTTTGAATGAAGCCCATGAATGATACCATGGGTTAGCAAACCTGGAGGTCAGAGTTTGCCCAAGAAGCTGTCTAACAACTGCTTAAATACACACCATACTAAATGGTAATTTCCTGGAAATATAGCCCTGGATATAGAAATGACATTTCATTCACAAATTCATTTCGTTGTTGCTGGACATTTGTAACTGGAATGATCTTTATGCTTTGAAAGCCTGCTGCTACCCCACCTTTGAAGGTTTTTGACGGCGCAGAAGCCAAGGCAGCTGTTCTAGGAAAAGTGCCATTTGCAATGATGTACTTGGATTGCAAAAGGCTCAGCCTGAAGCAGCATTGCAATGACTTCAGAGCTGCCAAATGTGAGTATCCCCATCCCAATACTTGCTGTCTAGAATTAATATCATTATTCCAAGTGTGAGGAATTATATTTATGAGTACATTACTTCACATGTAAATAAGAATTAAAAGGAATCAGGGAAAGTCATTCTGATATTCTATATAATACATTCTGAGATTCTGATACTGTATTCACATGGGGACTAACCAGTAAGGGCCCACTCCTTGCTAGACTTTCTGAATCCTATGTTAACATTGTTTATTGTGAATGTTAAGATTCAGAAGTATAATTCCCACCTATAGTAACTGGCTGTTTTCACCATTTTAGCCCTGCAAATTCAAGTTATTGAGACTTAGTTTAACCTCCATGCCACAGTCAGCAAAGAGAAGTCCCACGACCTCTCTTTGCCAGGGAGAAACTGTGCTCAAGAGCAAGATGCTCAAGAGGCAAGGGATGACTTGATAAATGCTAATCACTTGATGATGCATCTGAACCAGTGAAAATAGGGGTGGGTTAGGGGAGCTGAAATGCCAGGTCAGGGTTGCCACCAGGGACAATGCAGGGTCCCAGCAGCGCAGGGCTGCAAAGCAAACATGCCATATGTGGGACCACCCAGTGTGGCAGTCACCTCATCAACCTACTGCGAGGCCACTGATTGTAGGGCTGAGTCCTACCTGATGCTGGGGGAGCTACACAAGGGGTTTCAGGAAAGAAAGATTCCATCACTAGTGAAGAGATTTAATTGATGTGAGATTAATTCCTGAATTACCAACCTCATGGTCTGAAGTTGATGAGGAAGGTCTTGTTCAGTATACTGATGGTTTCCTTACTTTTCTTCTCCTTGCTGTATTGTATTAAACCCTACAGAAGCTGGCAATTGCCAGGTATGTCCCTAGAGTTTGCAGGCTGCTGTGTATGGATCCTAATTTTCACATGATACGTATTGCCTTCCACAACTATATTGTTCCCAGGATTTGATTTTGATTCTGTTCCATCTCATCTGAGATGAATGGGTTTAATCAGAATCTCTTAAACCCACTTCATTCGATGGTAACCCTTTATAAGATGCTAAGAAACGTACCACAGTCTTTCCCTGGCAAGGCAAGGGGCTAAATGAAGGGGGGAATTTTAGCTTCTAACTAGATTCTAACTAAGAGGCTCTAAGGCTTTATAAGATTTTCCAGTGATAGCCTCATTTGGCCTCTATAAATGGAAGATAGGCAAGAAAATACAATCTGTCTGTCTGCTCTGAAACGTATTTATTGATTCCAGCAGTTGTACTGTAATTGTTCTCACAAATCACCTAACTGAGATCCTTAATGAAAGGTGACTGAAGTGGCAGTAAATTTTGCATTTGCCCCTGCAATGGACAGTAGCTGACCAAATCTGGTATTCCTTGTTAACCAAATAGAAATCTTTAAATACGTTCAACCAAGTGACTAGAATTAATGAAGTTTATCACTGCACTTGATGCTCTCCTACATGTCTTGAAAGTGGGTTTTGTAAGGCTGAGCTGGTGTCGGTGTTATTGTCTTCTGCCAGAGAAGTGCTTTTCATCAACCCCAGACAAGGGCTTCTCTGTAGAAAGAGCAGACCTCAAACACTGGATGTGACGATGCAATCATGCCCATGGTCTGCCACCATCAGGTCTCATGTCTAGGGCATGGCCGTGTTGTCCTCAGGGCTGATAATGATACTCAGTATGAGATCCCTGACACCAGTGTTGTCTGAAATATTGGATTTGTTACCCAGTGTGCAATAGCCAATTTCACATGCCAGGATGAGACATTAATTATTTTTTTCAGAGTTGTGCAAGGCTGGGTGCTCGGTGGTTTCCCACAGATCAAGCACACCAAACAGGACTCTTTGTGTGGTTTATATATACGTTTTACTACATCACTATCATATTAGTACCTCCTACTTATATTTGATTGGTTAGTAATTTACATATGATTACACAATTGAATTATAGCTACTAGGCACGCTCATGGGAAGGGTCTTCAGCTGGGCCAGGGTCTTCTTGACCTATGGGCATGATTTTTAGTATAATGAAGGTAGTTTAGCTTAGGGCACTCAGAATTTTCACTTTTCTGCCAAGTTGGCTAAAGATGTAGGTTAGTAGTGTTTTCAAGGTCCGTATGCGCATCTGCTCCAGGATGTTTCTCTTCAAGAATGGTAGCAATACTTGCTTTCCTTGATTAGGAGTTCTTTATCTGATTCATCCTTGACAGATGCAAGGATAGAATCTTCCTCATCTGTGAGAAAGTACCCATCGTCTCTCAACACTAATTACTATTTACTGTTTCAAGTTTACTGTTTACTTTGATAACACCAGGGCATTCACAGGTTTGGGCTTGCGGAGGCTGAGGTGTCAGGTCTGGAGGCAGGACCATACCTGGAAAATGCTCCTTCCAGTTGAAGGCAGTATTTCCCTGGGTTTGTGGCTCCTCAGTGCAGCTCTGCACTCAGAGCATTTTCTTGTGTTAGTGACCATGGAGCATCTCACTGTCACTTTGGGGTGTGCTCCCCAGGCTGGGAGCAGGGTAGCACCTATGGCCAGCGTGTGAGGGTGAAGGTACAGGGAAGAGACACCACGGGAGCTTTGTGTTCAGAGCCTGAGACACGGCAGCTCTGTTTTGCAGCCATTTCAGAAGGGGTTTAGCGTCTCTTTGTTCTCTAGTTTGCGTGTGTGGTTTTCTGCCTTCCTTTTGCAGCTCTTGCTGGTAGGAGAGGACTTTATGAAGTTCTTCTGAAGGTTCAAAAAAATTAGCATACTTTCTCCTCTGAACTTTCAAAATCCAACTAAAGGCTTTTAGCTGATTATATCAAGCTTCTTCTCTCTAATGACTTTCCAGTTTCTTGATGTTGAGCAAAAATCAGCGGATAACTCTCTCTATTAGATATAATTATCTAATATATATTGAGCTTGGGAAATTATTCAGTTAATTTTGTCTTTAGTCTTCCATTTCCTGTTAGAGATTTGAAGCGTAAGCCTGCAATTCTCTCTTAATTACTGCATCCTGTTGGTTTTTTTCCATTTTTAAAGATAAGCACGTGCTTAAATGAGAACCTTTGAAAGAGAAATAAAAAGTCTTCATTCAAGTGTGATTGTGGTTTGAGTGCACAAATATCACTAAGGTGAATCCTGATTTTCGATTGAAAATTCACCACTGATTTAGCAATGTTTTTTGCAGAGACAGCAAAGGAGGGGGGTGGGGGTGGGGAGGGCACTCCCTTTAACAGGAAAAAAGATTCTCTTGATTAAATTTCAATACTGCCTCTGCACTTCATCCTCCAGAGGATGAGTTCTTGTTCAAGTGGAGCTACACTAATAGGAATGTTCATATCCCATACTTAGCTGTTTTAGACCTTTTTTTAACACTTATCAACTGCTCAGCTGATTATAAAGAAACTGTTAATATGTAAGGATGTGCAGAGGAAGAGATCTCACTGTAGTTTTATCAGGTTGCAAACTTCTTGCAGCCCTGCCTACGAAGTGCCTTCAGTCGCAGGCTAGCAGCTGGGATCGCGGTCTGTGTCGCAGAGATTTTACTGCCATATCTTGTCTTCCTAGTGGACAAGGAGAAATCTTTCCTGTGGCTTCTTAAGGTCCCCAAAATAATTTTGAGACATTTTATTTTGCACAGAGAGGGGGGGTCTCCATCACTGTACCCATGCTTGCTTTCATGGTGTAGTGTTACTGGTGCGAACACCGACTGCCTGCGCACTGGGTTTTGTCCCAGGGCTGTTAAGAGAGCTGCGTATTTTGTCCTAAATGAAGCAAACTGCAGTCCAGTGGTGTTTTTTTTTTTTTTCCTTCTTCTTTTCTCTAAAAAGTAGTTGCTTACTATTTAATCCTTCAGTTCCTTAGGATCATAGAATAATATAGGTTGGAAGAGACCTCTGTCTTTGGCCTTTATTCTAGTCTGAACAGAGCATGTTGTTATTTGTTTTTTATTCCGAACAGAACACATCGCTACATGGTCATGTTCTCAAATAAGCAAGAAAAATATTCAGTTAGCTCAGCTGAGAAAGTAGGTCTGGATCTCGTTGCTAGATTTTCTTCCCTTGCTTGTCCTTGATGTGTCTTGTTCCCTTTTTGCGAGTGCTACCTTTACCGCATAGCAGTCTGACAGCGTGGACACACTGAGTTCCTCTGGTTTGATGTTTCCATTGCAATGTTAGGCTGAATGGTAGTTGGCAGCAAAATCCATCCCTATACCTCCAGAGACTCATTAAAACCGGGTAACTCTGAAGTACAGCAAAATGATTTCTATTTGGATTACATTGCCAATTTAACAGATGTGTGAAAGGTAAAATGATTAAGTAGTTTCTTGTAAGGAAATTCTTCTAACTAGGCATGTTCTAAAAACTTCCAATAAATGTTCACTTATTAGATCAGCTTTGTAGGCATAGCTTCTCATAATAATTTACTGCATGTCTAAGAGAGAACATAGATTTTTTTTTTTAGCACCACACAGTTTCTTACATGGCTTATTATAATTGCAATAATTAGCGTCTGTGTTTAAAACAGAGGACTGGGAGTACCGTCATTGCGCCATTTCACGACACATACTGGTTGAGCAATGCAGCTGCTTCCCTTGGATCCTAGCTGGCATGGATGAACTTTGCCTTCTCCAATTCTTCTGAAGCTTGCACAGACCTCAGCCTCTCATCCCCCTCTCCTGTTTCTGGAGAGCAGCAAACGCACAGTGCACGGAACCGTAACTACATTATCTACTGGGCACATACAATTGTTGGGCCAATGGATTTAGGAATTGGACATAAACAAGCCACTTCTTGACCAGGGTTTGGCCACAGCTAGATATTCCAGTTGAAACAAACCCCACTGAAATATTTCCAATTTTGATTTCCCCCCCTGTCTCTAATTAGAAGTTTTTTGCTGTCAAGGGATAGAGAGGAAGGAAGAGCTGTTCCAAATCCCCAGGCAAGCCTGCTTCAATCTAGACTCATAATTTTAGCTCTAATCATAAAGGAATATCTACTGTGGTTTTATTTTAAGCCCCCTTTGTGGAGGTGGCAGACTGAAACTGCGTGAGCCCTGACACTGGAAAGGAAATAATACCCCTCTGGCAGGCTGCTCAGTCAAACGGAGATGTCATGCAGGAGGTCAAGACAATGCCACTAACGCATTCAGCACTGAGATCTCACCTCTGTCAAAGTCACAGTTGCCAGCCGGGGTGCCCAAATGGGTTGCCAAAAGGCCAGATGCTGCTAATCACTACCCCCCCGCCCCGAACCGCTCTGGCTGCAGTGGTGGGGACCCTGCCAAGGCGCTGCAGAATGTTTTTGCAGCACAGGCAGTTTTTCCTAATTCTCTCTAACGTGCAAAAATCAAACAGGAAAATATTTAATTTGACAGGGCAAACAAATGGTGCTTGACTGGAGAAATGATACTTTAAGCATATGATAGCCATCTGCCTGTTCCTCGCCGTGATTGTTGGGGAGTTATAATTGGCCACGCGGTTTTGACACCTACAGAGACTAGCTGGCATTGCCACTAGGCAATTTTAAGTGGAACAGAGCACTTATGAGTGTGAATTTTCACCCGGCTACCATCCCAACAGCCCTGTTAAGGATCATTGAGCTATCAGGGATAGAAACGGTTAATAAAGATTCTGCGTAGGTTGGAGCTAGGTGTACGAACTGCACACATTTTGTATTTAGAGTTAAGAAAGATTCTTCCCGGGTTAAAACAAAATGTACAAACTGTGCACATTTTGCATTTACACATATTGGTGTTCATAATCGAGGTCTGACTACTCTCGGGACCAGGTAACCAACATTTTGGTAATCATGCCACATCCTGGAAGACACAGGCAGGAGCCGTGCCCCCTGCCCAGCCTGTGCCCGTGCAGGCACAGCCATCGCCACTGACCCACAGCACCCAAAAATCAGTGTGTGGTTTATTATACTCTGCAGCCCACCAGTGTTCAAGCCACATCTGCTGTAATTTGAGTTCTTTTCTTAGTAAAGGATGATAAAGTTTTCACAGATTTGTTTTTTTTTTTCCCCATTTCAAAATACCATTTTTTAGCCCAAAATTGTTGCCAAATTCTATTTTGATTCTGTGCTTGTTTGTGCTTTTTTTTTTTTTTTAAACTGGAGATCACTAAATTCAGGACTCACAATTACGTGGAGATAATACTGATAATCTTGTTCTGCAGTTTACCCACAAAACGTCTGCATGTGGTGTTTATCCTCTCAGTATATAACGCTAGCAACAGCAAACAGTCCTGCTAAAAGCTGCCACTTTTACAGGGAGCTCTGCAAAATGCAGGTGTGAGCAGGAGCGTGTACTGGATCTGTCCTAGGAGTGTGTGAGTGGAGGGTGAGGAAGGACAGGGGTGCACAGCAGCTCGAATCTGTTCTGTGCATTAGTGGCTATAATGAACAGAACTGCCCCAAAATCCTGCTCCAGAGTCCTGGAGGAGCTGCCAGACCCCTGGAGACCATCTGCTGCATGCAGCAGGCCCTGGCACATCCCTCTGCTTGTGTGGAGGGTGGCTGGGAGAAGCTGGAGCCAGCAGAGGGGATGCCACCATGGGAGGAGAGGTGGCAGCAGCTGAGTCCCCTCTTCCTGTGCTGGCTGTGCAGGGGGAGGAACCACCTGTGCAACAGCCCAGACCTTTCCAGGTGGGTTCCCTGCTGTGATACCTCTGGACACAGGTCTTTGCAGCCCTTTTGTGCCAGGTAGAAGTGAAGTTCATAGTTTTTAAGCTTGGAACAGAGGCTGCCTTGAGCGTAGTGGCCAGGGGCTTTGCTGTAGATCCCAATTTTCCACAGGCAATTTTCGCAGAATCACAGAATCACCGGGGTTGGAAGGGACCTCTGGAGATCATCTAGTCCAACCCCCCTGACAGAGCAGGATCACCTACAGCAGGTTGCACAGGGTGGCATCCAGGCGGGTTTTGGACATCTCCAGAGTCGGAGACTCCACCACCTCTCTGGGCAGCCTGTTCCAGTGCTCTGCCACCCTCAAAGGAAAGAAGTTCCTCCTCATGTTCAGATGGAACTTCCTGCGTTCAAGTTTGCGCCCGTTACCTCTTGTCCCATCACTGGGCACCACTGAAAAAAGACTGGTCCCATCCTCCCGGCACCCTCCCTTTAAGTATTTATAGGCATTGATGAGATCCCTCCTCAGCCTTCTCTTCTCCTGACTAAAAAGACCCAAGTCCCTCAGCCTTTCCTCATAAGAAAGATGTTCCAGCCCCCTAATCATCTTTGCAGCTCTTTGCTGTACCCTCTCCAGCAGTTCCCTGTCCTTCTTCAACTGGGGAGCCCAGACCTGGACACAGTACTCCAGGTGCGGCCTCAGCAGGGCAGAGTAGAGGGGGAGGATAACCTCCCTCGACCTGCTTGCCACATTCTTCTTGATGCACCCCAGAATGCCATTGACCTTCCTGGACACAAGGGCACATTGCTGGCTCATGGTCAACCTGTTGTCCACCAGGACTCCCAGGTCCCTTTCCACAGAGCTGCTTTACAGCAGGTCAGCCCCTAACCTGTACTGGTGCATGGGGTTATTCCTCCCCAAGTGCAGTACCTTACACTTGCCCTTGTTTTTCCCCCACTCCTCCCAAAAGTCACATAGGACAGTGCAAGAAGCTGGCTGGCTACAAATGGTACATTGTGGGGATAAGTGTTGCAGTGCCATGGCAAAGCACTGGCGTCGCAGACCCATTCTGGACCTGCCTATTCCAGCTGGGAAGGCAAGTGACGATGTAGCTCTGGCATTTGTAGTAGGTTTGGAGGAAACGAGCTTTTAATATGGTGCGCCTGGCCATTCTTCATTTAATATTGGAGGGAGCTGCTTTAACAATGCATGATGGGGCAGTCATTTCCCATTGAGTATTACTGATATATTTGAAATGTGACCACTCTCTTTGCCGATCTATAATTCAGTGGTTCGTGCCCAGGCAGAAGAGGGTCAGTACAGCCTTGGTTTAATTGCTGGATGAAAGCTATGCCAGCATAAAGATACTCTTTGGCACCGCAGAGGGTTGCCAGGTCCAAGACCCAATTTCTTTACTTATTGGCGCATTAATTCTGGAAAGAAAAAGAAGGCATGGCTCTGACAAGAACAGACCTGAACTGCTCTGGTCCTCCACCAGCAGTGACGTGAGGCAGGAACACATCTCTGTCCTGGCCCTGTGGGCAGACATTGGAGGGCCCATGCTTCTTCTCCAGCAATGAAGGGTCATGCAGCGTCAACAAGACTGATGCTGCCAGACTCAGGTTGCAAAGTTTGGTTTTCTTTGTTTTTTTGTTTGTTTGTTTGTTTTGTTTGTTTGTTTAAATGGAGATTAGAGGGTTCCGGAATGGTTTTGATACATTTAATTCTGAACTCTCAAGAGGATACTCATCAGTGACTTTCTCAGGTTTAGAATATTGACTAATCCTAAATCCCAAGCCTGCTATCGATTCCCTCCTTTGCTGTGTTTTGCTACTTTGTCCGAGGCACTGTTTAGCTAAGGGACAGTACTGTCCTAATTATGTACAAAAATACCGAATCAAACAAAAGTGCAATCCCGAAGGTGGATTATGGATTGTTTTTTCTTTTTTGAGGGAACAATGTTTTTGTCCATGTATTTGTTTTTGTCGATGTATTTCAAGGCACGCTATTGTTCACGAACAATTTAAGAGAGAAATATTTGATACTGCAGGGGGGTTGGTAATGACTTCATCAAAGGCAAAATACCCCTTTGCTCCAGTTCAATGATTATGCAGTTTAGCTCTTATTAGAATTGATTTTCCCCAGACTTTTAGCATCTTATTTATGAAAGGCAGCATAATGAATTTTGGCAATAAACAAGAATGTTGTAACAACAAAATAGACCATTCTTCCTGATGTGTAGGTGTAAAACTCCTGCTGCATTTCTAGAAAGGCTCTACCTTGGCTGGTTTACATTTCCTCTACATTTGCCACATGGTAAACATATTGTGCCTCTGTATCCATCCATATGTAGGACAAGTCAGAAACCACCTGGTATGTGAAATACATCAGCAGACACAAATCCCACTCCAACCAGTCTGCTGCTGCCAAGCAGAGCATCCCTTCTGTGCCTCCCCTTCTCCCAACACCTAATGAAGAGCTCGGGGGTTCCTGGTATATACCTGACCTTGTGATTGCGGTTTGTGCGGGAAGAAGCGATCCTATGCCATACTGACAGATTTTACAGCAGATGAGGGACACGCTGAGTTTCTAGTCTGATGTTTTTATTTAAGTCAGTTGGGAGTCTCTGACATTCTCAATTAAGGCTTGTTTGCACACACTCTTTGCAATTGAAATGCAGTTTGCAGGCAGCGCACCCAAGGTCTGCTCTGGGACAAGCTAAAATCTCACTGTCAAAGGTATGAAAGTATGTGGCATTTGCAGTGCTAATAGAGAAGGATCTGAAAAAAGTGCTTAAACTCTCTTCAGACCTTTTAAGCAATGACTCGGTCATCTGTCCTTCCCACAGTTCTTTGTTGATGCTCTAATTACAAACCAATACCAGTTTAGGCTGTCTAAAAATAAACTTCACATTTTCCTTTAATCGGTTGGACTGTCTGCCTCAATGCCATGAAAATTATATAGAAGAAAATATTTAAAGGGATTTCTTAAGTACAATCTCTCAGATATTTAAATTTCCCAAACAGGCAAAGCAATAAATCCATATTAAAAAGTGTTAAACTATAAAAGGCAATGGGAGAGTGAGTTTGGGGTGGGGGGAGCTGAATGCCTGTGTCTTTTTCCTGAGCCCTGAAACTCAGAGCCCTGCCTCACGGGAGATGCAGCCCGTTCACATCCTGGCCTTTAAGCACAGTACCTCACTCATTCTTGTGCACACTTTCCTTGACAAAGCTCATGTAAAAAAAGTGAATGACCGTGGCGTGCAATTTCTGTGTTCAGCCTCCAACCAGAGCCCTCCTTGGGGACAGTGGTCAGGCGGCAAAATGTCCTAGTTGTGTGTTTTGAAGCAGAAATGGGACTGCAGGCAGTGAGGGCTGTGCCAGCTCCAGGAAGGCTGAGGAGTTCCCATGCCACTGGGAGCTGGAGCTGCTCAGCTGCAGCGGAGCCCTCCATCCGGCTCTGTGCCTTCCTCTACATCCAGTAATTTTTTCCCCCCAAATCCCTTTGCTATGGCTACAGCTTTGCTTTTCAGGAGGAAGGATTAGCATTTGCAATCGGCGGCTCAGACCTGTGTCTTGGTCAGTCTGTTGTAATTGCTTTCTCTATGATGAGATTCTGGCATGTAAATCATAATGTATGTTAATGTCTCTGAAACGGCCATGCTCGGTGCTGGGCATTGCGATGGTCTTGCTGTTACACTGTAATATTCTGATGAGTCGCAGTTTCCTCAACAAAACATTGTGCCCCTCAAGCATCTGAAAAGAAGTGAAAACTGGGATGATGATGATGGGGTTTATGCTGGATTTTTTTTTTAATATATTTTTTTTTAGTGTGTGTGTTAGTGATTTGTGGTCACTTGAGAGAATACTGCAAAAACATTCTTGCTAATATTCAACTTCCCACTCCCTGGGAAAGGGTGTTTGAGACATTCGACCGCCAGTGAAACAGTTCAGAGGGACATAAGGCAGGGAGAAACATGTGGATGGGGGTATGGGGGTGACACCTGGATCAGTGGTTGTGTCTGAGAAGTGCTTGTGTGGACATCCCAAAAACCTTGGTGGGCTGAGTCTGTGCAGCTGTGGAGCACGGCCTCTGCAGCGCGGTCCTGCTGACGGGCTGGACGGCACGCACTGGACTCAGCAAACATCACGATCGATAGCTGAAGGATTTGCAAGGATAGTTTTTGGCTGCATTATATTAATGTAAACTGGGAAGTGACTTCTTATATTTACGAGTAGTGGAGTTTCAGGACATAATTCACAAGGCAAGAAAAGAGGAGCTACAGTTGAGAAACAAACTGTTCATTGAATATTTTGCCCAACTGAAAGATGTTGTTGGCAAAACTGAAAAACCTCAGGTAATTTCTATTTCAGCTTTATGAAGAACTATTTATTATCCGAATAATTATATTTAATGGTCAAAGACCAATATAGACCATTAAGTCATTAATGACAAGGCTGTGTGTCTTTAAGGGAATGCATGTCCAGTCCAGCTCCCCAAAATCTGGCTGTTGGTGACTGTTTTGGCAAGATGCCGTTATTGAAGCACCAAGCCTTGTTGGCCGTTAGCCAAGGGAACATGCTTGCCAGAGGACAGCAGCACTGCAAATACTTGTGAGCCCGGGCAACACATCGGGAGGGAGGACAACCATGCCACTCTGCTACGTGCCCTGCGCCAGAGCTGCCTGAAGCCGTCTCTGCCATTCCTCAGAAACAGGAGCCCTGCATGGATGAAAGCCCTGCGACACACTTTGTGGGAGGTATGGACCTTCAGGTAGCGCTGCCCTTGAGTGTTCAGAAATCATGGAACTGGCTAAAGATGATGCCTTTACTTTTTTATGGGAGCAGCTGTTCTACTTTGTCTTCTAGTTTCTGGGCCTCTGAAAGCGGCTCACTTAGTGTAATTGATGCTTTTTTTTTCTGCAGAACTTTATTAATAATAAACCTTTTCATGTAAAAGAAAGAAAAAGCAGAAATTTTCTTGAGGCATATCCCACTATTAGGATCTATTAGGTAAATTGCCAAATCATCCTGAGATTTGCATTAAAAAGCACAGGGTTCACTATCCCGAAGGCATAATACTGAACCTCCGTTGTTTATGTGTTGCTCAATTAATCAGCAACCATAATTAAGCCTTCAGAGTGGGGGTTTGCGTGAAGATCTCAGAGGAAAGCTTTGCAGCATCCTCCTGCAGCGTGGACGGCTGCCTGGCTGCTGGAGGAGGAGCAGGCTCACCCCTTATTTCTAATTTCATGCACTCCATGGTCTTGGCTCCTTTGGTGTGTTTCGAGGTGGCAGGATGCTTCTTTCTCTGGGTGCTGAGGCTGTACCTCTTTTTCTGGTCTTTTCACTCCTGTTCCCCCTTGCACAGGACTGCTGAAGCCCAGCCTGGAAGGGAGCATCATCTGCAACTCGTGCAGAGAAAACCCATTTCTCCTTGTCCCCACCAGCCCCTGACCACCCACCGAATCATTTTCCTCCCACTTGTTTTTTCTTGGCGCCGGCGGGGTGAGGCGGGGGAGAGGCAGGGAGCCATCCCGGTGTTTTCAAAGTGCTGGTGCGATTCCTGCCATCCGACTAGTGCGGATGTGATGGGAATGAGAATCGCGGAGCTCTGTCCTCATGCAGCGCTTTGTAAATGAATCGCTTTGATCTCAGGCGGATTTCCCCATGCTATTTTTAGATGCGGTGAGGATAACCGAGGGATGTCGATTCTAATGCAGACAGAAAGGAGTTTCAGATGCAGTTTTCCTCCTGGGGCAGGAGAGAAGAGCAGAACGAGGAAAACAAGGCAATCTCCACCAGCATTTCTGAGTCTTCTGGATCAGACAGAGCTAGGTCACTAAGCCCTCGAGGCTAGAGAGGGATGTTCCCCAAATACAAAATTCACTAGATATCTGATAATTCGCCACATGTTTCTCCTTGCTGCCTTTTGTATAACTCACCAGTCTGCTACAGCCTAGCATCAGGACCTGTGATCAAATTCAGCCTTGTAGTGTCGTGGATGTGAATATAATATAATATAATATAATATAATATAATATAATATAATAATTACCCTTTGACTGAAAAATAATTGCAGCGTGTCTCAGTTTCCCTGCTTAAAGGACATATGTGGAGGTCTCAAATTGCTTGGTTTTTGACCATCCCAATTCCTGCTTGGCATTTCACCTTCAAAAATAACAAAAAAGTTAAGCAGCACAACAAACATAAGCAAATCAAGCCTTTCTTCCATTGTGGCAGGAGTGTGTGTATGTGCACGTGTGTGTGCAGGTTTGCATGCAGGCTGCTGAGAAGAGCGAGAACGTGTTTACAGGGAAAAAGCTCTTCTGAAGGGTTTTTTTCTTCTTCTTCTCCCATCTCCCGTTGCTGGGGAAACCACCATCCCCTGCACTCTGAGCAGCTGACTCACCCAACCTGGTCCTCCGCCGCTCGCATCACCCCTTGAGCTACAGCACAGGAACAAAAGAAATACAGACTTCAGCAGTTCAACATGAAATACATAAAATCTCATTTCCCACTGTCTCCAGGACGCGGCTGGTGACAGCTGGCTGTAAGTGGTCCCCAGAGGCTGTAGAAAAGGCATGGGAGAGGCTTTTCTTTGGTGCCCCAGGGAAGAAGGAGGCAGCGCTACCTGGAGTGATGTGGGTCTGCAGCCCTGCAGCAGTCAGCAGACCTGTGGAGGATGGATCCACAGGGAATCCCACAGCTACAAATGTTGCTGAAACTGATGGAGAAAACCCCCTATTGATTTCCATTGGATTTACTCACTTCTCGCCTTTCCATAAATATTCACACGAACATGAATGCACCCTCTGCCCCTCCTCCCTCATCTTCCTTTGGAGCAGAGCTCAATTCTGCCCAGCCGTGAGCTCTAGGGTTTGTAATGGGCATTTATTTTTAATTGTGACGCCCATGGCGCCTGAGGTTAGAGGATGGCTTTCTGTGGCCAAATACAGTGGTGCAATGAACTTGGTGATCTGTTAACATAAATCAAGATAAATCCCAAACCACAAGGTCAGTCAAATAAGCTTAAAAGTCAGCTTAAAAATAAGAAAATTAGGGTCTACTTGGGTTTTGCAATGCATTTACAAGTGTTTTAGTCAGCTTTTCTCCTCTGTCTTGAGAGTTAGAATTTTAGCTGCTACTTTGGTGCTTCTGGTTTTCATGTTTTCTTTTTATCCAGTGCCATAGATTTGAGGAGGGGGGGATCCAGGAAATGTGATGAGGCTGCAGGAGAGCAGTGAACACAGCAGGACCGGCAGCAGCCAGAAATCAAGCTTAGCAGGTTGTTGTTAGGCTGGTGTGTTTGGCTTCTGGCCTTTGGCAAGCTTTGGGAAACTGAGCAATATCTGGAAATTTCCCCCTGCATAGGTTTCTGGGCAGCCAGCAATGCACAGATGTTTCTAACATCTGCAGCTGAGAGTTACAGCCCTGATGTTACAGATGTTGAGGTCTGAGACAGACACTACCAGCTCTAGGCTTCCAGTTCTTTAAACACAACCTTCCCCCTCCTTATCTCTTCTTTTCCCTTTCCAACATTGGGTACAACCCATTTCTTCAGGTTAAGTTAACCTAACAGCTGAAGCAAAAAGACTCAAATTTGGAAAAAGAGCTCCAAATTCTTTAGTTACTACAGCACAAGTGTGTGTGGCCAGACGGATCAGTTAAACATCCTTCCGCCCCCATGCACCACGCCTGAGCAATGTTTCCAAAGCCTCTTTGGTTCCTGGGAGGGATGCCCCTTCCTCGGCATCACTGGGGCCGACTTTCATCTCCATCAGCTGTGGTTAGTCCTGATGCCCCTCCACAGCGAAACACTCCCCTTTTGTTCCTTTCTCCTGCTTCAAGCTTGCTTTTTCCGCAGGAGTCCCTCTGGGTTTGATGCTATCAGTAGCGCTGCCTCGCTTTGTTCTCCAGCCCAAAGAAATCCTGTTCCTGCGAATCTCCCAAGAGGAGAGGGAGAAAACGGGGCTGTGGGCTGAGCACTTCATCTTTGTTCACCCCAGACAAGTGCTATTCAGGTGCGCGGGGTCAGGCCCTCTTTGTAGACAGACAAATATTCCCTTGTTCCCCTGCACACAGAGGAAGGCATATAATGAAAGAAAATTGTTATATCAGCCTAGAATTTGGAGTTGTACTTGGACAGATCCCTCAAAGGCTCACGGTTGGCTGGCCCAGTGCCCCGGGCCTAGCCAGTGCTCCCACATACCCACGGCACAGCTTGGCGGCTGTGATGGTCATAGAAAAGTAGAATGGTGTGGGTGGGAAGGGACCTAAAGATCACGTAGTCCAACCCCCTGCCACGGGCAGGGACACCTCCCACTAGACCAGGTTGCTCCAAGCCCAGTCCAGCCTGGCCTTGAACACCTCCAGGGGATGGGGCAGCCACAGCTTCTCTGGGCAACCTGGGCCAGTGTCTCACCACCCTCACAGTCAAGAATTTCTTCCTAATGTCTAATCTAAATCTCCCCTCTTTCAGTTTAAAACTGTTCCCCCTCGTCCTATGGCTCCACTCCCTGGTCAAGAGTCCCTCCCCAGCTTTCCTGGAGCCCCTTTAGGGACTGGAAGGGGCTCTAAGGTCTCCCCAGAGCCTTCTCTGCTCCAGGCTGAACAATCTCAACTCTCTCAGCCTTTCCTGCAAGGATGTTGCATTTCACAGGTATGATGTGGAAGGAGAGACCCACCACAGAGGACAGAAATCCACCCATGTGAGCAGAGTAAAAAGTTTTTCTCCACAAGTTTAAATTTTGCACTTCATGATTAAATTGGAATTTTGCACCTGCAAATTTAAGGCTTGTGTCTTTTCACTGGTTCTTGCCAAGTCCTGTTCAGGTAGCTGGCGGAGGACATGGGGCAGGCACATCCCTGCAGATCCTGGCAGCTCCAACCACCCCCGACCTGCACAGCCCCATCCTTGACTCCTTCCCTTCAGCTCCCCACAGCTCAGCCCCGTTTTTCACTGAGTATACAACAACATACGACTGCTCGCTGGGCTGTGGAAGGCAGGTTTGGTTTTTCCCCCCAGTTTCTTGGCAAGGTGCATTATCTGCACAGAGCCACGTGTGAGCTGCTGTTCTGGGGCTGGAGCCCCCACTTGCACGAGAACCTTATGCCACAGCTCAGCATCATCTTCCACACACCGTGAAGTGACCGGGCACAGCCGGAGACCTACCAGAAGTCAGGGCAGGAGGAGAGTATTTGTAGCTTGAATAACGAAGCAGCATTTCAAGCCAAGTCATAAGTCAAAGCTGGGCTTTCACAACAGAAATTTGGTTTTAGAGGGTGGACTGTCTCCTGCATCCTAAAACCCATTTCCTGGTGAATTCTTAATTCTGCAAGTAGGTCACGACTGCTTTCTCCCTTTGGGTATGGTGGAGGCTTGACAGGTCTAAATAATAACTCTTATCTCTTTGCTCTTTGATGTTAAATGTCACTAAGTTGTTCCCTGCCATCCGCTTTTCATTTCTTCTCTTCAAGTCCTGTAAAACTCTGCTAAACACACAAGTTAGTGAAGGATAAGACATTCCTAGGTCCCAGCAATTCTTGTAGCACGTTCTCTCTCCTCCAGCCCCAGCATGACCCATTGCATTGGCCTGGCATCGGAGACAGGCTGGAAGGACCACGACGTCCTGAGAAGTCATGGGGCGTCCAAAGCTTGTCTTTAAGCAGCAGTTTCAGTGTGCAGTGCCCAAACTTGACAGCCCTCTGCCTATAAAAGAAGCCACGACCTATAGGGCATGCCCAAAAGCATCTCTGCAGGGTGTGGAGGCCACCTCCAGCTGGTGCTGCTGGGCACAGAAGCTGTGTTCATGCCATTGCAGCTTCCAATTCCACCGTACAATGCCGGTACAGTTTCTTACACTTGTGTTTTACCTATATGCATTCAGCTGAGACTCTGTCACAGAGGTTTCAGCTTCCACAGGAAGCCTTTTAAAGACCTTGCCCTAATTATGAAGCAATTCCAGTGACATTTTCAATTATGGGTGAGTTTTACATAATTCTTTTGATACATGTTGTTATGACATGTAAAATTTTATCTTTTCCAGATGCAATGAATTACGTAAGATCTTTGTTTTGCGTTTGTCAGGATAATTTGAACCATTGCACATTTAACAAATGCACTTTCAAAGGACCCGGTCCTGCACACAGCTGCGATAGCACAGATAAGCTCCATAAACTTTATTAAATTCCTATTAAATTATACAAGCTAAGAGACAAGTTTATATGACAGTGTTCAAACTGCAACATCAAGCATGTGAGGAGCAGGAAAAGTCTTATCCTGAAATGCAGCCCCTTTCCTGGGCTTCCAGCGATGGCTCATTATATGATCAAATGCTGTTTGTTCCACGGGGGCCCTGCCTCAGTCGCTGAGCAGACTGCCTGATGCAAATCAGTGGGCAGCAATTCAAAAATCTGTTTTCTTCCCGTCATTCAGTGTGTGGCCCCGGCCCTTGTTTACTGCATACTGCTCAGCCTTGCTGGAAAGATGAAATACTGTTTGCGCTTGGTTTTTTTCCATGACACTTATTACTCCAGTCATGTTTGTTTATTTCACATGCAAACTATTAATTAATTTGTCTCTGTGAAGCCCAGTAAGGCAGGGGAGAAACATTATCACTTTACAGATAAGGAACAGAGACACAGAAAGATTCAGTCAAGAATGTCAATTAATTTGGGATGTTCAACTTGAGATGCTCAAGAGCTGATATCTCCGAGCACACACCGTTTATTTGCTTGCTTTAGTGCCGCTGTGTCTTTAGGCATCGGCAGGGCAGGACTGCTGCCCAAAGCACTTCCCAGGGCACGAGACAAGAAACGGCAGCCAGACGGAGGGGAAGGGAGAAAGATGGCAGGATACATGGAACGCCTTCTTGGCCAGGATTTGCACAGGGAAACAAGGGGAATGTTAAAGCAAGGGGCTAAAGGAAAACAGGGATGTGACTTTGCGGGTGCTTTCTTGCCATCTGTTTGCTCTGTATCCGTTCAGGCACCAGCTCACAGACGGCAGCCGGTTACTGGTCATCACAGCCATCACAAGAGGAGTCCGGCACGCTGTGTGGATATCCTGCAGCCTGGTCAAAAGAGGGGAAAAATCACCCTGCTCCTTCTCGCACTTGGGCTGCAGCATGCACTGGTAAAGCAAATGAGGACTTGTATCGCACAGGAAAGCAGGGGCAGCCGCAGGAACCCAGCTGCAGGGTCCATGTTGAGCTCACCAGCCTCCTTGGCTTTCTTTAGACCATAATTTGCCAGCTCTCAGCCCATAAATGAGAGACCCTAGAATGACTGCAGAAACTTTCACTTGTCCAAGTTCCAAGAGTATTTATATAATTTAATCGATAAATTGCAATGATTTATTTGCGCTAAGTAACTCCTTGGGATCTGCATAATAGATAAGGGTGTGCATGGTGCTGCACAAACACATCATAAATAAATGTAGCTTACAAATCAATTGCCAGATATTAGTGATTAATCTTCTCATTGTAAAATAATGTGATGTCTGTCCATTATGGATTTTTTAAAAAAATCTGACCTAAGAGATTTCAGAGTCATTTATTTCAGGAAGGCTGCCCTTTAAGCCAGATCGTGCACTTTTTAAAAGGTTGTGGGGTTTAAATATCATGGTTACTTACGAAGCACGGCTCCCTGGGTGGTTTGACAGCTGCCTTCATCAGAACAAGTCAAGGTCCTGTTCAAATAGGTGCTCAGCCGCTGTGGCTGGGTTCTTGCAGGGAATTTCACACTACGATCCTCTGTGGCTGCTGGTGCTCAAAACATAAAGGTTATCCCAAAAGCCTGCATACATTAACGCATGTGAGGAACAGCACACACGTTTTCCTTTGTCAAGTCACGGGCTGGTTCATTTTCTGATGTTAGTGAGAGAGCTGGGAACAATGTAAGGCGGTATTTTACTACACTACACTACTACGTTTCTTGCTAGTTTTATGTAGGCAAAAGACAAATCTCTCTGACCAGAGCTAGGTGTAATTCCAGGTGTGCTCAGCCCAATAAACCCCTCTCTCAGGCAGTCAGGCCAGACTAGACTGTGACCATCAGATCCATTACCTGATCTCGGTGCTCCCAAGCTTATCATCCCCATGATACATTATTTTATAGCAAGGAGAAAATGTTTCATTAGGTTTTTCCAAAACTTCCTTGTCTTTTTATCTTCCTTATCCTCTCTTAGCACATGAAGGGCAGCGAGGCAGGACCACCTGGTCCAGACATCCCTCTGTCATCTGCAGGTTGGGTGTTCCACATGGTGGTTCGATTTTGTTTTTAACAGAAAAAAGGGCTTTTACAGTAACTTCTGTGCAATTGTTTTATCATACCTACAATGTCTTTCTTTTGCTCTTTTGTGGTGCTCTCTTTTTCATGCACTTTTAGGCACACATCATTTTATTTTGTAGCACAGCATTCACTTTTAAGAAGGGCAGGTGACACTCAAGCTATTTGGATTAGGATGTTTTTATTCTAAGAGTATTTATGGGACAGGGAAACGTACATGTTTGCTGCTATACTTCTAGTTGATTCTACTGATAAATTCACAGTGATAGCCTGAAGTCCACTTGGACGCAGATGAGGTATTTGGCAGAGCACTGTTATCCATTACATATGTGAATGAACACAAACCATCTGATTACAAATTCGACTGACAAATCAATGATTTCCTTCTGGTTATAGAGCAATAACATGGTTTTAACCCAAGGTTCAGATGATAAGATGATAAATAAACCTGGTTAAAGCCACTGCTGCTCAGCCACTTGCCCTGAGCCTGTTTGTTCCAGGATGCAATATGCTCAGGCTTGATGAGCTCATTTGTTTTGGTTGACCTTTCTGTACCTACAGTGCTTTTGCCTCTCGGAGCCATTTTCCAGGAGGGCGAGGAGGTGCCTTACCCTGTGCTCTGGACAATCAGTGCAAAGATCAGCTTCGGTGGTTCAGAACCAGATGGCTGGAAGTTTTATTGGCATTTAATGAAGACTTGTGGTACGAAGACAACTGCTTAGATCTGTAGGCAGCCCAACTTTCAGTAACTTCTTTGCCACTTTTGAGTCATCATTAATACCATCCCACTCAGCGGTTATTCCTAGGCCCACTCTCTCTTCCCAGCACATTTTTACATACATACTTTTAATTTCCTTTAACCCTGCTGGCGATTAACCTTCCCCCATCTTGCTTGGCAAGCTCCATCCAACTCTGTAATCTTTGTCAGCTGCTTAAACTCTTCTGCACTTCCGTGGCAGTTTTCAAAGACTTCAGATCTTTGTGCAGCTTTCTGTGAAGTTTCCACAGCCACTTCCCCTCCCTGGTGCTGTGTTGGTCGAGGAACTGGAGTCTGCTTTCCTCTTTCATGCCATTACTGAGCAATTCTTCATCGTTGCACTTCACCCTGACTGATCAAAGCCTTTCCCACTGCAAACTTTGATTAAGAAGTAAAAGACTTCTAGCAAAGTGTCAGTCCGTTCCTGCTGACTGTACAAGGTGGCTCAGCCAGGACCAAGGGGAATATGAGAGCTATGAAAGTGCTTGCATGAAGAAGGCTATTAAACATTTTCCAGTTTACCACCTTGGCAAGGTGGATTACTGTCTGCTCTAAGTCCGCTTCACACCACAAGGCATTCCTTGAGCTCACTGGTGCCGACCTCGTTCTCACCAGTTCGGGCTGTTTGCTAGGGAGCTCTCAGATGACAAACATGAGCTGATATATATACATAGATCGATCAATCAATTGATCTCTATCTCTCTCTCTATTGATCTATCTCAATCAATCTATCTATAATACATATAAAAATGTATATATGTATGTAATTATATGTGTGTACATATATGTATGTGTGTATGTATGTATCTTTCATGTGTGTGCGTGTATATGTAATACATTTCAATGTGCTTGTGTGAAGACATTTTCCTCCTTGGCAGAATTCAAACTCCGAATGGGTTGCTGTCTGTCTGATGTGGAGCATGATGGCAGAATTCTGCCTTTGTCTGGGTTGAAAATGAAAATTATTTAGAGCTGGCTCAGTAACACGCCACAGGGAGCTGTGCTGGGCTGACTCTGCTGTGGATGAGCAGCTGCCAAAGCTCCCCTGGAGCCAGACGTGGAGCTGGGCAGGTACTGTCTGCTCTGCACTGTGCATGTTGTGAGGGGCCACACTGAGAGGAGAAGGACCCTCAGCAAGTGACCTCCAGTGGGGAAACACCAATGAGACGCTGGCTTTGCATGAGCAGCAGAGATGCCATGGACCTACCATGGGAGGCTGACACATGCCTGAGCTCCACATCGTGCATCCAAGGCAGCTGCTTCTGGCAGGTGAGGCAAGGCAGAAATGCCTAAGCTTTTCTTGAACGTTGATTAAATTTGCAGAAAAGGCTACAACAGGATCGGGCATCAGTGACCAAGAAGGTGAGACTAGTGATGTGTTGAGCCTTAGGGATCATCCAAGCAGAAGAGGACACTGGCTGCATTGCTATTCCTGGCTGGTTTATGATTGCTTTCTCTTTGTTTTGCTCAGTCTGCCCTTAAGTGACCATAAGATCTCTTGACTTGAACTCCCTAGGAAACCTCATTGTATTATGCAAAACCTTTGTCTTATTTAATGCAAAGAACATTTACACCGACACCTCCGTAGCAGGTGGGTTCCCAAATGTTGCCACAACTTCTAAAGGCATTAATTGTTCTTTTAAATAGGAAAGTTAAAAAAACCCACCCCTTTAAACAACAACAAAAGTTCTGCTTTTGCTTAACAAGGAAAGAAGTTTAATTTTCAAAGATCACTCTATATTATTAACTCACTTAATTATCAGAAGGGATGGTTGGATGAGCAGACAATTAAAATAAGAAGCTCAGAAGGAAAAGTTCATCAGTGCATTAGACAGACAATGGGGGAAAGTAAAACTATTTCAAGTACCATTTGAAGGAAACCATTTGGGAAGGAAATAGGATTAATTAAGTTTTGAACCGGTTAATTTTGTTATCTAAAAATATTTCACAGATTAACCACTGTAACATATTTATGCATGAGGTAATGTCTGATGTCCTTCAGCAATATGGTGAATTGCTGGTCTAGATAAAGGTACTTCAAATCAGCATGGGGACTCCAGACTTACCGGAGTCTGTGGTGTATTCTGCAAGCAAGATTAGGACCAGGCCTTGAGACAGCCACAACAGAGGCGTGTGGACTGTGCCATATTATTTTGCTGTCCTGGTTGCGGGTCAGGGTGTAAGCTGAGTCCTGCTAAATGCAGGTGGTTTTGTTGCCTCTCATTGTGAATGCGTCCCAGTCTCTGATCCTCTGGCTCCATCTCCTCCTTCACCTCCCTTTGTTGGCCCCGTCCTTTTCATTGTAAGCAAAGTGACACTTCTGCTTCATTGATCTAAACTGTCTTTGGTAGAGCTGTAACAGTGACCTGGAGGAACCTGCAGGGAAGCCCCTGTCACCAGAAACACCCTGAACAGGAGTAATTTTCCTTCTGACACTTTATTCCTCTTCCCTGGAGCACGTGTGCATGCAGCACCAGGGTGCTCCAAGTGTCCTATGGAGGGTTTCTGGGTACAACACTAATTCATGTAAACTCTTTTCTACATTTTCTTTTTCCTGTTTCCCTTGAGAGGGTGTCTGTGAACCTTTCCTTCCACAGACTTGTCTCCCTGAGGTTTTGGCTGTAGGGCTGATCCTGAGCTCACAGTAGGAAAAAGACAAGACAGTTTTCATTGACTTCGGCTCAGACCTCACTGTGGTTTTCTTCAAAAACTACATAGTATTGTTTGAAAACACTGAAAGAGCTCTGAGTTCTTGTCTATATGAAACTTCCCCGCTGCAAAGGTTTGGACAGTGGAGTCTGTGCCCCTACTCCAAGTGCAGGGCCTGGCTTTGTATAACTGGGTCCAATAATTGAATTACATCAATACGCAAAGGAAGGGCAAAAAAATGATCTGCTCACGCCAGTTGGACAGGGCTTTTGTTTGTGCCTTAGTTTTCTTTAAGGTGTGGGTGACAAATCATGACAAATGACTTTTCAGAGCTTTGCAGTCTATTCACTAATGAATTAATTTTAACAGACACCAGCCACGGTCCTCTCAGCGCTGCTACTGCCATGGCTGTTCAGCCACAGCAAGCAGCATTTTGTCCTCAGTGCCTAAGCAGTTCTTCTCACTGCAAAGCCCCCAAATTCACCCCAGGCTGCCCTGGGAGCAAGCTCTGAGCTGAGAGGTCTCTGCCAGTCTGCTCCGTGTCCCCCAAAACATGCCATCGACAGCTCAGGTCAGCCCTGATCAACATCTCATCAAATCAACCAGCTCTGTGCACTAAAACACTGGGACAGGGACAGTGCTTCCTCCATATATGAATGTGATGGCCCTTGGTGGACAGTGGACCCCTGACTCTGTCCTCGGCAAGGGGACTAGCTCAGAAAAGGAGTGTGACAGACAGTGTGCAATGCTGAGAAACCCGTGGGAGATGAAGGCATTCATCCTGCCCCTCCAGTTGTTGAATTTAGGTGAGGAATGCCAAACATATGTGGGGAAGAAAATTAGGCCTACGGGTGCTTGAAAGTAATTTTTCATACTTGGTATTTAAGAATCTTAACTTTCAAATTGTTAATAATGATCTTTGAAGGGAATCCTATAAACTGTTTTCCAGTTCCTGATGAGATGGAATAATTTATTACTTCAATTTCTCTGATTCATGTAAAATGTGTTTCAAATTTGGGTTTTTCTTTAATATTTAAACTTCCCCATGAGAGGAGTGGCAGAAGGGCAGGGTGATTGAGGGCCCCTCAAACTGACATGGCACAGTCCCAAAGCTCTGCTACCGGAGCTGAGAAGCAATAAAAGCTATCATGCACCAGCAAAGCCAGCTTGTTTCAGGACGCCACTCTCCAAAAGGCATGGACCTCGGTGCCAACCTGCCAGGAAAGGGCAGAGCCCCACAGCTCTGCTCACTCATGCCAGGAAAGAGAATCTCTTAAAAATTTACCCCATGATCCAAGTTGGGAATTTTAAGTTGTCAGGAACTTTTCCCCGCAAAAAGAGCTGAAAAAACCCCCAAAGCTAGTGTTATTCGGGGTAAATTGCATGGTAGAGCTTTTTTCCTAAGAAAGCAATTTATTTTAAATAGACTTTCTACCATTATTTTATGCCATTTTTGCAAAGCCAAAAAGTCAGACAAAACGATGGTGGGTTTTGTTTTGGTCTTACATCACATAGGTAACTGCGCTCCAATATTTAGAGTAGCCATTCCCTGAGCTGGTAAAACGCACCACACTTTCTGTGTCCTCCATGGACCACGGTGAGGCTACAGCGACTGAAGGATCCAACTGTGATGGTCCTGTATTGACCACTCAAGTTGCCCCTCCCTGGTTCAGGAAGACTTAGGAAAAGGAGAACATTAACACAGAAGGGTCTATATCCCAAGGAAAGCTAAGCAATGGCATAGTGCACCGGTGCCAGAGTGGAGAACCCTTAAATATCTGCAGTGATAAAAATCAGAGCCCAGACAAGAGGGAGCCAGTTTTAGAGAGAATTATTTATTAGAAGATAGGAGGTTGTTACGTACAGATTCTGTCCTGCAAAAGTGTCCTGGTCATGGATATGTCAGGGAGACATTTAAACCTGTTAGAGCTGGCTCTGGTCTCCACGCAGAGATACTCAAGACACAGCAGAGCTCTGCCAGACCTGGCTCTCGTGCTGGTGCTCAGCTGGGGAGAGGCCTGGCATACCACAGCATCCCTGAGCTCGTTATACCGTCTTTATCCCACTGGAAAACCTGGCCCGTGGGCTGGAAACCAGTGGTGGGGACACCAGACGGTGCTGCAGAAGGGGCACCATTCTTCCCTGGGATAACTTGGAGATATTTTCCCCAAGTAGGGAATTGTCTTCCATCGTGCCAGCGATGAACATGGCTGAGCAAGTGGCTACGGAGATACAACCATGCTATGAGGTAGCATGAGGTAAATTAAAAGAAAAAAGGAAAAGAAAAAAGAAAGATCTCTGTGGTATAGACAAGAGCTCTTCCCACCCTCCCTCACCTCAAAACCAGGCCAAGCAGGCAATGCCTGAACCCCCTGCAATGACCTCCAAGAAAGCAGCTCTGACAGGTGGCTCACAAAAAGGTAGTAATTTTGCCTCGTAATAGTTGTGCTCCTAGCAATATCCCTCCCAATTTCATGGGTGACCTGTTTTCTTTTGGGTTGGCAGGTAGTATTTGTCAGCCTTTCGTAAGGCTTTCGCACAGCCCCCGCGGTGGTTCAGGGCTTTGCCAAATGAAGCCCAGGTGAATCACAAAGCTGCTGGGCTAGTTTTGCACCTCCTGAGCCAGCTCCAGCCCCGTAGTATGCTGCACGGAGCATGGGCAGCATCATTGGCGAGGCAGGGAAAAGAGAAGCGGTAGATGAAAGGCATCAGCCACCACATTGGCAATAACAGAAGGGCCTGAGACCAAGCCTTCTGCAGATGGTTAGTGGCTCACGGCCAGCGTAGGGCTTGGTTTCACACCAGCCCCTGGGCTTTGTCCTTATTCCATGTGTGCATCTTACTGCACTCTGCCACTGTACACGTGGCAGAGCAAAGTGGGTTGACCAGTGGCTGTAACTTTTCTTTTGATAGACAGCTGTCAATATGGGCATTTTTCCATCATCTAGCAGATTTCTTAAAGGAAGGTATTATCCAGGAGTCATCTGTTTAACTTTCTAATTTATGGGTGCTGAAAGATAAATAAATACTCCAGAGTCTAGCTCCTAAGGCTGGTCCTCTGCTGAAGCCACATTATTGTCTACCCGAAGAAAGTTTGCTGGCTGGGTCACAATATCATCTTCACTTCTCTGTCTGCAAAGGCACATTTAACTCTTATTTTTCCTTATTAAATCTCAGTCTGGCTCCAGAGGCTACATGTAAAACCCTGGACATAATCCCCCACTTTGCCCATAGTGTACCTGAGCTTTTGTCTACCATCAGGACTCTCTCAAGAGTATTCTCCTTTCAGTCCACAGTACTCTGAAGGAAAAACTATTGTTGGGACAGGTTTGTCAGAAATTTCATGTAATTGTCAGCAACAGCTGTTTATGGCTCATCTATCACCATAGCTCTCTTCTCATCTTTAATCCAAGAGTGGCCTTTCTTAGCTTGGTATATTAGAAACCTTTGAAACTAGGGACT
Organism: Burhinus bistriatus; assembly: GCA_013397275.1. Lineage (NCBI taxonomy): Eukaryota > Metazoa > Chordata > Aves > Charadriiformes > Burhinidae > Burhinus > Burhinus bistriatus. The sequence continues at coordinate 80,371 of VYXH01008481.1, read as the reverse complement.
TGGCAGTGAACGCCCACAGCTGATGCCAACGTCAATATGAAAGAGGGGTCAGACTACAGACCTCAGAAGGGACAATTTATGAGATGAGCATTTTCCTTTCTCTGCAGATGACCCTCAAGGGTGGAGGTACTAGGGATGGGGACTAACAGTAAGACTGCAGCTATAAAGCGAAGCGGCAGGCCTCCAGTTATCTTTAGGATAATAAACACTCCACTTTGAACTAGCTTTGTGACAAATATACCTATTTTTTAATCAGGTTTTATGTTCCTAAGGCACTTAGACTCCTTTTTTGGAACATGCACCCCAATAAGTTTGATGTTTGGGTTTGGGAGGGTTAAGAGAAGTGTTCCACAAGGGCATACCCCACTTAGTTGAAGGGAACAGATGCTCCAGACCCACTGAGTTATCAAAACCTCTGGAGGTTTTGCTCCATCAGTTCTGCTCCCACCTTCTTCACCCTTTGGAAAGGGGCGAGCTGAGGACACCCAGGCCCTCTGAGGGACAGCAAGGTGGTGGTATTTGGGGAGGGCAACACCCTGCTCCAATACTGTTGCTCAGCAAGCCAGAGCTCTTTGCCTACTATTTGCCACAAAACAAATCAGAGTTTAATCAGAAACATAATCTCCTTTCCTGCTCTCTCAGCCCCAACCTTAAAAAAAACAACATTGTCCCAGCCTGGTCTGAGGTCTAATTCCAGCTTGGTCGAGTGGGAGGCACACAGAGCAGACAGCAGAATACCTGATTTTAATTTCAGGTTGACATTTGTAGGTAGCTTTTTGCCTCCATTGCCATTATTCCCTTCCAGAACTGGTTCTTCAGCCACCCATGATGAAAACTTGTTCCTCCTAGGACTTCTTGAAACACCTTGATGAGTGAAGCTCACCTGTCAGAGCTGCCTGGATGTTACAGATGAGAAATTTTCTCCCTGATGTTTTTGGAGAGAAAAGGCAGGAGAGAAGGACATTTTCTCTCCAGAGCATGTGCACAAAGGCAGGAGGCATAGGAGCCTTTTTCCTCGAGACCAGATAAAGCTGGCCCCTAAAGCGTACCTGCAGCGATGCACAGCAACCCCTGAGCACCCGCAAGGTGCCACCCTGGCACAAGCAGTGCGTGACTTCCCGGATCTCTTTGGGAGCCCCTGTCCCGAGGGCTGCGGGGAGTTGTGCTGCGAGGCAGCGCCATGTGGCTGCGCTAAGGGAAGTCTGGCAGGGAGGGCAGACACGGAGAAGCTGGAGAAGCTCAAAGCAGAGGAGTGCAATTCACTGGGGCTCCAGCAGCGCCCGGCAGAGGGGCCGTCACCAAGACTTTGTGGCACTTAATTGTCACTATGTTTTGAGTATCTCGGCTGGGCACGTAAGACCAGTTCTAACAATATCCAAAAGAAACAACATGTCCTCATTTGTATAGTGTACGGCATTACAGGGGAAGAACCCATTACACAGAAACATTTTGAACATTAATTCCAGTATCTCTTACAACTTTATCATTTCACTGCCAACCCTTTCCCTTGAAGTTAATCATGGATGTACATCATATAATCAAACAAGCTTTTTAAAAAAGTACATCTTAATATAAATAGTTTATTCAGTGCATGGTTGTGTGTACAACAAATAATAAACAACTCTTTTCGTACGAGGCAGAGAGCTGCCTGTACAGAACTATGTCAGTTTTGGAGCACAGAATCCAACGATGATTAATGCACAAAATCTTACACATCATGCAACTCTATGCCAATATTCCAACTTTCTCCCATGCAACAGACATGATGACCTAAATGGAAACCTAACTACATTTTTTAAACAATTGTTTCCAATAGCATGTATAAGTATATGTTGTTTAGGGGTAACCTGTCCTAACGCTTCCTCCTACACAATATTCACGTGCCCGTTACAGTGAAAGAAGGACTTTTACAAATAAGACGTTTCTTATAAAAAAATTAAGTCACCTTAATTCCACAGTTTCTGTCCTTAGAAAAGAAGCCACAACAATAGTTTAACATGACACACAAAATGGAATTAAGAGAAATCTACACTGGAGGATAATTTTATCCCTTTCTGTTAACTTCCACTTGGGATAACAAAACAACTCAATTCCTACAGACTGGGATTAGCACAAGAACTTTACCAGAAACTACAAATCTATAAAAATTTATATTTCATTGTGTTTAAAACCACAAGAACACTGTTTGCTTGAGCCTGAGACACCAACTCTCAGTTCCAACCCTGATTTTTTAATTATTTTTTTTAAAGACATAGCTTTAAAGACCCATTGGAGTTCAGAAATCAAAAAGTTGCACTATTCCAAATTAAAGGATACATTTTTTATCAAGCCTTAGATATAAAACGGTAAGCCAAGGAAACAACAGAGTTTACATATTTGTTTTTTGTTTGCCCCTATAAAACATACAAGCATTAAAATTTCCTTTGAACAGCAAAAGTGGTCTTTTTCTGAGTTGGAAAGCAAATTCTTATCAGCAGTGAATGCTGTGAAATGTTTTTGTTTGGTATTCCACAAAGCATAGGAGAGAGAGAGAGAAAGACAGAGAGAAAAAGAGAAAGAGAGAGAGAGAGAGAAAGAGCTGGACATTTCTTCTCCGAGATTTATTCCGCAGTTATGTTTGCTGGCTATCCAAGTGCCTTGTGATATGCACAAGCATATTCTACATTATCGGGGTATATCCTTTGACAACCAGTAGATCTAATGGCTGATAAACGAGTGACCTATGCAAGTTCGGTGGCTTGTCCTGGGCAATTGAACATTTGGATGAAAGACTGCTAGTAAGAATTCAACTGCATCCAGAGGTAAGGTTCTGTTTAGAGAGCACTTGGCTTGCCTGAACCTGGCTACGTTGACTCGTTTTGGCTCATGGATTTACCCCCATTTAGCACTCCTGAAACACTTCTGCTCTTTGTTGGGGTCCCACTTCCAGATCTGGAGAACTCTGTGAGATCGTGGAGAGAAGGCTCTTTGTACATGGCCACTGCAAAGCAAAAGAGAGGCAGCACGTCAGCACACGTTAGGGGCTACTCGCGCTGGGGGTGCAAAGTCCAGCTGCGAAACGTTGGCATTTTTCATTCAGCAATATGCAATGTCAGGAGTCAATGAAAGAAATGTGGCAAGGAGACCTCTTCCATTTCAAACCCTCCCTAAGAACCTCTGAGGTTCCCTCTGAGGGAATGACATTTTAGAGAAAGTAAAAGCCACAGCTCCCTCCCTCACACCAGTTAAATCACCCACCTACCCACTGCACATACAAAACTCTGCAAGATAGACCTAAGCTGATCAATGTTTCCTTTTAAATGGTGAAGTAGCACCATCGACAGCTGTGATTTGACCTGTTACTTGTATACGTAGCCTAAGCAGGTGGGTGCAAAAATGGATTTTCAGTCATCTGTTTCCTTTGTTTTCACACACATTAGAAGTGAGGCTCAACCTTGACATCACTTGCCTAACACCTAGACCTAACTGCCAAACTAGTCCAGCATCCACCCAGGGCTATGCACCTTTGAAACATCCTCTCTGATTTCAAAATCACACTGCCTTAAAAGGCTCCCTAAGAGCGCAACTCAGAAGTAGAAGGCTTCATTCCTGTTAAGGAAGGAGCATATGGATGGTCGTTCTGGAGAAAAAGAGCACCTCCATAGATCGACTGAAATCTCCCTCTTTGCATTGACTAAAGAGTCTGACCACAGTCTTGATTCAGATCCTTCAGTTAACTGGGATGAGTCTAGGTCCTGGCTTTTAATACATATGTAACGTGCATTATTACCTTTAATGTCATATACTGATGCCACGTTAATTGTGGCACTGCACATTAGAGCTTTATCTCAGGCAAAAATAGACAACCAAATATCTTGTAACATAAAGCACAGATTGACAATGATACAGCAAGTCGCTGATGGCCTGTGGAGCAGATGTTTGAGCCATTCCAGATAAAGCCTTCGTTATCTATAACAGAGACACTGTGAACTTTGGGCACAAAGAAACTAATATTCATATTTGGTTAGATTAGAGAAATGCAGATATAACGTAGAGAAACCTAAAAAAAGCAGCTCTGGTTACATTAACACTGTGTTACAGAACATTATACTCCTGTTCTATAAGTAGCTGAACCCTTCAAATATGTATGCACAGGAATTAAACATTTCTGACATAAGATAATGTCAGTTCAGATAGATGGAGCAAACCCAAGCAATTACCTTTTAATGGTTTTGGAAGAAAGTGTGCTGCAGGTTTATTTTTCTTCACGTGGTTTCCTTTCATTATTTCTCCTTCTTTGTTAAGACCCAAATACCAACCCCGGCCAGACTGTTGCTGTCTGTAGATCATTGAAGAATATGTCACATAGTAGTTTTCAAATACTGATTCTTTGAACTTGCATTCAGGTGTAAAATGTTCCTGTAAGAAAGTAACAGATCAATATGTTCAGTGCTGAATCTCACATCAGTTAATGAAAAAGCATCCAATATTCATTGCTTTCCCAATGGTTAAAAGATGTACCTCTCACCCTCCACTATCCAATTATAAAACACGGGCCCTAAAAGTATTAACAAAAGAGTAACACAATTTGTAACCCGTGAAACGACGCTGTGAGCAGCTCAAAGTAGCGTAATAAAATCTTTTTGAACAACGAGTAAAAAGTCTAAGTGAAGAATTATCGATTGATGCAAGTAATGGATCCTAGGCAGACACAGCCCTGATGTCAACCCCAAGGGACCAGCTGTGGTCCAGCCCCACAGGCGAGAAGCGAGGCCACGTAATGCTTTTGTGCATTAACTGCTGGCCTTAACTGCTTATGAAGAAAGTGCAAAAGCCAGGATGCCATGAGTAAATGGTCGTCTCTTACTAACCCAGCAATATTCAGTTAGCTTGTAGCAGCTGCCTCTTTGGTCTAATCTATGCCCTTTCTCTGCCCAGCCTATAATACACTGAAAGCCCACCTGTCCCATGCGGACATTAACCTCTGCTCTGGGACTGGCAGGAGTTAAATGGCACCACAGCTGAAGGCGTATAGGATCAAGCTTTAGTCTTCATGTTGAAATGCAGGGCTTCTTTGGGCTAACAGTTAAAATAAAGAGCAATAATCCAGGAGAGAGGCTTTTTCTTCCTGCCAGTGGTGTGACTGGCTTTCCCTGTGCAACGGTCTTGACTCAATCAATAACTTTTGGCGCTATTGTCCAGATTCAAAAAAGGATGCAGACATGATCTAAGACCGAGACACCACTCCTGGCAGCACCAGCTGCTTCCTAAGGCCTCTGGGTGCTTCGGGGTTTTTTTATCATCACAAGTTCTGACAATATCTCACCTATGGACCCCTAAAAGTCTGTAAAATATGAAGGAAGAATGGCTTGGTCTGGTGATGCAAATGTTAACATTGCAATCCTGCCTGTCATCGCACTGCACAGCAGCCAGCTGTTTGCTGGTCTGTCCTCATGAAGGCAGCCGGCTTCGCTGGAGCTACCCTGGTGTGCAAAGTATCCTACAGCGGCGCAAAAGAAAGGAGGAAAAATTGTGCTTGCATAATGATTGTAATTTTGAGTTTAAAAAAAAAAAATCTCAAAGGAAATGAAATATCTCAGGAGCTTAAGATGTTCTTATTTACTTTCTCAAATATTCTTCTGCAAGAAAAAGATGTTATTTAAAAAAACCTACTGTGCATTTTCTGCACATCTTTTGCCATTTTGTCTTCTCATAGGAGAAAGAAAAAACCCTCCCATCCTCTGATTGGCATTTGCTTCAACAAAGAATGTGAAGTAAGCAATTTTCTTCTTTTTTTTCTTCAAGCTAATTGGCTGTTATTTAGTTAATTGACGATTGGTTTCAATTGCTGTCAAGCGGGGACAGTCACTGCATTTTTGCAAGATTTCTAAATAAAAGCTTTCCATGACTGTAGCCTGCCCAGCGCTAGCCATGTTAACAAAGCCTATTGCGTGTGTATCATCCAATTAGCAGCAAAATGGAAAACTACAGTGCTCCCACCAGAAGATTATGGTTTATGTACAGTAATTTGGAGCCATTTCGGGTACAAAAAGCCTGCTTGTACACAGCGGCGAAGGGTCAGATCGCAAACACAACCACAACATTCACTCTGGTTCTCTTAGGAAGCAAGTTAACCTCCGTGTGAGCAGCAGGAGCCAACAGCCCGCGGAGTTCCTTGAAACAGAGGGGCAGAAACAGCAGGGAGACAGAAAGACCGACGCTAAAAACTCCCTCACCCCTGATTTTTCCCTTGGCTGTGAGGCTGGCGATAAGAAGCGGTGGTGGCAGCGCTGTGCTGCTGTGAGTTTGCCGTTGCGCCCAGGCACAGGCAGACGGCGGCCTGACGGAGCACACCAGCCGTCCCCCATGAGCAGCACAGACAGCAATCCCCTCCCTTGAGCGTCCCATGATTCTGCAAAAACTGCCATGGTCGCGATTTCTCACGACAAACAGTGGGGCATGGAAACAAAGACCCCTCTCTGTAACGTGCTCAGTTACCAGGTCAAATCCCTTCCCAATTCTCCGGCACCAAAGCAGCCCCACCTCATTCACCTGACTGGCTTGGCACAGAATCGTGCCACTTTGTCTTGACTGACATCTGCTTAATTCCTCGGCTACGGCTGCAGCTCCAGAAGGGTGCTGCAGGGTGGGAAAGGCATCCTCCTTGCCAAATAAAAGTTGTTCTCACGTGAGCTGTTTGCAGAAGCTGAAGAGCTCTGCTTGCTCCCGAATACTAAGCAGCTGCTTACCTTTTGCAAGTGTTTGTTCCCACCCGTTCCTCGCCTTTAGTTTAACCCAACGTGCGTCCTTCCAGCTCATTAAAGAAAGAGTAGGGGAGAAGAAGTGCAGAGGGAAGCCCTGAGTGAGGAATGCTGGCAAATGTGCTCCTGATTTGGGGGTATTGCAATTAAAATGTGCTTTTCTGAGCTTGGCAAGTCCATGTGCCAACCAAACTGTGTATGGACAGGGCTTCTATCAGCACATCAGTTGGACATACAGTGCAGAGCAGTAAGTGCAAAATGGCCCTTCTGTTACCTCTGCTGGCAAATTCTTTAATAACGCATTGGAGAAGTACAAGTTAAAGCTGGGAGAGGGCTGAGTGCCCCAATGAAAACTGATCTTTTCCAGCTCATATAGTCCTATTGAAAATAATTAAGTGTTGAATTATAAGACCAGTTTTTTCCTGTCTCTCAGCTGTCCTCTTTGTCCGTCTTTGCAATGAAAATAATTCCAATGAGTTGTGAGAAGTCCAATGTTATGAATATCTTGTTATGCAAAACATGAAAAAAAGGTATTTGTGTGAAATAGTATTTCGATCTCAGCTTACCTCAGAAGTCAGGGATGATGGCACCTACATGACAGTAACTTGCACTCATCCAAGCCCCTCACACATGCACCCTAACAATGAATGAGGGAAGGAAGGAAGGAATGAACGAACGAATGAATAAATAAAAGTTAAAGAAAGTGCTAGATTCAGCCATGCTTAAGTAAGCAAGAAGATCAACTGTCAGGAGCTTCTTGGTTTTGAGCTGATCAGCTGAAGTACTGAAATGTTTCTTCATGAACAGATCTGCAGCTGCATTAAATACGTGAAAAAAAGAATTAAAAAAGAATAATTTTGTGTATGATAATATGGTAAAAAGGCCTTGTAGCATACACTTAGAGTGGCTGTATTTCCAGGCAGCCGACTAGATTACATCTAAAATAAACCAGTCTCTCCCATACAAATACTGCATTATGGCTACGCCAAGGCTGAAAGCTGAAATACTGTAAAAGCGAAGCTGGAATTCTTCCTGCTCTAGTTGTGCAAAAGCCAAAGGCCCACCATCACACCCACGTACAATGCAGGACTGAATATTAATTCTTCTGGCCCCCCAATGATCATGATGCAGGAATTCAGAATTCCCATGGGAAATCTGCTTTAAAGAAAGGTACTTAGAGTCTTCAAATTTCTGTCATATTACAGAAGGCTCTCGTCAGGACGGCTGTAGGCACAGTGCACCCAAGAGGGCAAAGATGTTTCCTCTCTGCTATTTATTGCACACTGTATTTGCATCGTGGATACCATCATCAGGGGACATCACCAAATACTTTACGGAGTAGTAAATTTAGGTCATTAAGTCAAATTAGTTTGTTAAATGTCTGTATATCACGATAGGTTGAATGTCCTGCAGCTACCCTACAGCAGTTGACCAGAATAATCAGAAATTTTATTCAGATGGATTCAGCGCTGGGACCATGAATAAACAAGAAAAAAAACCCCAAAACTTTGAAAAGTATTTGGGAGAAGTATTGGGTACTTGGGAAAACTTGGAAAATGTTCTTATATATTGAGCATATAATTATGTTCCATGTGATCAATGACTATGTCTGCATATCGGATTTATCCTTTATTTTCTCCACTTAGTGAGAATTGGATTTTTTTCCCTTTGTATCCTGATCTTTTTCAGGACTATTATGTAGCCCAGGATTCCATTCTATAATCATGAATTTTTGAAGGAGCCTCTTTAAGGCTCCAGAGTAGTGATTTTCTGCGCCACTGAGCCTGCCTTTTTTTATTAACAGAGATTGATTTTCTCCATCTTGGCATGTGAAGTTCCAGGGTGTATCCTCTGGATCATCACCCTGTAATGTGCAGTGATATCAACAGCACAAGATGTGAATACTTCAACTTTAACGTTATCAGAAATAACAGCTTTTAGATCACCTGTGTGAGAAGACTCTCTGAAGAAACTGGTATTTTGTGAAGCCACCAAAAGCTGTTTGCTATAGGAATGGGAACTTACAATTATCTGGAAGCAATTTATTCTGGATCAGATATGTTACAGTTCCTACAGATAGGTTTCAATCCCACAATATTGTCCATTTTGCTTCAATTTACCTATTTTGAGGAATCCTCGTGATTTCAGTGGGAGCTACTCACAATATATGAATATGTACAGGTCTTGTAGGACTGTAATTAGGAAGACTGTTTGACTACGCAGTTGTGACCAGATACAACGGTTGCCAGTCACAGCAAAAGACGTGCCCCTCAAAGAGCTGTGTGGGCTTTTGAAGACAGTGCAGTGAGGAGCTTCGTTTTGGCTGTGTCTGTTCCAGGTGAGTTCTCACAAAGACACCGTAGGTAGCCCAAAGCCCTCAGGAGGTGCTGTGAAGCTGAACTAGCTGCTGCTCAAACAAAAAAACTACTGCTGAACTACTGCTTGTGGAAGGCTGTAATTCCCCTTGAGTTCACTACAATCTGAAGGCATAGGTACTGGCCATGTGACCATGTAAAAGAAAAATTAAATTCAAAATTACACAGAAAAGATACACTAAATTCTTTCATCAGGAAACCTACTCACTGGCAGGAGTGACAGGAAGGCACAATTTTCCTGGAAGGTGATCCCAAACAACTCCATAGGATGGAGTTGCCTGAGATAGTGCAATCAGCGGGAATTTATCAAGTGAAACACAAACTCAGGGGTGTGTAAATTTATTTAGGACAAAGCTTCCAGAAAGAGTAAAATGGCACCCAAGGAAGCAGCTGGATAGCCAGCATCTCCAGAGTAAGATTTCAGGTTGTCACTAGGTATTCTCTGAATCTACGAGAAAAGCATTGAAAAGATCCTGTAATTATTCCCTTGACATTGTTCCTTTGCACAGCAAATCAAATGCGCAAACTCAGGGAAAGAATGCACACAGTGAACTGAAGCAGAAAACACATTAATTACAAATACAGAGATTTAGAGGTCTAATTTTTGTTCATTACTCTTTTTCTACCCTTACCAGTGACTCAGTTGTGAAAACTTGTCCAAGTCATCTTTGCCCAGATTTTTAAGCGGCATTTAGGCACATCAATAAATACCTATTTAAAGCTTGGTGCGTCACCTCTCAGCATGCTCTGCCCATGGAATGGATGTACTGCCTGATGACCCCAGGGAAAAAGACTCAGTGACTGTAAACAATGCTGAAATTTAATTGAGATAGGAACTATGCATGATCATATTATTGTTCCCCTGTCTTTTGGTGATGCTTCTCTTCTACGACTGTGTTGATTAACCAAAGCACTCCTTAACTGGGGCAAGAGAACTAATGCATGATACATACAGAAAGAAGATGCTCTTCTGATTACTGCAGAAGAAATTAATCCCGTTAGAGAAAGCCTGTGATGTGAGTTGAAAGTTCTGCAAGATGCCCAGGAGAACACCTCACAGCTGTCAAACACAGGCCCCTTTCCTAACCTGGCTCACAAAGTTGTGAGATGTAATTTACTTGATATGAATAAGAAAGAGAGAAGATCCACTTTGCCCCCGAATGCTTCTCTTCTGCATTGATGCTGAGCTGCACTGAACATGTGCATCCCTGATGATCCTGGAAGCATGGTACAGGAAAACCTCTGCAATTTCCTGAATGATCACGTCCTCTATAAATATTTTAATACCTTTTAATGTTGTACCTACTCTCTTTTAACTTCTTTGGCTTTAGGACACCGGACTTGTCAGTCCTAGTTCAAAATCAGTGAAATTCTAATATGATAAAAGGAAGAAACTACTCTTTAAACATTGCCTGTTTTGTGAAACTCGGGAAGGCTCATTAAGCAGTAAGTGCCCATCAGGTTGTCTGAGGGCTCTAAACCAGACTAACAAGAGAAAAGCTCTCTGATACAATCTTACTGTTACCTAGAAGCTGTTTTTAAAATCATATTTAATTTTTATTGTTTCATACATACAGAAGTCCTGCTACTGCTTCTAAATCTGTAAAGGGAAGCCTATATATTAATCTGCAATTAAGCCTCTTTGGAGAGAAATCTTCTCTACTAGTGTAAGCATGGGTTTGGGGTTAAAAAAAAAAAAAATTAGAATAACTTTCTCAATGTCTAGCCAAAGGTTTTATTGCATGATAAAAGCCCCATGATTCACGGACTGCACTCCCAGGATTGGTCAAGGACTGGTTAACACCACTATAGCCTCTGACTAAGGTAATCTCCAGTTGAAAGATGGAAGATGGAAGTATCCTCCACGTTTTCCCTGTACTTCCACACTCTGATCTTCTCTAGGTATGCGCTCAGCTCTGGACAGTGAACTTCCTGGACCTTGGATCTGACCTGCTACAACTTCTCATGATCCTCCCTCCTACGTGATGGAGTCAAGCAGAGGAACTATACCTTCCTGGCTGAGCAAAGCACCACGAGCTACCCTCCAAGCAGGTCAACAGGAAAGCACAAGCTGCCTCAATATGTGACCTGCACGGCCACTACAGAAAACAGGGATGTTGGAAAAGATGTGCTCCCTGAAAACATGCTGAGAAAGAGCCTGCCTGCTCAACCTGGACAAAAAAACTGAGTCATCTTACATCACTGAAGGCTTCTGAAGCTGGTAACTCCCTATACCCAGTGCATAGTGTATAAATACCCAGAGCCCACTGAGGCTGGCAATTCATTTCAGCAGCCTTGGGATGATGCCAACTGATGAATCCTGCTCCCGTTCAAAGCTACAGGAGAACTCCCTTTTCCTCTCAGTAGGCTCACGATTTTCCCCAGAGCAGCCCATCCTTTCTGTAATTTTCCTAAGCTCATTATCTCAGTTTCCTGCAAGAGTGGCTTCCACAGGTGAAGCCAACACTGCAGAAAACATATTTAAAATGTGTGCGTTGTTGTTCTTTATCATAAGCAAATTTCTTCTCTCATTTTTTTTACAGCTTTCTTCTCTCAGCTTTTAGTTTTGGAAAACAGCACATAAAAGTACCCAGTGTGCCTCTTCTGTGCCATTCAGTACCCCACATCTCTCTAGCCTGTCTCTGCTTATTCATCTCTTGTCTTAACTAAGCGGGCCTAATCTTTTTAAATCTCTCCTCATATGAAAGGTTCTCTGTGCCTCTAATCATTTTCATTACCCTTCACTGAATCCTTTCAATTTTTTTTTTTTTCCCTCTATCATTTCCAGAACTGAAACACAACATTTAAAAAGAGGCTGTACCATTGAGTTGCATAATGGAGGTAAGATATTTTCAGTCATTTGTCTTATGACAAAGTGAAACAGTCTTTGCTGTTCAGCCCCACTATGGTGCACTTGCACAAAAGTTCTCTGTCTTTTAAGTTGTGTCTCTGATAAATACGGTCCAATTTTATGGTATTTCTGACCCTCTGATCATTCAGTGTACCCAAGCTTAAAATTTAAAGGATGGGAGAAGGAAGCAAAAGGCAGATAGGACAGCTTTCTTCCCCAGAACTAGAGCACAGAGCCCTAAAGATGCTAAGCAACCTATTTTATAACATACCCATTATTACACAGATAACCTGCCAGCCATAGCCATCAGATTTCTAGCAGTTATAATTGACATCAAATCCTGGTATTGTCAAATCTCTCTGACACAGCTGTTTTGCAGAATGTCCTCAACTTACGTGTGCCATTTAAAAAAAATATATATTTAAGTTGAAGAACTCCTTTTAAAGTATGGGGCCCATGTTCTGCTTTCAGTGAAAGACAGCCCTGCGTCCCACTCGTTTTAATGGCCAAACCCTGAGCCCACTGCCATTCGCTGACCACGGCCAGTGGCATGAGATGCTGAAGGACTAAGAGGAGACGGAGCCTTAGGAGACACTGCAACTGCCTTGTCTGGAGCGAACTGCTCGTGGTTTGTTCCTCTGAGCTGCTAATTGCCTGCCAGCTCTACCTTTAGCTTTGTGTGCCACCACCTCAGTGGGACACGGGGACAGAGAAACCATGCCAAGCCTGGTCTCTCCCATCAAGCTGCAGCAAGAACGCACCGAGGAACAGTCGTTCCATCAGGCAGACGAGTGTGGCAAGAAGAGACATTGATTTGTCACAGCCTGGCCGCTGCAAGGGCGAGATGTCTGCGAGCTGGCAAGAGCAGCTGAGAAAGAAAACACGTTCCTGTCCCAGTCGCCCTTTTACACAATTCCTCTTGTATCCGTCTACACGATCGCTGCCACTGGGGGAAACCCACGCTGCTGCTGCTGCTGGGGCTGCGGAGCACAAGGCGGCAGCCGTGGGTTAACTTGCTCCTGGAACAAGGTGGCTTGGCCGGCATTTGTTAAACCACCACCCGGGAGCCAGGGGCAAGAAGGGCAGCACAACCTTTCTGCTGCCACATTGAGTGCCTTGGCCGTACCGTCCCGAAATGCTGCTTGCAGTTCCGTGGGCTGCGCGGGGCTGCTGGGATAGAACGACAGCCACAGCAGGGCACCCCCGGCCTCAGCAGAGGGGATGGGCAGCGATGCTGGAGCTGTGCATCACCAAACCTTCCCCTGACGCTTCGGTGGTTGCAGCTGTCCCGGCATCGGGGAGCTCCCCAGACAGGCTCTGCAGAAGTAGCAGGGCTAATTAAAAGAGTGTGGGATTTACTGCTCTATCCTAGATACAGGACATCAGCCCCGGGGTAAGGAGATGGAAGAGATCTCCTTCAGACTGTCACCCATGAATTCACACAGATTTATCTTAAAGTGCTGAAAAACAATAATCTAATCAGTGTTTGCAGCAAGCTCTAAATCTGTCTGTCTAATTACAAGCAGGGACATGACCCTTTTAGCAGTGGATGGTCCTAAAATTCTATGGAAAAAAGGAAAGTACGCAAAGGCTTCTCTTTTTGGGGGGAAGGGCAGCTGAACGAACAACGGTCAGAACAAGTGCTGCAGTTCTTCCTTCTTCCCGTGGGAATAGGTGATAATGGGGAATGCTGTTTCTGTGGTAACCTGCAACCTGGCTGAAAGCCTGTCTGTACAACTGCTGTGAGTTACGATGGGCGAATCGATGTGGAAGTGATCTCCTTGTCCTCTGCTGCTCTGGTGAGGTGCCATCCTACGTTTCTGATGGCCACCTTGTGGAGGCAGTGCTCTTCCACCCAAAGGCTGGGCAGGTAGCTCTCCCAAGCCCAGCCTCAACGCAGCTTGGACCTCCCCAGACTACCACCAGCCCCCTCGCTGACACTGAAGAAGAACAATGGGGTCTGCCCCAGAAGAAGCACTTAGAGACAGATGCTGCTGAAGGAGCTCTTTTTCTGCACGCTACAAATTGCCTCTGCTCTCTGCTCACTGACTGCGAGAAGCTGCAAGTGGAAGATAAATAACAGCATGAGCAGCAGGAGAAGAAATAATGCCACATTACATCAAACAGGTCCTTGCTTCACTGTCAGCTCAGAGTCTATTCCGCACGAAAGGACAGCCCTGCCATTTGCCCTGTATATTTTGTTAATGTGGAGGCATATTTATGGCGCTATGGATTACGTGATACTTGGGCGTTCAATACCATCCTTTTACACTGTAGTTCTCGGCAAAGGCATTTGTCCTGTCTGCTGATATTCCTCGTGGGCAGTTAGCAGCGCTCTCAGACGGCTGCTGTTCTCTCCCCTGCACTGCCTGGGCTGGAATCACTGCCGTAGAGGTGCCTCGCCCATATCGATACTACCCAATACGTTTTGGGAACCCACTGTAAAATACTAAGTGGAGCATAGTCTTTGCACTGGCATTATGTACTAAAAATAATATTAATAGCAAACTACTAGGCCTATTCATTAGGTTTTTATTCTGCAAAGCACTACACTGCATGCTTAATTTTTAACATGGATAATGTCAATGTTGGGCAAGTTAAGCAGGTCATTACACTGAGCAAAAGCAGTGACTCTTTCAGGACCTGATCCAAAATGTATTATGACCAAGGGAAATACTACCCAGGCCTTTACTGCATTTTGGTTAGCTTTCTTACGTGCAGGTAGTCTGCAAAGAAATATATATATCTTGCTTTAAGAAATCAAGGCTGTTTGGTATTTTTCACTATTAATTCAGCTTACTTGCTGACTATGAGGTGCAAAAAGAAAAAGATTAAGCTTAATAATAACGGGAATGTCACAGGTTCAAGGAGCTGGTTAGCTCTACCCTGACCAAATGGTAATGAGACCTTTTCAAATGAGTTTGATTTACTGCAATCCATTTATTCATGAATGCCATGGATGGATGTTTTTCAAACCTCAGTAGTTTGACAGTGCCAGGGCAGCCAAACCCTGCTTCTTGATACAGAGCGGCGATGTTCTTTGGAATTCCTCCGCCCTAAATTATGCTATTGAACATACGCTGCTAAGAGGATCTCAGAGGGATGTTCGTATTAGATGGCACGCTAGTTAAGGGATTTGAGAGATTTCAGATGGCAAAAAACTTTTAAAAACAAGATAATCAAGGATTATACATGTTAGATGAGATGTAAGAGTGACTCTTTATTTGAGAGTTGATGCCGACTGGCAGAACACATTTGTTTCAGCAGATAAACACCCTTCCTAAGAAGCGACACTTATGCAGAGAACAGGCTAAATTTCTCTCTGTAAATGACATATATGCAGTTCTCATAAGCAACACTTTGAGAGTCAAATTAATGGAAATTCAAGTTTGGGGAAGTTTTCCAGCGCCTCGCACACGAAAAACTGTGCAGCAGAGCAGAGCCCAACCTCCCCTGCGACAGGCACAGGTAACAGGAGCACATACACACCTGCGTGCAATTCGGGGAAGTCGTGCACTGGCATTTAAAACACCGCATTGCTCTAACAAGCAAGTTGGCACCACGTAGCTTCAGAAATGGGAGGCTTCACCTTACAGTCAGTGCTGGAACTGCAGTGCTCTCTGGCAAAGCTTAACTACGTCCCTAGGAACCTCACTTCATGATACGGCTATGCCATTAACATGGGATGAATATTATACATCCTGTTAACACTCCTCCAACAACTGTCCTAATGAAGTTAAGAACATCATATGCTTTCTTTTTTGGCGATTTAGGGGAAGTTTTTTCTAAAACAAACACACAGTCTAATAGGAACCCCTGTCCTTCCCAGAGACAGCCTGAGCACAGAGATAAGCTTATAAAGCTCTGTTTTCTTTCCCACACGGTGACAGGGACTTTGTGAGGGTCTGTCATTTGGCTGTTTTATGGCTCCCTGCTGCCCCTGGGCTGCGTAAAACGTTACTCTGGAGCCAGACTTTTGGGAGACACCGTGCTGCTATGGTCTAAGCAGCAGAAGAGAAACGAGTCCCCGGTAAAACACTTGCAAAGCTAATTTAAGCTTGGAAGACACCCAAATGTCTCTGGGAGGTGTAATTTAAAACCCTAACCTAAGATAGCCTGGATGGCGATCGCAGATTTCTGGGAACGGTGTGGAACAGTTGCTCCGTGAGCCAAACGCTGCAGGTCTCTGTACTATAGTATTTCGATAGCAGAGCTGTTGCCAGTCTGAGTTATCTCACAGAGAAAAAAGTAGCAAAACACTAAATTCAAACATAGGCATGACCTCTCCTGGGCTTACACAGCTGCACCAGCAAGTCTCTCTGACTCCCTGAGACTTTGAGTCAAGGAACATTTAACATCTCAATCTCAGTTTCTCTGACAGAATTATCTGTTGAACTGACAGGGAGCTTCCTGAAAGGATTTAGAAGGGTTCTAGTGCAGAGAAATCATTGTCTCTGAATCATACAAAGAGCTGAATGGTGTGAGCACCTTGATTTTAAAACCAAACCGTGTATCTCTGCTACAGAAAGCCCTTTTAAGCACAGTTAAAACAAAAACTTCTGACAGTAGATGAACAAATGCTGTGCTTCGTACTTCAAAGAGTACAAATGTAAGGCCAAGGCTTAGTTTGAAAACTACTGCTGTATTTTTTCTTGAGAATCTAAACTGCCTTGGATCAGTTCTGCTTCTAAAATCTGGTTATCTATTTCCAGCCAGGCAGAGACTGGCGAGCTAAACCGCACTGCAACTGAAAGTATAAAGGTGAGCTGGTCCATCAGAAAAGGTGATTGTCTTTCAATTTACGCACTGGTTGATCTTCCATCTCACTGTCCAGGGCCACCTGTTGCTAGTATAACCTAAGAAGCAGCAAAAAACGCTGAGGGGAGAAGGCACAGCAGACCAGGGTTTCAAGGGAAACGCTGATGGATCCTACCACCTGCCTGCTGAATTCTGCACAAGGAATATGTGCTGGCAAGCGCAGAAATGGAGTTTTCCTGCAGGCAAGCAAGACCTCTTGGACATCCTTGGACTTTGAAAGCTTTGAGGCTAAGCCTGTGGAAATCAAACGGGGTAACTAAATGCCATTTAAAATCTACCACTGAAATAAAATAAGACTACCAATGAAATAAATGGAATTAATCTACCTAAATATCCCTGAGGATTCAAGTCCAAATCTGGACCTGCGTGTGCAAGTCCGAGCTCTGATTCATCTCATCTACCCTCAGGCACTTAAGAGGAACACCAAAGTTAGGAGGCTGGGTCAGTCTGGGATTTTCCTGTCCTCAACGAACATAGTTGGGATAAAACACCCCCGGAGAGGATAAGGGAGGGTGGACCTGCTGTGTTTGACTTCTACACCACTGACCCAGCTCTGCTAAAGCCTCTGGTCCTTTCTGAGAAGAGGTGCGATGTCCCACGGCAGCACTGCCATGCCCTGTGCCACCGCCGTGCCCAAAGCCTGGAGATAGCTGCTGGCAGAGCAAGGCTTGCACCACCAGTGCTTGGTCGGGGCCGGTGTCCTGCTGGTGGGGAGAGGTGAGCAGGGAAATCGCAGGCAGGTGAGGGCAGGGGTGAGAGGGATGCGAATGGGCAGAGATAAGACCCAGGTGGGAACGGAGGGAGAGGAGAGGGGTGAGAGACAAAGCAAAGCAAACAGGGAGGGCAGGTTTTTCCTACCAAACCACAAACCGGGCTGCAGAGGTGCTGGCACTGTTCCTCCTCCAGTGATACTGTTGGGGTGAGGCCAGTCTGTGAGCTCTGCTGGAAGCCTTGGCAGGACGGGTCCACCCCAGTACGCTGTGGCTCAGCAGAGCAGCACAGACTGTCCCCAGGTGGCCCCAAGTTGCTGTCCCCTGTCACAACATGAGATAGGTTAAGTGAGCTTTAATACCAAATATTGTATAGAAGAGGATTTCATAGAATCACAGACTCAGAGAATGGTGTGGGTTGGAAGGGACCTCAAAGATCATCTAGTCCCAACCCCCCTGCCATGGGCAGGGACACCTTCCACTAGACCCGGTTGCTCCAAGCCCCGTTCAACCTCGCCTTGAACACCCCCAGGGATGGGGCAGCCACAGCTTCTCTGGGCAACCTGGGCCAGTGTCTCACCACACTCACAGTCAAGAATTTCCTCCTAATATCTCATCTAAATCTCCCCTCTTTCAGTTTAAAACCGTTCCTCCTCGTCCTATGGCTCCACTCCCTGATCAAGAGTCCCTCCCCAGTTTTCCTGGAGCCCCTTTAGGGACTGGAAGGGGCTCTAAGGTGTCCCCAGAGCCTCTCTTCTCCAGGCTGAACAACCCCAACTCTCTCAGCCTGTCCTCACAGCAGAGGGGCTTCAGCCCTCGGATCATCTCTGCAGCCTCCTCTGGACCTGCTCCAACAGGTCCATGTCCTTCTGATGTTAGGGGCCTCAGAGCTGGACGCAGTACTCTAGGTTTCAGTTCTGCTCTCATCCAAGCCAGGGAAAGTCTGCCCCTGATCAGCTTTGGCATCAGCAGTCTGACTGCTGAAATGGAAAGAAATTACCTTGGGTTCATCTGAGATAGAGTTTTTGCTTTGCAGTATTTACCGGGATTTCTTTCCCCTTCACTGGAACAGCCCCCAAACCTTACAGTCTTATTTTGGCAAAGCTCCCGTTGAAATGAATCACGACTTTGCCTGAGTTACTGCTCCAGGACTGAGCTCTAAATTATTAAAAGCGAATGATATGTAAGAATTTATGTCAATTTTCAAAACAGCTCAGCAAAGGTAGACAAAAATCCTGCTTTGAAACTAGTAGAAGGGTATGTGGCTGAACTCCCAGTCTGCTTTGAAATCTAAGCCCTAGCTTTTTAGTGAAACACAGTGCCTTTTAAACCTCATATTTTAATCATCATACTCCTGTACAAGGCAGAACCCTTCCCTTGTTTCTTTGCTTCAAATACAACCTCCACCATCGCTCTGTACAGTGTAAGCAAGCCCCTTGCATCACATGCTGACGCTCTCCTCGTGGGGAGATTAGATATTAGGAAGAAATTCTCCCTCTTGCAAAATAATCTGCTGTCTGAACAGGCAGATGTGCCTTCCCAGAGCGACCTGTCCATATCCTTTCTTGTTCCTACACGGCATCTTCAGGGGACTCAGACTGAACATCAAATATTGCTTTAGGCATTGTGTTTGCATTTGTAAAATTAGCATCTGTAGCTCAACGGGTGATTAACCCTTCCCTGGATTTGGGGGTTTAGCCTGTGCCACCTGCACAGCCAGGTGAGAGGGTGGTGTTTTGCTGAACTGGAAGCAACATGCATCAGCCTGGGGCTGGCAGAGCTGCAGGTGCCCAGACTGGTCAAGGCTCATTTCTGAGCTCCGTGACTTGCAGGACACCTTCAAGAGTGACACCCAAGGCCCATTCCATGTCCATGGGCGATCAGAGGGACCAGCTACTCGTGCTTACTTAATTCAGCAACACCACGTAAAAATTATCATCTTGTCATCAGGGATTCCTAGACTTTCTTTACAGTAGAATGTTTTTATCCTTAGTCCTAACTGGCCTTGCCTAGGGTGTCCGAGTGCAGGCTAATTGAGTACACAGAGTAATTCTTCTCTTTCTGTAGGATATAACAGCTTGGCTGCTGGTCTCCTGTCTTTTTAAGCTCAGATTGGTGAAATTCAGCTCTTTGCTTCAGTGTATCCCATCACTGGATGTTTGTTATTGAAAGGCGGCTTCTGTCAGAGCTGAAAACACAGCTACACGCACACAGAATACGAACTGTAAAACGAAGTGGAAGAAAAAGATTAATTTCTTCCCCTAGATTTTGCAAAGCCATTACCTGTTTTTGAATGACATACCCAGTTCTACACTGGGAACTGCTAAAGCATTTACATAAGAATGCAAAAATGCACACATTATCACTGCAGGAAGCACTTAAAATTTAAGATAATTATATAGTATGGAAACGATTTCAAAGGACTCAAACAAAATAACAACTAATTCTAGAGAGTCACCCTTTAAGATGATTATTACTCTGCACTACCGCTGATCTCTCACTAAAAAAATCCTTCTCTTTACAATTATATGCACATTATAAATTCCTACTTTGTTCTTCCACCATCAAGCTCCTACAGCTGCCGCTGACAAATTTGCATTCTCGGAGAGCTTAACTAGACAGCCAAAATATTCACACTGTGAGCGGAGGTAAAACACACCATTGCCATGCTGGGATACAATCCTCCCTTCACCCTTGCCTTAACGCCGGGTCCTCTTCTGTGGGCTTCTGATTTTAAAGCTGCTGAGGTTGAACCTGGGGAAGGAGCCTCAGGCAGGGGACATGGCAGGGGGGTAAGGGCAGGTCCTGTGTCGGGGGAGAGTGATGATGCCCATCTGGCATTGAGATGCAGGCAGAGAGTCTGCAACAGGAACGTGGGGAGGATTCCTCCGAGGGACTTGGTACTTCTCTGCGGTGTGATGAACGGAAGAGTAAAGCATCCTACGCTGGAGTCAGCAGCACAGGTTATACACAAAACCTCTAGCCCTGGGTTTCGGGGCAGAAGCCCTCTCTGTCATTCATCAGTGCTGCTGGCTATGCGGTGAGAGGAGCAGCCAGTAAACAGGAATGCATCTGTGCAAACTAATAAAAGCAGTAAAGATTTATTTGGTCAGTGAATTTCCAGACAAAAGAATCACACTTGAACTGGGGAGACCTGGCATGTGAAGGCAGCAGCACACTTGTGTAGATGAAAACCTTCTGCCCCACGAGCCTCTCTCCACCTTCCATTTCCACTCCTCACTGTCACTCTCCTTCCTGCCTCCTGCTGCCGTTCCTCTCTCTTATCTTTGCCTCAATTGTCCCAAGAAAAAAAAAAAGAAAAAAAGAAGAAAAAAATCTTGCCTAGTTCTTTTGCTCAAGGCAAACTCATTTGGGGAAAAACTTATCTGCCAAACCCTAATATGTTTTTATTGGATATCTGCAGAGAGATTTACAGAAGCTCATGCCAAAGTCAAACACTAGCTTTTTTTTTTTTTTTTTTTCCCTTTTTTTCCCACAGCAAGGGCAAAAGTACATACTGAACTCACAGCAAATGAAAATCTCTTGTCTCAGATATTATGGAGAAAGTCCCATCCTAAGGCTTTGCCTGAATATAAATGGACAAAAAAAAGTGTTTTCCAAGTCTAATTCTGGAAAATAATTGCAGTGATAGAGCTGAAACTTCCCCATAAACTTCAGCCTGAAATGGAAAACTTATAGATTTTAAATCTTAAATTCTGACAAAGTACAGAGCAGCCGAAAATAGTATCTGGTAATGGGAAGTGCAGCCAACGTACTAATAGGTGTTGCTACCTGGGCTGCTGCTGGTCTTTCACACAACTGTCTCAAACAAACCCAAGCATCAGAGGTCTGAACAAACCAGAGTTGTTTGATTGGCAATGGGGTTCCTGTGGAAATTTAATTAGGCTTGCACTAGAAAACATTTCAGACAGCGCTGGCATGAATTCCCATCTATTAAATAACACTTTGCATGAGTAGAATGCCACCAGCTTTTGCAAAACGCTTTACAGATCTATGCGAAGCTTTACCAGCTAACCGTGAGCAGGTCAGCGCAGGGCAACATGCATTCACAACAGTTATTTAAATCCTTTGGGGCTACAGCATTTCTTTTCTATGGTCAGCTTGGCTAGCCGGACTATTGCACTCCAGAGACTATTTCTGCTAGCAGGAAATGTGATAATGAAGCCTCTTGTTCTTCAAACGTTGACAGGGGTGTATGAGATCCTGTTTCCCTAAACGCAGGGGGGCTCAAACACAGGAGGAGCTTTGCTGGCCCCAAAGGCAGAAATCCCTCAGGTAGAAATCACCGTCCCTCCAGGTTGTCCCCATGGCTGCAGTCCTGGTGTTTGTTCAAAGAGGTCTGAGATTTCCCTGCCACCTCTTCTCTCCATGTACCTGGTTCTCCTGCCCCTCTTTTTTGGGCACAGAAACCATCACAAACAGCAGCCAGAGACACTCCCCCGCCTGCCTGTACGCTGGGTGGGTCACTGCAGTGGGCAGCAGCATGAGCTGGGACCAAGGCGGCCTCTGCTTTAGACACACCTCATCCCACGAAAGCACATAATCATCTCTCCCAGTTTCCTCAGATGAGAGAAGAAATGAGGTGCCAGCCTATGACATCACTTTTAAAAGCAACCTTGCCAGACACACTCTAAAATGAATTATAAAAGTCCAGCTTAAACCAACCAGCTGCCTACCCAACATCCAGATCGCAAGGACCTGTCTAGACGGAGAGGTAATTATACAGAAAACAAGACACTAGGTCTTTGCAGCAGAGCCCATCTTTCATGTATTGCTGTCACCGAAACCTTATCGTTATTGGAAAAAGACAAAAGAGGTGTGCCAAGTGATGGTCTAGATGTCGTCTTCTGGTGTGGACACAACCTCATCTGACCTTTCACATCATCCAGCGCAATTTGAGGTCAGGGCATCGCAATTGCCTAATTCAAGTTTGCCACGTTCCAGCATGGCCTGGGACAAGCCTCTTCGTTAGAGCCTCACTTCTCAGGGACACGCTTTGGGGAGCTGCACGTACTAAAATGAGCAAAGCACTATATCCAATTTCCTCTTTTGGAAAACAGCAGTGATTACAACTGTGAGAAGTAATTAATGTTTGCACTCCATTGTGAAAATGAAGACTACTAAATAATATCTGAGTGTAATCACATTTACATAGTTGAAGTGTGCTTAGAAAAAAATAATCTTTTAAGAGATTCACCTTTCCTGCTCACAGTAGCTACAGTCAGTAGTGATACCAGCCAAGAATGCAAAGGGCTGAATTATTTCGCATACAGAAAGATGAATTATATATTTTTAAATAATTCATGTGACATATCAAAAAAGCTTGTAACCTAACCGTCAACTGATGTATAGGGTGGCTTATCATTGGGGTTTTAATACGATACCTCTAAAATACAATTGCATATGGTTCAGTGATTTACTAATAACCTACTTCTACAACACTGGCAGAGGTGCAAAGCACAACGGGTCTAAACCCACACACTTTTAATTCTCACTGCTAAAAAAAAGTGTCTGGGCTGAGTTGTTTTTATTATCCCTTCATATTTTTAAATTCATTAGTGGGCTACTTTCTACCTCAGCACGTAAATAAATTAGCCTTTCATCATCAGAGACCTTTACAATATTGTTGGTTTTTGTTTACTCTGTTAGTTTTCTGGATGTGCTGGGCACATCCCAGACATGCAAGAAGGACCTACCTGCCCTAAGAAACTCCAGATCAAAGAATAAAGATGATATAGATGAAAAATATTCAACAGAGGCAGCAGGAAAGAAGGGGTCTCAGAGACAGGCAGCAATATAATGTTAAAAAACTTAAAAAAAAAAAAAGAAAAAGATTTAGAGCTGAAGTGCATTTTGGTTTCAGTAGGAACTTCAGCACTCAGGGTGAACTCGTGGAAGTGCTGCAGTGATTTAGGAATGTACTTCTCCCAGTTTATCACGAGGCTTGGCTCCCTGTGTTCCCTCCTTGCTTTTGGAAACAGGACTTGCCTACCAGCAGCACCTCCCCATGCTCGCATGATATTCCCACATGAGCCATTTTACAAAGGAGGAAATGGAAACCAAGTTCTTACATGTTTTGCCCAAGGCTAAGAAGGAATTTATCTCCCAGTGTGGATTAAAACCCCAGAAGACTTCTTGCACCATTACCAGTTTTAGTACAGACTTTTCCTGCCTCCCCTGACTACACCAGGCTCTCCTGCACATTGAGGCCAAGATAAGTTTGGAGTCTCTTGGTTTATTGGTTTTTAAACCCATAAAAAGTCTTGAAATAGCCCCAGTCCTTGTAATCTCCTTAGTATCTCCTGCTACATTGCTAAATCTGTCGTTTGTCTTTTTCTGTAAACCTTTTCACGCTCAGAAGATGCATGGAGGATTTAGCTAGGACTAGTAGAAGAGCATCCAGTCTCAACTTCACGCAAGGAATACAGAATCATAGAATAGAACCATAGAATTGTCTAGGCTGGAAAGGAACTTTAAGATCATTGAGTCCAACCATCAACCTAACACTGCCAAAACCACCACTAAACCATGTCCCTCAGCACCACATCTACCCGGCTTTTAAATACCTCCAGGGATGGCGATTCCACCACTTCCCCGGGCAGCCCGTTCCAATATTTGATAACCCTTTCAGTGAAGAAATTTTTCCTAAAATTCAATCTAAACCTCCCCTGGCACAACTTGAGGCTGTTTCCTCTCACCCTATCGTTTGTTACCTGGGAGAAGAGACCTACTCCCGCTCGCTACACCCTCCTTTCAGGTAGCTGTAGAGAGTGAGAAGTTCTCCCCTCAGCCTCCTTTTCTCCAGGCTGAACAACCCCAGTTCCCTCAGCTGCTCCTCAGAAGACTTGTGCTCCAGACCCCTCACCAGCTTTGTTGCCCTTCTCTGGACACGCTCCAGCACCTCAAGGTCTTTCTTGTAGTGAGGGGCCCAAAACTGAACACAGTACATGACGTGGGGCCTCACCGGTGCCAAGTACAAGGGGACGATCACTGTCCTCATCCTGCTCACCACACTATTCCTGATACAAGCCAGGATGCTGTTGGCCTTCTTGGCCATCTGGTTCAGTCAGCTGTTGACCAAGAATATGGCCACATCTCCCTTTTACAAAGTTGAAAGGCACAGGAATAGCTGCTAATGAGGGTCCAAGCCTCCAGCCTGCAGAAAAGCAATACTTCCCAGCAAAAAGGAGACTCCCTCTATATTTAAGTTTACATTACATTTATGTTTATCTTTGTGTCATACATTTACTACTGAAGCAGCTGCATTGTCCTGTGACTTCTTAGAAAAGGTACACTCCAAGGAACGCTGGGGCATCTTCAGACTGACTCTTCTGCAACTTTATTATCACTTTCTGGAGCGAGAGTTTCCTATAACAACACTCTGGTGACCTCCACCTGCACCGTCCAACTGCAGAGGCTGAAAGGTCTGTGAACTTTTTAGGTGATTTTTATCCGATAAAGCTTGTCTCACCCTGAGGCTGGCAGCACAATGCTAACCTCTTGGCAATGGCAAAGCGTTGGCACCAGTGCCTGGCAGCCATCAAAAGAAAGCTGGGCTACACCACATGCAAGGTGCTACCATAGTTTAAAAAATTAGTAAGGCACCGTGCACTAGAAAGCTTCTCCATCCCCTGCCAAAATGAGTCCATGCTGATGTGGGAGGGGAAACTGGTGGGAGGATCTGTTGGTAATCACTATATACCAGTAAAACATGGTTAATGTGCATAAACTGCTACACACCGCAGCAGTTACAGTACGTAACTACAAGTAAGTCAAGTACTGTATTTGTGTAATTACAAGGAACCGATCCCTGGGGGTCATACAAATAATTCAGTATGCTAGCTAAAAATGAGCTTTCTGAGAACATTTACACTAGTATAATCTGATGGGATGCAGAGTTCTGGAAAACAAATGCCAAAGGGGATGAGAACACAGCTAAAGCTAATTTATTTTTTAAATCAAGTGAATATTCACATTCCTCCCCTCCCCCCCCCCCCCCCCACCCATCCCCCAG